>CM031243.1:630275762-630875762 GCA_018340775.1 Taxus wallichiana var. yunnanensis | reverse complement strand
GGTATCCCACTAGACAGATGTTCAAATATTTTCAGGGTTTCACTGGAAATACCCAGGGGTACCACTGCAGCTTTAGTTGGAGAGAGTGGCAGTGGAAAATCCACAGTTATCAGTCTTATAGAGAGATTCTATGATCCACAAGCTGGTGTAGTGCTTATAGATGGTGTTAACATCAAGAAATTTCAGCTAAAATGGATAAGGCAGAAAATTGGACTCGTAAGCCAGGAACCTGTCCTTTTTGCTACCACTATTAAAGAAAATCTTTAGTATGGTAAGGATGGAGCTACGCTAGAGGAACTGAAGGCTGCTGCTGAACTTGCCAATGCAGCAAAATTTATAAATAAGTTGCCTCAGGTTTTTATGCATGACGTTTGATGTTTGTTAACATTTCCCATTCAGAGTTCTTGCTGATTGTGGATGTTCTCATCCTCAAATATAAATTTATTTTCACATGCTGACATTTATACTAGGTATTTTTCAGGGTTTTGATACAATGGTGGGAGAGCATGGTACACAACTATCCGGAGGCCAAAAACAAAGGATTGCAATTGCACGGGCTATTCTGAAAGATCCCCGAATTCTTCTTCTTGATGAAGCTACAAGTGCATTGGATGCTAAGTCTGAAAGAGTGGTTCAAGAAGCTCTTGACAGGATTATGGTAAATAGAACAACAGTGATTGTTGCACATCATCTAACAACTATCAGAAATGCTGACGTGATTGCTGTTGTCCAGTGTGGTTCCATTGTGGAAAAAGGTCATTTTACACAATTCCTTTTTCCCCTTTCTCAAGAGTAAAAAGTTAATAATCTGTAAACATTCTTCTTAATTTTCAACCTGAATTCAGTTAGGATCTTATTTAAATGACTGCCTTTGCATTTTAATCAACTGATTTTAACTTTTAACTTGTGGCTAAGAACTCAATAAAACAGTTCTTCCTTGTGCCATTATATTGATATCAATGAAAAACGTGATATAGGTTCACATTCTGAACTTATCAAAAACCCTTCTGGTGCATACTCCCACCTTATACGTCTGCAAGAAGTGCATCAATCAAAAGAACAAGATGCTGCATGATCAATCGATAATTCCAATGCTATTGGTAGGGTTATCCTCAAATAACATCTCTTAGAGATTGTCTACAAGCAGCGAGTCACCAGCTGGAAGTGATGTCAATCACCATCAATTTCATTTGCATATGAATTTCCTAGTGGGGTAGGCATCCAGGAAACCAGAAACTGAGGAAAGCAGTCAATCAAAGGAAAGCAAAAATGAGAAGGACCTGATTTGTTATTTTAAGAACAATGCTCACAAAGAGATGTGGAAAGTGGTCAGTCTGACCCTGAGAAAGATGTTACTGTTTTACATCTAGCATCTCTAAATAAGGAAGAGTTTCCCATGCTCATACTTGGGTCAATTTCAGCAGCTATTACCGGGGTGATTTTCCTGCCTTTGGTTTTTTCTTTCAAGTGTTGTCAAGATCTTCTATGAACCCCATCATGAGCTTCAAACAGATGCCAGATTCTGGGCACTTATGTTTGTAGCTTTGGCAGTTGGGTGCCTCCTTATCGAACCTATACAGATGTATTGTTTTGCCATTGCTGGTGGCAGGCTAGTGCAACGTATTCGATCATTGACATTTGCCAAAGTAATTTACCAGGAGATTGGCTGGTTTGATCACAATGAAAACTCAAGGTGAGTGATAAAGAAACCTCTTACTATTTTGCTGAAACAAGGAAAACATTGCCACATTTGTATGTGCAGAGAATAGATATCAAAGATCATTCTAAAACCCAAGTTTTTGTTTCAGTGGTGCAATAAGTGCAAGATTATCAACAGATGCTGCAACTGTGCGTAGCATGGTGGGAGATCCATTGTCACTTGTCGTTCAAAATATAGCAACCATCATTTCTGCAATTGTCATATCTTTTACAGCCAACTGGCAGCTCACACTTCTGATACTAGCTATAGTACCTTTATAGGTCTTCAAGGTTACATGCAAACAAAATTCATGAACAGTTTCACCACTGATGCAAAGGTTAGGTATCTTAAGCATAAAATCCGTTTATTGGTGTTTCCTTCTGATTTTGATCTACTGCTAGTTTAACTTTGCTTGTATGGTTCAAAGATAATTGTTTACATATTTCCATTTCACTAAACACTTTTTGCATTCATCGTGAGCCTAGGTTGAGAAAGAACATACTGAGAATAAAACATACATGAAAATTGCATCTGAAACCTGAAATATTTGTAATGACTTAAGTCTATAAAGTGGCCAAAAATCTGATATATAGAAAACTACCAACTAAATTTAGAAAATATCTGAAATTTAGCCACGAAAATTGAAATCTGCTGAAATACTGTTATGTCCTTACTGAAATTACTAGCAAAGACTTCTGCTGTCTGTCTTTTGACTGACAATGAGATACAACTGAATCTAAAGATCTTAAATCTGAACCAACATCTGAAAATGTGTTATTTAGGTTTAAAATATAACTTTTTTGAAAAGATTTATATTTGGAAAACCAAGGAAACCATTACCAAAATCTGAAACCCAAACAAAACTTTATTACAATCCAAATTGATTTATAGCATTTGAGATGAAACACAAAAGCCAAACCATTTTATAGCCAACATCTGAAAATGTGTTATTTAGGTTTAACTAAAATCTTTTGTGAAACAGAATAGCATTTGGAAAACCAAAAACAAAAAATCTGGAAAAGAACCCAAACAAAACTATTACAATCCAAATTGCATTTCTAAGCAGTACATAAGATATTTCAATGATCTTTCTTGAGATGACATAAGCACTAAAGCCAAATAGCCTTCGAAGGCTGTATGGGCACACTGCACCTTTCCAAGAACTAGTATTCTACAAACTATACACTTACAGCCATTCCAATACCCCCAAGGCATCCTATTCTCCTACGGCTTAAATCCTCTTCATAACATATTCTTTTCTATGTAGGATAGTAGATGCTTCTAACTTAATTGTGACGACAAATGAAATTGTAACTCCATGACACCTAAGATGCTTTGTAACTCCCTGATAACACCTAAGATGCTCAATTACTTTTGCATTGCCTTTTCCCATGACACCAAAGATGTCTTCCAACTCCCTCGTTACCCTTTGGAACTCCTATGATAAGATTCCTTATAACTCCTGTATTATAAACCCTATGGAAAATATTTTTTCCAATCACCTGAAGCATAGGTTGAGAAACAACATACCAAGAATAAAAACATGACAGAGAGCCGTATTTGAAACATGATGAATTTGTTATGAACCAAGTCTGTAAACTGACTGGAAATATGTTGTTATGTAGAAAATTACCACTTGAATTCATAAAAAAATCTGAAGTGTAGATGATAAAAGAAAATGAAATCTGTCAGAATACTGTTATGTCCTGCTAAAATAACTAGTTAAGACTTCAGTTGTCTGTCTTTTGGCTGAGGATAAGATATGACTGAATCTAACGATCTGAAATCTGAACTTAAATCTGAAAAGGTGTTTTTATGTTGAAGATTGAATATAAAATTTCTAAATAAAGATCTAAATATCTATTGTATTTGGAAAACCAAGGAACCCACTACCCAATCTGGAAAGGAACTCAAACAGAACTTTATTACTATCGAAGCAACATTTCTAGGTGGTACATAAGATAGTTGAACTTTATTGAGAATATATGAGCACTAACTCAAGCCAAAAATAGCTTCCAAGGGCAACATGGTCATGGCACTTGGCCAAGAACTAGTCTTCCACAAACTACTCACATACAACCATTTTGAAACGTCTAAGACATCCCCTTCCTCTAAGGCTCGAAGACTCTTTATATCTTGTTATTTCCTATGCAGGACATTCTTCTTGAATCTTCATTATGAAAAAATTATTTGTTAAACACACTACGATGTCTAAAATGCTTTGTATGTCCCATTTAGGATGCTGAATAATATTTTTTGTCCCATAACATCTACAATGTTTTGTAATTCCCATAACATCTACACTGTTATGTAACTCCCTCATTACTCTTTGTGATGCCTGTGGCAAGATTCCTTGGAACTCATCCACTGAAAGTTTATAACCTCTATAGAAAAGCTTTTTATAACTCCTATGAAATTGTCATGACACACAAACTTTGCAACAACAAAAACTTCACTTTTTTCCCTAAATTCAATATATGATCATAACAGTATTCTATAGTTTAGCCAATCTCTTTCCTATCCCTCTTATGTTGAGAAGTAAATTAAGGCAATTTTGTTTACAGAATGAAAATGTTTGGATTAATGAAATATTATATCCTAGTGGGAAACCAAGGTTTGTATTGGTATATATGCATGTATGTTTAAATAATTTTTATGTAAATCATAGCATACACAAGTCTTCAGCCTCGATTGTATACCAGGACAATTATTTGTCCCGTCTAGTCAACAAGTTATAAAATTTTAAAGTAGTGCGAAGTTACTAATGATTTCAAGTGGTCATGCTCCAGTTGGTGTATGAAGGAGCAAGCCAAGTTGCGAATGATGCCATTGGAGTATTCGGACTGTTTCCTCCTTCTCTGCAGAGGATAAGTTTATCAAGTTGTACAATGAAAAATGTTCTGCTCCCTTGAAAAACGGAGTTAAAAGGGGAATTATAACTGCCATTGGTTTAGGATTCTCACATTTTGTGATATATTCTGAACATTCACTCAGCTTTTGGGTAGGAGCTCGCTTGGTCAAAGATGGAAAGACAACTTTTGATAACGTTTTCCGGGTAAGAGCTATTTGGTAGTTAGTTTCTTGTTTCACATTTTTAATGAAAGAAATCCCAACTGTTAGGCTGCACTTCTGAAAGGGCTAGATGTACTGGATTTATAAAGATCTGTAAAAAGACTGAATGTTTGACCTGATGATAATTCAAAATAAGAAGCATGTAATAAACTAAATGCATTCTCTAGGAAACGTATTTTGACTTTTTAATATGTTTCAACATATTCTAGTTTTGAGTTTCTTTTCAAGTTCAGAGTGTTTGTGGCAGGTGTTTTTTTCTCTCACAATGGCTTCCATGGCAATTTCTCTGTAAACAAAACTTGCTCCTGACCTTGCGAAAGTCAAGAACTCTGTCAATTCAGTATTCAAAATTCTTGATCGTATGTCCAAGATTGATGCGAATGATGTCTCTGGGACTACCATAGACAATGTGAAAGGTGACATTGAGTTTCAGCACGTCAGCTTCAGATATCCAGCTCGTCCAGATTGTGCAAATTTTTTGCGATTTATGTTTATTTATTCATTCTGGAAAGGTATTTGTGTTAAATTCCACTCTAATTCAATTGATAAGGAAAGCATCAGATTACATTTAGAAATAATCAAAAATGCCTATTTGTGTTAAATTCCACTCTAATTTAAATTTAACAATTGAACTACCTGAAAAATGCCTAGAGGCTTGCTGATGGTTGTCTTTTATTTTGATTTGACAGACTGTTGCTCTTGTGGGAGAGAGTGGAAGTGGCAAATCAACAGCCATCGCACTGTTGGACCGATTTTATGATCCCAATTCAGGTAATATATTTCTTGATGGAGTTGAAATTCGACAACTTCAAGTTAAATGGTTAAGAAAACAGATGGGCTTGGTGAGCCAAGAGCCTATTTTGTTCAATGATACAATCAGTGCAAATATTGCTTATGGAAAGGAGGGCATAGTTACTGATGAGCAAATCATAGCAGCTACAAAGGCTTCCAATGCTCACAACTTCATCTCAAGCCTTCCTCAAGGATACAACACAACTGTTGGAGAACAAGGGGTGCAATTATCTGGAGGTCAAAAGCAACGCATTGCAATAGCAAGAGCAGTACTTAAAGATCCCAGGATACTTCTCTTGGATGAAGCCACTAGTGCCCTGGATGCCGAATCAGAGTGCATAGTTCAAGATGCATTGGACAGCGTTATGGTGAACAGGTCTACTATAGTTATTGCACACCGTCTTTCAACAATTATGGATGCGGATCTCATAGCAGTGTTGAAGAACGGAAAAATTGCAGAACAAGGAAAACATGATGATTTGATCTTAAAGCAGGATGGAGTCTATGCATCCCTAGTGAAATTGCAGAATGCTTCCTCATAGCACTTGCCTTTAAACACAGAAATTTGTCTTGGGTGTATTTCATTCACAGTGCTAACATAAAACATTGGGGAGGACAGAGAAGCAGAGCCAAAGTTATGTTTCTCGCAAATATATTTCTAAGAACTTAAAATGCAATTGAAACAGATAATAAAATAAATCTCTGTACTTCTATTTACCAAATAAATTGAAGTAAATAAAGAAGTGCAGAGTGGATGGGATCTGATGCCTGTTACCTGCTGGGTGCATCCGGTGGAGTGGCAAGTCAAATGTTCCTCCACTTCTACTTGTGGCGTAGTCTTGTACCTCTTGGTGGCACATATTTTTTAATAGCTTTAAAATCAGTATTTCTCATTATTTTAAAAGAGATTTTAATAATATCCACTAGAATACAACAGTTTATGTGACCCCAAGGTCAAAAAGAATTGCTAAAGGAAAGAAACTTTCGTAAAAATGGAGAGGTGATGCAGAAACTACCCACCTGCAACTCTGAATACTAGATAAATATTCAGCACTTAATCCAGAAATATTAGAAGAACTGTAGACACAACAGTATCATGCATAACCCCAACAATCAACAGTATCAAGAATGAGACACAACAATCAATAAACACAACAGTCTTCATTACCACAAAAACCCACAGTAAACATAACAGTGGTTACAAACAGAATGAAAATTTGTTGTTCAAGTAGTCAGCCCAGTTTTCATTGCCCAGCTTTTCTCTAACCTTTCCCCCTCCAATACTTGCATAAAACTCCAAAAAAAGAAAAAGACAAAAACTCTCCCCTAAAGTCCCAACCTTCTACGGCAGTTAATTGTCTCTAGAATTTAGGAGCTTATTTGCTAAAATTAGACTACCTCTGCCAGCTATCTTTAACTAGTCAACTCAAACGAGTGTCATTACTCGTTACTATTTTTTAGTTTAATCAGCTCCCAGAATATCTCAATCGGTGTACACTGTACATCAATCTCCCCTTCTTGTAAATTATGAATCTCCTGATTCAGCTGAGTCTAGTTTTGTTATCTTCATGAGTTCCTCTTCTTTGATCCAGGTCTTATCGGAATCTGGTAATCCCTTCTACTGCACTAAATACATCTTATAATTCTTGGCCCTTGTAGCAGTAATCTTGCTGTCCACTAACTTCTCAATCTGCGCCCTCTTTTCTTCGGCAAATGCTTGGTCCACTCTTCAAATCCGCCTCATCTTGAACTTCTTCCAGGCCTGCATGATAGGAATAAAGATCCGCAACATTGAATATAGGACTGATGTCAAATTCTTCCGGAAAGTCTATCAAATATAAATTCTAGTTAATCTTTTTGAGAATCTTGCAATGACCAAATTTCCTTTGGCTTCAATTTGTTGCAAGTGTTATGAGGAAATCTTTCTTTATGTAGATACGCCATGACTAACTCACCTTCCTGGTATACCTTTTCTCTCCAAGGCAAGTCCGCATGACTTTCATACTGTTTATTTGCCGCTTGCAGCCTTTGCCTAACTTGTTCTTGCACTTTATGTATATGTTTCACAAAGTACTCCGCATCTTGGCTATTCCGTTTCCCCAAGATCAATTAAATCCACTACGCCTTTTGGATTGTTTCCCAAAACAATATGAAACTGAGATTTACCAGTGGACCTGTTGATGCTGGAATTGAAAGCAAATTCTGCTTGTGACAAGACAAAGTCCCATTGTGTGTAGCTGTCCCCAACTAAACATCTCAGCAAATTTCCCAAGGTTTTGTTCACCACCTCCATCTAACCATCTGTTTGAGGATGATAGGCTCAACTATATCGCAATTCGCTGTCAAGCTTTCTCCACAAGTTCTCCAAAAGTGACTAAGAAACTTTGTATCCTGGTCACTTGTGATAGTCTTGGGCAGTCCATGTAAGCATACAATCTCCTTAAAGAAGAGATCAGCAATATTACTTGCATCACCAGTCTTCTTGCATGGAATAAAGTGGGTCATTTTAGAGAACCAGTCCACCACAACCACGATGGAATCATTACCTCTTTGAGTACAAGGCAACCCCAAGACAAAATCCATTGAAATTCAATCCATGGTCCTTCAAGTACTAGTAAAGGTTTATACAACCCAGTGTTTTGCTGTCCGCCTTTAGACACTTGACAAATTTTACAAGTAGAAACAAATTTATTGATATCCTTCCTCATCTGAGGCCAATAAAACTTGTCACTTACTGAGGTGTAGGTCTTATCTCTACCAAAATGACCTCCCACACCATTTGAATGCATTTTTCTAATAAGTTTTTCCCTCCTAGACCCAATGGGGATACAAAGTTGGAGTCCCTAAAATAAAAATCTATCAGTAAACAAATAGTCATCATAAAATTCCCCACATACAATTGTTGGATTGTTCACAGTATCAATGATTTTGCTGAAATAAGGATTAATTACATATTCGTTCTTCATTTCTTCAAACCCAACAACTTCATTAGTCATAGTAACAAGTGACACCTCCAACTTAAAGCATTTGCCACAATATTAGTTTTTCCACTCACATGTTGTACCACAAACGTATAACTTTGAAAAAATGAGACCCATTTGGCATGTTTATGCGATAACTTGGCTTGAGAATTTATATACTTCAGTGCTTGATTGTTTATCAATAAAACAAATTCTCTATGCAATAGATAGTGCCTCCATTGTTTCAATGTCTGAACAATGGCATGCAATTCTTTATCATAAGTGTCATATCTTTTTTTTGTGTCATTTAACTTTTCACTAAAATAGGCAATTTGTTTGCCTTCTTGGCTCAACACTCCTCCAATTGCAACAGCTGAAGCATCACGCTCAACAGTAAAAATCTTTTCAAAGTCTAAGAATTGGAGCTTTCGTCACCATTTTTTTAAGTTGTTCAAAACTTCTTTTAGCAGCTTGAGTCCAGGAAAAAGACTTCCCCTTGGTACAATCGGTTAATGGAGCACTAATACCACTGAAATTTCTAATAAATTTTTATTAAAGTTGTCTGATCCATGATAGCTCCTCAATTCTATTATGCTTTGAGGGATAGGCCATTCAAGTATAGCCTTAATCTTTTTGAATCCATATTGACACCATCTGCTAAAATCACACTACCCAAGAATACTACCTTTTACCTACAAAATTCACTCTTCTCACTTAATTGACAAATAACCTTTCCATTCTAAGGGTAACAAACACTCATCAAATACTCCAAATGCTCTTCCAGGTCTCTACTAAAAATCAACATGTCATCAAAATAAACTATGACAAATTTTCCAATGTAAGGTCTAAATACCTGGTTCATAGTTCGCATAAAAGTGGCAGGAGCATTAGACATTCCGAATGGCATCACTAACCACTCATACAAACCATCCTTGGTCTTAAAGGTACTTTTAAAAACATTTAAATTCATAAAATATACTTAAATTAAATGTAAAAACAATGTTAAATGATGCGAGAAGTGACTCTATAGAATGCCATAGGCCCATATGCATATTTTCGATTAAGTTTTGACCAAAAAAGAGAGTACAAAGTTTGCAAACAAAAATGCTCATAGAGTCATGTCACATGTGACTTTTGAAGTATCACTATCAAATATCAATAATATTCTATTTCATTATGCACGCCTAAAATAAGTTTGTTGCCTTTGGAGGTGCCTCGTGGAAGTGGAAGGTAAATATTCCTCCTCTGCAACACCAACATTGTCATCTGCAAACATATCATCTGGATCATCACCAACTTCTAATGTCCCTGATGGTATTGCTTCTTCAGTCTCCCTCTCCAAAGCTGCTTTATCTCCTCTATAGTAAACATAGGCTCCGCATCATCAGGCTCAACAATCCAGTCATCATATGGATCAATGTCAGCCAAGTCGATTGCATCATAACTCTGTGCCCCCTCCACTTGTCTCACACGAAGACGAAGATTGTATCGCACGAAGACAAGGTCATTGAGGCGTTGTGTTGTCAACTTGTTGTGCTTCTTTGTGTGAACAACTTCGAACATGCTCCAATTACGTTCGCATCCAGAAGCACTGCATGGCTGACACAAAATGCGGATGGCTAGCTTTTGAAGATTTGGTGTTTTTGCACCATAATCTTCCCACCACAAATCTGCAAATAAAACATTTATAATTTTGTAAGTTAACTAAGCTTGAATAAATAAAAGAATTCTAGACTTCTAGTTTCTAGTTCTACGTGTAATGAGACTAAATACAAATGACTCAATTTGTTTTTACCTGGCTGAGAAGTGTTTCTTCTTTTCACACATAGAGCCGAAGAAAAGAGCCTCCCCTCTGCAGTCTTATAAATCTGCAGCTCATCAACAATTGCATCTCTAATATCTTCGTCAGATATCATCCTCTCTATGCACGTATTAAGGCCATCCATAACCTCCTCATCAGCCTTAAATGATGGGGAATAGAAAAACTTCGGGTTTAGGTAGTACGCCGCTGCATGTATATGCCGATGAAGTGTCTTGTTCCATCTGCGATCAATTATACGCCAAATGGGTTCATATTTTCGTTGATTGTGCCCATAATATTTAGCTATGGCCTCCTTGGCCACATCCATAACCTCATCTGAAATAACCCATTGGGTTTTTCTCCCCATCCACCATCCGTAGAACTCGAACCAAAGGCTCTGACACCTAAAACAAAATAACATATATATTTAAAATTGAAATTAATAAAAAATTATATAACAAATGATAAATAAACAAATATTCAAGTTTAGATTACCTTCATGATTTCTTCCATTTGCTTTGCAAACATATCATCAAAAATAGTCTTCACGACCCTTTCCCCTTTGGTCTTCTTAGCATAGGGAGAGTCCAACCATCGCGTGCTCACAAACATCTGCTTAAGGGATGTTAATGAGGTTGCAATGCTCTGCTGATGTAATGAAGTTTGTGGCAAATCGTGTGACCCCGATCGCTGACTCCTTTCCATTGGTGTGCTCTCTCATCAAGTTTAGCACCCAAGTGTGATTGTAGATGAATTTTGTAATATTTCTTGCGTCCTCAACCACATTTTTCACCCATGAGAGTTTTCCTATGTCCTCCAATAAGAGATCCAAACAATGCGGCTTGCACTGAGGGGTCCAAAAAGTGTAGGGTGCCTCTCCTCAAGTCTCCCTAATTGCTTTACATATGCCACCGCATTGTCGATCACAACTTGGACGACATTCTCCACACCCACCTCTTTCACCACCTCATCTAACATATCACACAAAGTGATTGCAGTTTTCACTTGGTGGGAGGCATCAATTGATTTCGGGAAGACCAATTGCCCCACCGCCACTTTAGGAAGTTAATCAATGTGCGGTTTTTCCCATCTGTCCACCCATCAGACAAAATGGTGCATCCTTTTTTATCCACACATTTTTTTGCTCTTCTACAAGAGTTTTGGTATGTGCGACGGAATCCTCCAACAATGGGCCACTCAAATCATGGGGAGTAGGAGCCTTGAACCCCTTCCCAACAACAGTCAATGCAGTGACCAAATTCTCCCAATATGGACTTTTTGCCACATTGAAAGGAATGTTGTTGTAGTACCAAAAGTTTACCGCAGCTATTCTTGCTTCATTGTGCATTTCTTTATTCCAAGCAGTACCTTCGAGTGAAGGTTGTGAACCAGGAGTACTTCGAGGAACAAAAAACATCGCTGAACTACTATTAGTGGATGTGGATGAACCCCGTCCCAGTGTTTGACCTCGTGGAGTTGCGGCATTAGAAGATGCCTCAACGTCAAAACCTTCCCTCGCTTCCTTATTTCTTTCAGAAATTGTTAGTGAAGTGCATCAACTTTCCTCTTCTTTTCTTCTTTTTTCTCTGCATAAGTTGCAAGGTAAGCAGACAACTCTCGTTGAGCCTCAGGTGGTGCTTGATTGCACACTGTCACTTCATTCCCTGGTATCCGTGCAATGTGGAACTTAAGGCGATAAACACCTCCACTCATCTTCATGCCACAATAATTGCATATAACACAAGTGCCCTCTGCTGGTTCACAATGCTTCCAAGAGGGGTCATTTGATTTAGGCTTACTACGAGCAGCTGAACCGGAACCGGATCCCGATGCCATTCTACAAAACAAAACAAAAAACAATTGTCTTAATGACCGTGACGAAATTAAGAATAAAATTGCTATTGCATGAAGAAAAAATTACGAAAAAACTATATTGAAAATGAAGACGTTAGTAAATTATGAATCATGATAATTTCATAGATAATATTTTTAAAATCGTTATACAATATTGATTCTTGAATATACTATTATTAATAATTTAATATACAGAATATACAGTATTTATACTTGATACTATGATAGTATAATACGTAATAGTAAATACGTTAAACTTAATAGTATAATACGTAATATTAATATTAATACTTATAGTATTTATTAATATTAATAATTTAATATATAGTAATACAATACACTATACACTATACACTATACACTTACAGTATTTACACTTACAATATTTACTATTTATAATATATTATTATATATTATACAATATTAATAATAATATACAGTAATATATATTAATATATAGTATTAATATTAATACTTAATATACAATATTTTTATTTTTACTCTAATAATTTAATATTACTGTATTTTTAGAATTAGTATTATTATTATGTATTTAGTATTTAAGAATCGATTCATACCTGCTGGTCGCTAGGGCACGATGCACCACGAACTCACCACGAACTGGCCATGAAACTTGCCGAAATCACACGAATCACCACGAAAATGGGCCGCATGGCAAACCATGCGAAATGGCACGAAATCCCACAAACCTGCTGCGAACTGGATTTGCTTGCCCTCCCACGTCGAATGCCCTCCAACAGACGTCTAATGAACACGGATTAAATAAATGCAAGTCGCAGCATAAAAAACGAGTTCGTGGAAAGAGAAAACAAGATAAAAAACAAAACGATTTGGTCTATTTTCGTGTTAAACCCTTGGCCGCGTTTTTGACCACGATTTTCGCCGATTTTAGCCACGATTTTCAATGATTTTGCAAGGGTTTTAAATCGCGATTAATCGGCGATTTATCGGATTACAAAAATCGCGATTTTTCAAAAGTTAAATCGTTTTGATTAAGGAACACGATTTATCGCGATTTATCGTAATGATAAATCACGATTTTTAATAAGAGCACGTGCAGGCGTACGTTGAAACGGTAAATTTTAAAAACGGTTCTCGTAAAAGTACGTTAAATAAAAATATATTTAAAAAAAGTAAAAGTAAATATATATATATATATATATATATAAAGAAAACAACAAGCTTATAGTCGAGCAACCTATAAAATATTAGAAGCCAACAACAAGCTTATTATGAATCGAAGCCATCTATAAAGCAAGATTTCTTTAATTGAATACAAGAAGACCACAAAACATTAAATCTATGAGTCCATCTACTAATGGGCTCACAAACATTCCACTTATTGTTAAGGCCCAAGGAAAGGTTTCGGGAGAAGGCAATCTTTTCATAGGGTTGTTTAGAGGTAGCCTCTTGGAGAGGGCCCTTTGAGCCACCTCATAGTATCCCAAATATCATTCTCATCCTCCATAATTAGTCCAGTAGAGGGGGAGTTGTCAAAGCATTTCTGAGCATTGTATACATTCTGAACTAAGATTAAGGAAGCTTATAGAAAGCTTTAAGGTTTGTCCATTCCATCCACTTCCCAAATCTATACAAGTCATGAAATATTTTAATTCCTTTCTCAAACCAAAGGAGGGCAAAACAACCTCTTGTCAAGGCAATGATCTTGTCATTATATTTTAGACTTCGACAAAATCGATTTCTAGGCTTGGCACCTAGTGTCAAAGGAAGAGAAGATAGGTTGCCCAACCACCAAGTGCTTCACTTGTTCCCATGCATTCCAAATTGACTGAAGAATAAAGGACCCATGAGGAGCAACAAGAAAGCACACTATTTGGGTCTTTTTCATCTATCTCGACCCTTTGGAGCCTATTGGCAATATTGAATCTCACAAAGTTTCCAAGGTTAAATTCCAATCAAAACCCTCAAGTTTTATTTATTTTTTTTGCACTAAAAAAACCATGTGGGGATGTACCCACAACACCTGCATACATGCACTGTATGTATCGGGCTTAGTACGCAGGGTACTTGGCATTTCTGGAAAGTCTAGGTTTTAAAAGATGCTTCTTTTCTTCATGTTGTACTTCATATGTGTTCTCTTTCCCATGATGGATTACTCTCCTGTCATATTGTTAGGGCCTTCCCAACAACAAATGACAAGCATCCATTGGCACTATGTCACATAACACTTTGTCTTCATAAGTACCAATTTTGAAATCAATAAGAAAAGATTGATTTACAAGCACACTATGATTAATTTTCAACCAAGAAATCTTATAAGGATTCAATTTTGGAATGCAAGCAAGTTGTAATTTTTGCACCATTTCTGTACTTACCAAATTATCAATGGATCCTCCATCTATAATCACCTTGCACACTTTGTCTTTACACTTGCATTTTGTCTAAAACACAATCTTTCTTCTCTTATCCGCATCGGGGCCTCTTGGTCTCTTGCTATTAAGGTTCTTTGCAACATCAAGTTCTCTCCAATCTCGACTTCAATTTCTTCTACTTGGGGCTCCTCTTGAGCCATCATGGCCCCGTTGGCAACTTTGGAGTTTTTAGGATAGTCAACTTCTTTATGAGGTCCGCCACAAGTAAAGCACTTCAAGGGTCTCCAATACCCAAACCTTTGTTGACCTCTACTCCAACCTCTAAAAACACCTCTTCCACCAAAATCAATCTTTGGTTCCTTACCTTCCTCTAGCTCTTCATCCTTTGTGGTGTTTGAGGAACTTCCTCTTCCTCTATTCAAATTGTTGCCACCCCTTTTGCTCACCACTTTGCCCACTTTATATGTGCCTAATCCACGGTGTTCACTTCTGAAGCGGGGCCAACTCATATTGGAGTTGAAATCTAGGCCCATTGATGAATATGGTTGCTACATGCTCATCATCTTCCTGTAAGTTAGTCCCGATTTGCACCTCGGGAATTGCTCGAGTATTAGCTTGTATCGATGACTCATTTCTGCCTCACATTTTGAAACTCTCGAACGGTTTTTGTTGATAATCGAGGGCATAAACTTTCAAATGTGTTGGGCATGGTCCCATGGAGGGGCTTGGGCTCCTATTTTCTTGCAGCAGAAGGTCCCATGCTTATTTTTAAAGCCAGCTACGAGAAATAATAGAATCTAGGCCTAAAAAATAGGAGCTCCACTTTTTAGCCCCCTAAACTTAAGAGGTGGCTAGAGAGGGGGGTTGGGAGTTTCCTCCTATAGTTTAGGGCTGATAGAATCTAATATGCATTCCCGCCATTATTTTTTGGTGATTTTAGAGAGAAATATGATTTTATTTACCTACAAATAACCATAAAAATCCAATGGGATCCTATAATATCTTAGCGGGTATTGTTGAGGAAACTAATAAAAAATCATGGGACCTTAAAATTGTTAAAATGCTCCTAAATTTTCTCAGCAGCACCCGCTGAGATATTTATGGAGCCCCCTCCATGGGACCATGCTCTTAGCATCTTTGGCCACATTCTGATTTTATCTTTCCCTTGTCTTCTCCTAACATTCTCGGAGATTCTACCACCATAGCACAATATGAGACTTCATTTTTGATGTTGCAATGTTGACCCTTCATGGATCAATTTCCTCAATTTCTTCCATCTCATAGTATTTCTTAATTCTATGGCAGTTAACTGCCCCTGGCATTTAGGAGTTTATTTGCTAAAATTAGACTACCTCTGCAAGTGATGTTTAACTAGTCAACTCAAACAGGTGTACATCAAAGAGGGTATGTGCAGCTAGACACCAGTTGAGATACTTGTTTGGTAATGTTTTAGACACGGTTTCTCTTGTCCCGATTTGGAGCCTCATGTAACTCTATATTCCCAAAGTGATTCCTTTCATCTCTTTTTACTCTGTTGAAGGCAAGTATATTGTTTTCACCTCAACAAAATATTTATTTATGCATTAACCAATCAACATGTGTCATGTGTAATTTGATGGTTTCTTACTAAAGTTTGATAGTGCAAAAACATAGTTTTATTTAAAAGTAAGGATTTCTTCTTTAATTCTATTGGTTGAAGTCTTTATTGTCCAAACATATTTTCATTAGCAAAAAGGACTTTTTTTTACGACCAATTAGAACATGCTACCTCAGAAACTTTTCTTAGAACTATTGTTTTAGCAAAATTAAAGACTTGAGAGGTCATCAATGTCTATGCCCATGTCTACTCGCATGCAGATCTGCTTAATCCCCATCATGGTTTGCATTTAATGGAGGTGGTTCCAATGTGTATAGAAGAACTAGATTGTTTGATGCACGGTGTACAATACGGATGCACGGATATGGCAATTTTTTAAAACTTGAAACGCATTGCAATATATATATATATATACATATATATATATAGATATATATATATATATATATATATATATATATATATTATATATATATATATATATATAAAAGCATTCGTATACTTACTGAAATTTAATACTCATACAATCAACCATCATCCTCACCAATCGGGCTACAACCCTTTTGATTCCTGGAATTTTCTTATGAGTTGCATAAAATTATTTGGGTAAAACGGTGCATGGACAGACAGTGTCCTAATCAAATTGGTTCAACAAATCTGTACATATAATAAATTTACAGGAGGGCAAAGAAAGAATTTTGCCATTGAAGACATCATTCCAAAAGGCAACTTCAAGATGTTGTAGTTACAAGTTTAGGACTAAGTCACCTCATTCAAATTTGTGGAGTAAAAAAATCGTAAGAAATTCGTTACTTAATAAATAAGAGATAAAATTAGCAATTAAATTTAATAAATGATTTCACATTTTATATGAGAAACATAAAATTTAAAAAATAAATCAAATAATAATGCAATTATAATTCACTAAAGAGATAATTATGATTTCACATTTTATATGTAGTAAACATGCCAAAATGTTAAAAAATAAATCAAATAATAATGGGGTCAAGGAAAAATATATATAATAAAATGTTATTTATATATATATATAAAAACTCTGAACTATAAAATAAATTATTAAAAATAAACTACAATTAATAAACATAATTTATAATTATATTTTTAAAATTTAGTAAATGTAAATTATAAAAATTTAATTAAAATTATAAAAACTTCAAAAATAAACTAAAATTAAAAACTTATATATAAATATAAATTATTAAAAAAAACTTAAATTAAAAAACTTAAAAATAGACTAAGGGCCAAGACTACGACTCAGCCTAGGCCCTACGATAAACCAAAAAAATTACAATCCACTAACAACTAAACTAAATTTTTATTGAGGTGTGCACTCAATTGGACACTAGATTACTAAAAAAATTAAAATGTAAAACTAAAACAATTAACTCTAAACTTTATAGAATGCTTTGAAATAAATAATTTTATAACAAATAAATGAAACTAAAAGCCTAACTTCAAGCTTCAGCCCCCCCACAAATCCTCCTTCAAATTTACCCAACAGCAGCAAATGCAGTCTTCCACAGCATCATGAAAACTTTTAAACTCCCCAGCAATTTTTCTTTAAAAATAGACTAAGGGATGCTGGAAGCTACGGCTCAGCCTAGGCCCTGCGTGATAAACCAAAAAAATTGTCAATCCACTATGACAGTCTACAAGAGCAGTGTGCAGTCTTCCAAACTCAATGGCACAACAGCATGCAGATCAGTCTTCCACAATAGTCTTTTATGATTCACATACATGCAGAATGCACTGCGAGGACACAGAGTAAGGCCAGAGAGACTTCCGTGGTGCAATTTAAGAACTGGGGGAGCTCCTTTTGTGTTCCCTTCTAAGTTTACTTGTAATCTGTTTAATAGTAGGACACTAGAGAAATTATTTCTCTGATCATTTGTTCCTGGAGGCCCATTTACTTACAATTTTCCTTTGATCCCTTTCTTTCTCAGTGGAGGGTGAAAAGAAGTGAAAAATAATAACATTACCATTAGCTGGGAAATAAAGAAAGATAAATACTAGAAAGAACAATTAGTGTTAGTTTTTGTTTCTCCACTTTTACTTGTAGATTTGTATGTATGAATTTTGTGTTTACTAATGACAATGCTTTTAAGTCTCTTAAAATTGGTTCTGTGTGGAAAATGAGATTCGCTAATTACACATTATTTATTCTTGTTGACATCATTTTTAATATTTACAATTTTAAACAAATAAAAAAGAGGTTGTAAACCCACTCAAAACCATTGGAACAAACTCAGTAGCAAGGATTTGGGATAAGAGGTAAGCCCAGAATTAAAATTCTTGTATTTTCTTTTGAATGTTATTGAATTTCTATTAGAATTTTTCATGCATTTTTGTCTCCAATTTGAATGATGTCTGTTTGATGTTTTCATTTTCTCAATTACCTATCGGCTCTTCACATGTTTTCATTTTCTCAATTACCTACCAGCCCTTCACAATCACCTATGAATGTTATTGTTAATTTACAAAAAAACAAATCTGTTTTTCCCCATATTTTTGGTCGGCCATTTAAAACTCAGTTTGAAAGATTTAAGATTCATCTCACAGGTCAGAGGTGAAATAGAATTTTTCTGGATTCACTGCATAGGGAGGATTATTACCAACGTTTCAGTTCCAGTACCGGAACCATCATCAGGGTGAAGCTCTTGGTTGAGAGCAGAGATGGAAATTAAACAATTATAAATAATCAATTTTCCAAGAGACATGTCATTCCCAAAAAGATGTGAAAGAAAAATAACAAGAAAGAAGGGGTAATGAAGGAAATAAGATAAAGTAAAATAAAAATAAAGTTACTACCTTCCATATGAATATTGAAAAATAGTTTTAAAATAAATAAACTTAATCCACTTGCCATTTAAAAATAAAACCCTCAGAAAATTCAGTTTTTTTCCCTACAGAGTTTCTTAGGGAGCGGTCCTGGGTGATGGCACTAAAAATATCACTCTCCTCGATGTTAGGTCAAGATCCAGTTTTTTCTTACAGAAATCTTTTGTTTGGGGGTTCCATGGAGTGAATTGCACTTGAAATATCTAAGCAGGAGCTGCTGATAAGAACTATTTGCAGTCAAACGGTATTATGAAGAACAAATTTTTACTTCTCAAATCTGTTTTTTTAATGAAAGTTAAAAATTAATATCTCACAGAAAAAAATCTAACCTCATTTAACAACATGGCTCTTTAAAAACCCTCAGCAAGCGATGCAAACTTCCAAATCTTCCTCTTAAGTACTCCTAGAAGCTCCTGCTAATATGCATGGCCGCTCCATACATTGATCGGATGGAATGAAAAAAAAATGTGATGGAATGATATGTAATGTAAATGAGGAACAAAGGAGAGCACATTTTTGAGAAGATATTGTTATGAGTCATATATATATATTTATTTATTTATTTATTTTATATTTAGAGTATTTGATTTATTATTGTGTTTGTAATATACGTATGTTTGAACTTTATTATCCTGCCGAAGGCAAGGATATTGTTTTCACCACATCTATTAGTCATTTGCATTATTTCCAATTACATTGTGCCATGTGTATTTAAAAATGGTTGAACTAAAGTTTCATGCTCTAATTTTTTTATGTTGGCAACATTCTATTGGTGAATCCTTTTATTTGCAACTGTTGCTGGAAAAGGGGATGTCCTTCCATGCATTTAATGGATTTAATGAATTTACTGTTTATGATGTGCATTTGGTCCATTTTGTGTGGCTCTAGGCAGGATCTGTTTTTTGGTTTCTAATGTGAAATTTCTCTCCCATTTTCATCAAGATGGAGGGAAATACATCAATGTAAGAGTCGCAGTGCGCATATGTGGTTGGAAGCTAAAAATGGTTCCAATTACCTGTAAATAATCATGATGAATATTACAATTCTTATTTTTCTCATTGTGTGTACTGGCAAATAAGCATGTATGTGCCAGAATTACTCCCAAAAGAACCCGCCACAAGTTGACAAACAAAAATCTTGAAAAATGTAACGAAAAACTGCAGAACCAAGATGCCCAAATCAAGCTATGGGAAAAAAATCGGCAAAAAGATTCGACCTTGGAGCGCTTAGACCCAGGCAGATCTGGAGACGAAGAGGCCCGTTTTAAGCCAGCTGAACCACGCCTTGTGGACACCATGATTTCTGCTCTTTGCAACCGAGGCCGACCTGAAAATCCAAGAAAAAAGGCAATCCGGGCTTAAATCTGTAATCTTCTGCGCATAATCCCTCAAATCTCCTCAAATAATCCACATGATCGATTGGGCTTTACCTCAATTTTCCCAACTTGGAGAATTGCGTACAGGTATGGCTAAAATCCTTTCCACCCACATCAAAAATTCCTATGCCGGATTTTTTTTCTTATGATTTTTTTTCCCACTGCAAGAAAGACCCAAATCAGAATGCTTTCTTCTCTTTATATTATTTTTTTATTTTGGGCCTTAATCAATGCATCTGCAGAATCGTTAGTAGTGTTGTTGTTGGTGATGATTCGCTTGAGGGTTGTTTCTGCATCTGCTGCATAACAAACCACTGTCTAAAAAAGACTGGTACTGATATTACAAAAAGACCCCTGGCTTTTCTTGCGGGGATCTTGTTATGGACCAAGGGAAAAGAGGGGGAAGAGGTGGAGGTGGAGATGGAGGTGGAGGTGGAGGTGGAGGGATGAAATTTTCATGTCATTCTATTATTTGAGAAGGGTGGAACGTGAGATAACAAGGCCATGATAACGGGTGCAAGGGATTTTCTGTTGCATTGGTAATGGTGTTGTGGAATGTATGAGACAAACAAATTTTAAACATGTTATTCAAATGTGCACGGCTGAAGGGTGTGTGAGCCACCCTTTTTTAATCTAATTTAAATATGCAATACACATCCATTTGCTACTAAAGTAAAGTTGTATACGGGCAAATAAAAGTGTTCATATTTTGTTGTAGAAATGAGTTGTTCTTTAGTAGTTCTTGAAATCATAACACTTGATTTTAGCTTTTCTCGTTGTGAGTTCAGATTTTTAATGTTGGGGAACTTGTGTTGTTTTTGTGTAGATTATCGTGAAAGACAATGCATAATGTGGATGCAATGGAAGGGTTATGTAGAATCATGTATTTAGTTAATAGGAAATCAAATATTAAATTGTAGAAATGGAAATCAAATTTGTAATACTTGAAAGATGAGCAAAAAGCTAGTTAATTGTTTGTCGGATTGACTAGTACATAGGCAAGAGCGAAAGATAACGGGCAGTGTCTGAACTCATCATAATTGTTGTTATGAAGCACAAACACAAAAGATTTCCGAGATACATGGCAATGCATGCCACGTCTATTCTTACACAAGTGACACCCTTCAAAGTATATTACACTTGGCTATACACTTGTAAAACAGACAAAAAAGATTGGGTTTTTTCTTCTTCTCTTGGAAAAATATTTGTTTTTTTTCATTCTCTGACCTTAATATTTAATTTCCTCTCAAACCATTTCATGATTCTAAATTATCCTCCTATTATATCCAAATAATTTCCTAAACTCCATAATACTCTTACAAAAATACAAAAATGCATAATTTTAAATATTATTATACACAAATGAATAATTATAGAAACAATAAATCTTTTCTTACTCGTATTTGTAAATTGACTACAAAAAGGTGCCCCATAAACCCTTTACTCATGCACTTTTAAACTGCATGTTACAAATATGTTTCAATAATCATCTGAACAACACAATGACCATTGCAATGTCAAATCCCAAGCAAACCACCCTGTCTTACCTTGTTCATGCATAGGTTCATAATAAAGCCCTCCTCCACACCATAAAACTAGAGCTTCGGCAGGATTTGCCATATCATGGCCTTGTTTTAAGGAGCCTTAATGAATGTTTGGTTGAGAACAAATATAACTCTAGAGGTAGGAAACACGAGGGAGAGATTTCAATGAATATAACTAATATTGATTCCGAAAATATGAGATATGAAATATGAGTGGTAAATTTTGTAATTTAGATGAAGGAAAGAATGACTTCATGTATTCGACATTTTGACTCAATATCTATATTTGATTTAACTCATTTGAAAATAAATTGTGATGGTCAATCGAATAGCATAAAGTACCTCTTGCCTTTGTCGTAGGATTTGCAAGCTTTATTTCTAGGCTTGTGTTTTGGAAACTAGGGTTTGGTTATTGATGAAGTCGAATGCACCTTTTAAGTTGATAATGCTCTCAGTATTGTTATGGAGGTTTCTTGTTTTATTTTGGTGCTTACAATAATTGTATTATTGTTAACTTTGAGCATAAAAATTACGGCAAGACAAAAAATTTATCCCATGTTTGTTGAAGATTTATGAAAAGGAAAAAAAAATAAAAAGGTCAAAAATATTTTGGTAACACATATAATTAAAGAGATAATATGTAAAGAATAATACGAACAAAATACAAAATAACATTTTAAATGTCAATTTACTAGACTATAATATATGGCACATTGGATAAGAATCATGTGACTTAAATATTCACACATCTTTATAACACACATGAAAATTATAATAATAAACCCCAAAAACTTTTTTTAGTGGAAAACATACAAATATAGTAGTTAGGAAAATGAAAATAAATATATTTGAGATTGAATAAGTGGTAAGGAATCACGCATAAAAACGGAAAAAAATTAAACAAAATTAGAAACTATGTAATAACATATTAAGTAGCAAGATACCACCAAGCATAAATACTTATCAACATGCATTGACAAATTAGTTTGGGCCAAAAATTCTTGCCCTTTATAACATAGTTGATTAGTAATTTAACTCAAACTGAAATAAATAAGTGTCGGGTGTTTAATTATCTAGTATCTTTGTATTAGGGTGAGAAAAAGAAAATATGTTCATATTATATTTAATATCAATGTGTATATTGAAATATACTTATTTGGAATAAGTAAGACAAATCAATTGAAAAAAGTGCTAAATGTGACAAGGTGCAAGAAGAGAGGTGTACTTAGTTGATTGAATGCTTAAAAGGTTGATCTAACAATGACAAAAGGGTACAAAGGCTAGAATTGATCTATAAGTACTTCATTTCTAGTTCTAGGAGTGCAAAATGAGCATGTATGGAGCTATCGGATGTGTACGAAATCATTTAGCGGTTTTGTACGTATTTGGAATTTTTGTACAATGATTTGTTGGCATTTTATAACTTCCTATGTGTGTGTGAACCTATGAAATATGCTTCTTTTTAAAACCTTAGGTATTGAACATGTGTGAAACCCTTTATATGATCTAAAATAACTTCAAACCCTATTCAAAAGTACAAGACTTTACAAAAGGTTAGTGGCTGGGTTGAAGTACAATCCGTACACCACCTACATTGGGAATACTCTAAAGAGGCCTCAAACTACATGTAGTTCTCCACCTAGCATGTGATATCTATATGGATATAACTAGCTTTGGAAATGTGATCACTTGATGATTTAGGCAATGGTTTGGCTTGTTTTGCTTGACTTGCTTTGGATGGTCTCTATCTTGTGAAGCGCGACTCTAAAACTTGGTTGAATGTGCTTCAGACTTGTGTATGGGTTGCTCCTAGAGTGTGATGTTACTTGTTAAGGAATTTAGGAGAGCTTAGATTGTTTTTAGAATGATATTTGTAAGTGGTACTCTTGCAATGATTAGAGAGTAAATGAGTGCATTTGACCTTCTAGTATAAGGGTTTGTAGGTATAATTTCACATTAAGGATGACCCACGAGGAAAGCAATGACCCATAAAAAGATATTAGATCGAGAAAATGGCCATTATCCTACTGGGATGAAATTGCCAGTTTTAGACAAACTATTAAATAGTTTGGTATTCTTTTGGTGGTCTCATATGGGTAGGGGTGAGGTGCCAAAAAAATTTGGGCATGATACTTGTAGGTAAAATTTTGTTGTGGATCGATGCAAGCAATAATGTGAGCCACTAAGTAGTGTAAATGAGGAGAGAAAATAATGCATGGGACTAAGACTAAGAAATTGAGCTCGAAATGTGTGCATAAGTCATACTTTTGTGATTAAATCAATAGTGACATTATCAAGTAAAAAATTATTGAATTTAGGTGTCTGCATTTCCCCCACTTTAAGTTAGGAAATGAAAAATACTTGCTACGAAAAAGGATACCTAAGTGCATAAACACATTATGTCTTTACTTGAGGTGCTTAATTCACTTAAGTGTTGACATGATCTCCATAGTGAAACTTGCGACACAAAGTGTAGTCAATGTCCATAAAGAGAATTAAATTTCAACTCATATTTGAAAAATGTAATTGAAACTTGAAAATTGTAATTATAACTTAAATTTGAAAAATGATCAAAACAAGGAAAGAGTACACCCATTTGACTTGCGAAAGGAAAATCTCATTGATAAAGTTCTTTGAGATATGGATTGAACTGAGATGTTGGAGGATTGGGGATGATTAGTCCCAATTTTATTGATTGAAATATGGGAGCCAAAAGGGAATTGGGTGTCACTCGACCCAACACTAAAGAAGGGTGTCACCTGTATTTCGATCGCCCCAAATAACATTATAAAAAGATGAGGGGTGGCATAGATTTCTATCCATCCCAAAAGCCTACCTAAAAGGGTGAGAAGACGAGTGTCACAAGGCTTTCTGCTCACCCAAAATATTCTACCCACAAACCACACTACTATAGATGGGTGAGGCCCAAATGTATAAAATAGTTCAAATTTAAAAGGGAATTGTTGTCACTTGGATCTTGCACCTGTATAATCTTTAGATGATCCAGTGAAACATGGGAAAATCCCAAGGTGTGGGACCTTGGCTCCTTGGGATGAACCTCCGGAGAAGGTCGACTTCCTGCTAAACTATGTACATATGATAAAAGACCAGGATGCAAAACATATTATACTGAAATAAACTACGGCTTATTAAAATCTTTTCGAGAGAAAGGGAAGAAGGATAACTAGAATAAAGAAAGTGGTGATGCACTAATAGTTAAGGAACATAATGATCAACTTATGCAAGCACAAAACATTTAACAAAAGGATAACAATATACACAACTTCCTATCTTTACCTCTTAACATAAATAATTTGTATGAAGGTTAGAAACTTAAACAATAATAGAAGGGATTCATATATGATTCCACAACTATCATAGATAAGATTTGTTTGTCATAACATACAACTTGCTAAGAGAAGAATTAACTTCATATGAAGGTAAAATGGATTATGCAAGCACTAGGAAAGAAAGATTCACAAGTACAACATTCACCATCGGTATACACAATACATAGTGTTATCACCAAATCACAACACCCTTTGATTGTTTAGCATGTGACTGTGTTAAGGCAATAAGTGTGACTAGGTAACGTGGAATTGCTTCAAGGTGTGGGACCTTGCAGTTGAAGCAATTCTCCATAGAAGGTTAGTTCCTCTTCCTAAACTAATGCAACAACTACCTATAATGGAAATAAATCTAACAACTACCTCTAATCTATGACTTCCAAGGACCAGGAAAGATAAATAGCATGAAAATGAAGAAATCTAACTACAGGAGGTGATGCACCAAGAAAAGGGGTGTAGGGAATCTCCCTAATGTGTGAAAATGATTTTTTTAAATGGAGTGCGAGAGAGGTGAAAATATCACCACAACAACAACAACATTCAAACTAACATCTCCATGAGATCACAACAATTCAAAAACCTATAAGACAAATAAATTTGGCACAATACAACTACAACAACAATGAAGAGGTAAGAGAAAGCAAAGAACACAAGTAGAGGGGAGAGAATATCCATAAGACTTAAGTTTATTGATCCATTAGTATACACGATTCATTACAAATGCAAAGGAGAGGCCAAGATCATCATGCAAGATGTCCAAAATGAAGGCCTGTAGCACATTAGTTGTTCCTAGATAAATTTTGGTAGAGTTTCGAGTGGTGAGAACCCCGCTTTCAAAATGAAAGAGCTTGCAATTTATAGGAGAAATTATGTAATGAAATTACTTGATTAATTATGATTATCACCAGCAATAGAACACAAAATAACACAATATTGCAGATAAATTCTCTCAATATGAAAGTATAATAGCTTGGCCACTTCGAGGGGGCAACCTCCAGAACATATAATAAGACTCAAATACTTAACATAATTCTCATCCACTACATATAACCCCTATTTATATTATTCCTATGGTATGGCCATCAGCAAGGCCGACCAACCAATGATAATAGATCATATATAAAAGAGATACATCATGATATTAAGTTATGATAGCAAAAAGTCGACTATATCCATCCCATGTAAAATATATAATTAAGGGTGTAACATGCCCCTCCCCTTCAAAGCAACATTGTCCCCAATGTTGGAAAGCCCTAGATGCTGCTACATGAATGCTTCATCTTCCCATGATACATCCTCAATATTCATATTCTTCCACTTGATCAGGTACTCAGTAATGACTCTGGTCCTCAGTCTTTTGGTGCGTGTCTGAAGAATTCCTTCAGGTTCCAATATGATCCTTCCTTCCTCATCTAGTTCCGGAAGCACTGATTGGGTGGAAATGTGTTGCCCAATAACTTTCTTTAAGCAAGAAACATGGAATACTAGATGTATTCTACTTCCTGGAGGGAGCTCTAGCTTATATGCCACACTACCAATTTTCTGCAAAACTTGGTAAGGACCATAGTATTTAGGAGCAAGCTTATTATCCTTTTGTTGTTGTTTCAAGGATAATTGCTTATATGGTTGTAACCTTACAAAAACAAAGTCTCCCTCTTCAAAGTGTCGCTCACTCCTATGTTGATCAGCATGTTGCTTCATACGGTTTTGTGCCCGTGCCAAATTTTCTCTAAGACTAGAGAGTACCTCATGTTGATGTTGAATGTGATCTTCGACTGCTCTCACCTTTGGTTTGACCTTCAAGCTAGATATGAGTGATGGAGGATGGTACCCATAAAGTGCCAGAAATGGAGACATTTTGGAGGAGGTATGAAATGAAGTATTGTACCACCATTCTGCCAGTGGCAACCATTGCACCCAACGTTCTTGTTTATCTGAAGTAAAACATCGAAGATATCCCTCTAAACATTTATTTACCACCTCAGTTTTCCCATCTGATTGGGGATGATAAGAGGAACTCTGGGCTAGTTGGGTACCTAGACAAGAGAACAAATCAGTCCAAAAGTTACTTGTAAATATTGGATCATGATCACTTACTATAATTTTTGGCGTGCCATGGAGCTTTTAAATTGTATCCATAAAAGAGATGGCAACGTACTCTCATTGTGAAAGGATGAGCCATGGCACAAAAATGAGCATATTTGGTAAGTCTATCCACCATGACCATGATGACACTTTTCCCTTTTGATTTAGGTAATCCTATGATGAAATCCATTGATACCTCTTCCCATCTCTCACTAGGAATAGACAGAGGTTGGAGAAGACCAGGTGTCTTAATGGTCTCGCCCTTATTTTTTGGCAAACCAAACATTCTGCCACAAATTTTTGAACATCTCCTTTCAACCCCTCCCAAAAGAAATCCTTGTTAACTCTATGATATGTTTTCAGGACCCAAAGATGGCCACCTATTGGAGAAGAATGTAGCTCTGAAAGAACATGGTGTTTAAGTGTAGAGTTCTTACATAGATATAACTAATCTTTGTACCACAATGTATCCCCCTTCCATATAAATTGATATGATATGGACGGATCTTCCTGGAGATTTTGAATGAGAGTATGTGTGGTTGCATCTTTCTTCCATTCTTCTCGTGCTTGATCTACCCAATCTGCATGTAGTATAGAGATGGCACATAACAATGCTTCGGCGGACTCATCCCTCCTAGACAGAGCATCAGCGAGACCAAATTTTCCTTTCCTTTCTTATAAACAATCTCAAAGTCATATCCCAACATCTTAGTGACCCATTTTTGTTGTTCTTCTGAAGATAGACGTTGTTCTAAGAAATATTTCAAACTATCATGATCAGTTTTTACCTTAAAATGTCTACCCATCAAGTATGGTCTCCATTGTCTGATTGCATGTAGTATTGCCGTCACAATTCCTTTTCATATGTGGGTTTTAACAAATTCTTTCCTTTTAGTTGTCGGCTCTCAAAAGCAATGGGGTGTCCTTCTTGCATTAGTACTGCTCCGATTCCATTTCCTGAAGCATCACACTCAACTACGAAAGTTTTGGAGAAATCTGGGGTTGCCAATACTGGAGTGGTGCACATAGCTACCTTCAATTTTTCAAATTCCCTAGATGCTTCCTCATTCCACTGAAAGGAGTCCTTCTTCAATAATTTTGTGAGTGGTGCTGCTATACTGCCATAGTTTTTGACAAATCTACGATAATACCCTATGAGACCTAAGAAACCTTGTAATTGTTTGAGGGTTCTTGGGGTTTCCCATTCCACCATGGCCTGGATATTGTGAGGGTCCACCTTAACACCTTCATGAGAAACAATATGGCCCAAGTATTCCACTTCCTGTACCCCAAAAGAACACTTTGAAGGCTTGACATAAAGTTGATGTTTCTCTAAGACTTCTAAGACAATATTGACGTGATGTAAGCGTTTCTTCCACGATTTGTTTTAGATGAGTATATCATCGAAAAATACTAAGACAAAATTTCTTAGGAATGGTCTAAATACTGATTCATCAAACTTTGGAATGTGGAGGGAACATTGGTAAGGCCAAATGGCATCACTAGGAATTCATAATGGCCTTGATGAGTTCTAAAAGTTGTCTTATGAATATCTTCTTGCTTGACTCTAATTTGGTGATACCCAGAATGCAGATCTAGTTTTGTAAAATAAATGGCACCATGTAACTCATCTAATAAATCATCAATGATGGGAATAGGAAACTTATCTTTGATAGTGAACTTGTTAAGCTCTCTGTAATCTGGACACATGCGCCATCTTCCATCCTTGCGACGCACCATCACCATGGGAGCAGAATAGGCACTTTGACTGTGACGAATAATACCCATTTCCAACATTTCCTCCACCATCTTCTCGATCTCACTCTTTTGCACATATGGATATCTATAAGGCCTGATGTTGGGGGTTGGCTTCCTGGAATCAACTGAATAGCATGATCATGCTCTCTTTTAGGTGGCAATCCTCTTGGTTCCTTGAAGACAACTACATGTTGATTAATAACCTTTTGAATATTAGGATGCAATACCTTCATTTGCGGTTGGACTTCTACAGAGAATAATCGTGCTACAAAACCTTCAGACCCCTTTTAAGAATCTTCTACATTTGGTGAGAACTCACCACTAGAGGATCTTTAGCTTGTAGACCTTGAAGTTCAAAATTTTTACCCTCAGAATGAAAGCGCATGAACAATTCCCGGAAATTTTTCTCTATGGTGCCCAAGGTAGTGAGCCACTGAACACCTAAGACAATATTAACTCCACCCATTGGAATAGTAAACATCGTAGATTCCAATGTGTAATCACCATCATGATTTTTACTTTATGGCATTTACCCGAACATTGGATGTGCCACCATCTCGCAATCATTACTTGAAATTCGGGTCTTTGGGTAGATGAAACAATTTAGTCTTATCACCAACTTATGATTGATGAAATTATGTGTGATCCCTGAATCAATCAAGATCATTACCCTCTCGCTTCTTAAGATAACCCACAACTTGAAGTGTTTGTGGAGTAATAATACCTGATAGAGCATGGCATGAAATAGTGGGTTGAGGATCTCCAAATTCTTCCTCTAATTTTTCCACTTCCTCTATTGATGTTGCCTCATATTCTTCCTCATCACCAGATCCTTCAATGTAGAACAATTTTTTCTCAGAACATTTATGATTTGGTCCATATTTGCTATCATAGTTAAAGCATAACCCTTTGGCTCTTTTTTCTTCAATTTGTTGAGGTGTCAACCGAATTGGCTGAGGGTAAGAAGGAGACAAGGTGTTACGATCTTTTATGCTAGAAAAGTTCTTCCTTCTACTGGAAAGAAACTTTTCCTCTACTCGACGTGCCATGATAATAGAATCAACAACCTCGAGTGCGTTAAACATGCGTACCTCATGCTCAATGTGGTCCTTAAGACCCCCAATAAATAGTTCATTCAAATACTCTTCTGTAATATCCTCCACACGCAAGGACAAAGTTTGGAATTGATGGACATACTCCTTAACTGAACCAGTTTGGCGTAACTTTACTAATTGGCTGAAGTAATTCTCAGAAACACTAGAACTATAGTGTAATTGAAGCTCTTCAGGTGAACACTTTGTCCCGTGACGCGTTAGGCCATTCTTTTGCCTTTGAGCACATAACCAACGATACCAAACAAATTGATCAGGTTCTAGGTATAAGGATGCCATAGTTACCATTTTTCCTCCTAGGATCTGATGGAGATCAAAGAAATTTTCCATTTGGGTAATTCAATTGAGTGGATCCTTCCCATCAAATTTACGCATTTCAACTTTTGGAATCATGCCCCTCCATTGGTGAGAAGATCCACTTGAATGATTAAAGGATCCTCCCTGATTTGCATGATTTGGATCTGTGTGGCCATTTCTAGTAGAACCCATATGAATATCATTGGAAGTTGTATTAGAAATAGCATTTAATAACTCCCGGTGCATTGTATGAAAATCCTTCTTAATCTCACTCCTAAGGCTACCTTTCAGATTGATGAAGCTCAACATTAAGGTCATCCTTACTCACCATATTGTTTACCCTTTCCTAAAATTGATGACCAACTCGGATACTCCTAAACCAAAGAGAATCAAGCCATATCTTCCTTATTTGGGGTCATTCCTAGAGTTGTTTGTCCTTTTCCTTGGCCTCGGGTAGATCTACCAGCCATGACGAAGGATGTGGGCCTAGGGGTAGACTTAATAGGGCAAAATTTTAGGGTTTAGGGTTTTGTAATTTTTTGGCCGAATATAGGAATTTATAAAATAGAAACCCTAGCTATTTTTTGAGGGGTTTCAAAATATAAGAAATTTGAAAAATTTCCAAAAATTACGCCCTAGGGAGCCAAATTATGAATAAATATAGAACCGTAATAAATTTTGCAAAACAAGTCAAAACTTATTGAAATTTGGAGAGAAGCTTACTTGACTTATTTCGCCTCACCACAAAAAAATTGCAAAAAAATCGATACCAATCTTGAGATATAGCCAACCTTCAGAATTAGGGTTTGACGTCGTCCTGGCCGAGATCAAGCTCTGATACCACTTGTAATGAAATTACTTGATTAATTATGATTATCACCAGCAATAGAACACAAAATAACACAATATTGCAGATAAATTCTCTCAATATGAAATTATAATAGCTTAGCCATTTCGAGGGGGCAACCTCTAGAACTTATAATAAGACTCAAATACTCAACATAATTCTCATCCACTACCTATAACCCCTATTTATATTATTCCTATGATATGGCCATCAGCAAGGCTGACCAACCAATGATAATAGATCATATATAAAAGAGATACATCATGATATTAAGTTATGATAGCAAAAATTTGGCTATATCCATCCCATGTAAAATATATAATTAAGGGCATAACAAATTAGAGAGGAGAGAGAAAATGGAAGTTCTCATATGCATGCATTCCCCACCTACTAAGTGCAAATTTTAATTAAAACATAATGGGGCATATGCATAGCTCATTCATATTGTACTCTTGTTTATGGGAGAAGAAATTGGCTCCCATACTCCATTAATGGTGGTAGTTGGTTGTATAGTGAATTTGGGTGCAAGAGAAGTAATGCCATTCCCCTCTTTTTAATTAAAAAAATTGAAACTCAAGTTTTTAGCATGTAAAGGGCTCGATACTTTTTTGAAAAGTCTAAGAACGCGTAAAATGGAGGTCCTAATCGAAAGTTATGGCCGTTTGAAGATTTGTAGTTCAATGGGAAAATAAGGGGCCATTACTGCAACTTCTCCTTATCTCATGCGAGAATCGACCCCAAATTACTTCTCCTTCACCATCGGTCTTCTCCATATACTTTACTTTTCTGATTTTTAGGGAAGTAAAGCGGCTTTTAATTCACCGCTTTTCTTTACCTCATCATTTTCCTTCTCTGTGGTGTTTTGGAGCTACATTACTTCATCTTACCCTTAGTTCATCGACTCTTTTACATTACTTTACTTCTTTTTTTAGGAAGTAAATTAGTTTCAGCTTCCCACTTACTTCACTTTTGCATTAGTCCTTCAATGTAGTGAACTAGGGTTGCTTTCTTTCAGTATTACATGGGGTGGTGAGCCACTCACCACCCAACTTGCCCTCAACTCGGTTGGTGACTTGCTTTGTGACTTGTTTATGGCTCGGTCTCTACCTCCTCAATTGCTTAAGGCTTGTTCCCACAAAACACCGCTTTGCATTGGGGTAACTCATCCCATGCATTGTCTTGTTTACACTTTACTTTACTTGGTTTATGGGCTCGTCATAAGACCTTACCTTCCCATTCACCGATTTATATTAATGACTCGGTGACCTTTTGCGCATTTGACTTATACTTTGAAATGTGCCCCACTATGAAAGACTTCGACCTCCGATTCACTGCAACACACATCGAGCTAGCTCACGTGTTCCTCAGTGATTGGCATCCCCTTTTTCTCGGTGATTTCATTATCTTTTTCTTTGCATTATTTTTAGTGAAGCAAAAGATTTTCATTTCACTGCTTAACTCTATGTTTCCCCGTCCATTCATTTTGGCGAATGACACCACTCCTACTTGCCTTGGCATTTGGATTTGCTTTCACTCGGTGATTTGAGGAGTCCGTACTTGCCAAGTCGGTGACTTAGCATTCACCACGGGATGCCACATGACTCACTCCCATTCAATGTGGCATTCTACACCGCTTCAACTTCGGTTCCTTGACACTTAAGACTTAAGTATTTCACTCCCTAAACATAAAATATCTCTCCTCAACGGTCAACTCGCTACTTTCATCGGCTATTTCTTTCTACTTCTCTCACTTTGTGTTGAATGCATTGCCTTTTGCTTCACATGTGGGGGCTCCTTTGGTAAGACTTTCCTCGTCAAATTGTTGCATAAATCGTGCTCGCCCCACCCATACATTGCGGTCCTTTCACATTACTCTACTTGTGTTGAACCAGGTGCCTTTACTTGCCAAGTCGATCCCCTTCGTTCGCCCCTACTACACACCATGACAACCCGACTCCTCTGGCCGAGACAACTCCACCATTCACCTCACTAAGCTCGACCCTAGCTCGCCCATTGACTTCGCTCTCCATGACCTGGTTTGATTCCCCTGGGCTCCAACGATCCTAGCTCGCTAGGGGCTCCTTCCTTATGAGTTCTCCGACTACATCTTTCCCTAGCCGAGTCAAACCCGGCCCCGTTTCATGGTTCATTGTTAGCTCCACATGAGATCTAGCTCATTTCATCACCCCATGACTTAGCCTATTGTGGCCTCTGCTACATTTGTACACCACCAAGACTCCATGTTTCCTAGTTCCCATTGAACTCATGCCAATTGGCTCGACCGTCGATGAGTCACGCGAGCTCCTTGTATTGACTCACCTCGGCGATTCCTTTGATCTCACATCCCAAGTTGTTGAGGTGGCCTCCCCGCATCACCCACTGATGCCTCCAATCCACTGATCTCGGGGAGCTTAGCAGTGATTTGTACTCGCCCACCTCGGTGCTTAGATCACTGCCAACCCTATGGTCAACTCATCTCGGCGAGTTTTATACTTTGTGTCGCCCGCTACTTTCAACACCGAGTTCTCTTTGACTCCACTAACTTGGCCCTAGTCTACTCGCCATTACATTTCAACCCTATTTTCTACCGCTAAGCTCACAGAGCTCGGTCATCTAACTTGAGCCCCCATGCTAACTCAACACCCCATGATCCATCTAGCTCACCGAGCTACTCTAAGTAAGCTATTTTTAGCTCAATTCCCCCAACTTGAATTTTTTTAGATTTTTATTGAAGTTTTCTAGGACCAGCAGATGAGGGTAGTTTTGGCGACTCGCGAGGGCATCTGCTGCTAGATACGAGTTGACTAAATTCATGTATGCATCCATTTTGGAAGTATGTGTCACTTGTGTTGTCATTGACGTCAAGTCCACTGATGTTAAGTGGTCTAGGTGATCTAGGTATGTTGACTAGGTGATCTAGGTATGTTGGCTAGGTGATCTAGGGGTCTCTAAAGGTGCTACATGTGTTGTTTGAGTCTCTCAAAGGTGGTATGAAGGTAAAACAAGATCCATGAGGTAAGTGAGGTGTGTCAATGTGTCAGTAACATGCCCAAATGGTTCTATCATGTAATGTTTGGGTCAAGTCAAGTCATTCTAGGCTTTGGCCTAATGCAAATATATGGTGTAAATCAAGCAAATGTGTGAATTCACTCAAAAAAAAGTAGGGCAAGAAATTTTGGATCATCATGAGGTGGCACATGAGGTGCAGAAATAGAAACAAGAGACAAACCAGGTGAATGAGACTGAAATAGGTTAGTATGGAGTTTTCTTAAGCCAATCCACAAGCAAGCAAGGTGTGAAATGTTGACCCAATGTGTGATGATGCAAAACAAACATGGTGTGAGCATGGAATGATGACATATGATGTGTAAAATTCCTCATATGTAGCTATTGAAGTGTTTTAGGCACTTCTACAGTCAACATAATACAACGGCCAGAAGAATCGATATCTAAAAGGAACCTAAATGAGATGGGATGGAAAGATTCAGGATGAACCAGAGAAAAATATAAATTTTAGGTGTTATAGGGATGTGTCCTTAAGGTGTGAGAAAAATTTCAGAAGCTGAGGATGAATATCTTGCAACGTATACAAGTATTTCCAAAACCGGGTTTTTCAAAGTATGCAAATTGAGCACCAAACTTCTTAGCAGTCAAGTGAAATTGTGTAGCCTCCTTCAGATAATTCACATAAGAAAAAAATGGAGTAAATTTTTATAAAATTATGGTGCAAAAAGTATTTTGGTGATTGGATGGGTATTTTAGAAGTTCTATCCATTTTTGTGAGCATGTTTGTAGCCCTCCAAACCCTAGTTTGGACTAGTTTTTGGAATTGAGTTGGATAGGTGTCTTAACTCAAATTTTTTTCTTGAAATATATTTTAACATGAAGAGGACTCCTCAAGGAAAATTTCCATGTTATTTTGAGTTCATGATGCATGGTGGGCCCCACTGAAAAATAGGTATTTTGTGAAGATTTTAGTGCACAGAAAAATATTGCAAAGGAAAAAATGCTCAAATTTGAGGTGGATGATTTTTTTAATGTGTTATTCAACTTCATGAAGTCACTTAGGTTACTATTTTGGATAAAATTGGAGTAATGGTTGCATATTTGGGCATTCGATAAAAGAAGCTTGTTTTGAGAAGCTAGTGAAGAAGAATGAAGGTAACCATGTTGAATTGCTTTTAATTGATGTTTTTTTACCTTGATCCATATTTTAATGTGTCATATTATGTTTTTTAAGTGTTTGGTTCAGTTTTCATAAGTCATTTCTTGCTTAAAGGTGATTGAGCCAAAATTGCTCCTTTAGGCCTATTTGAGAAGCATGTCTGAATGGGTATGAAGATGAGACTCTCTCCATTTTACCTATGGGTATAAATGCTTGAACATGTTGTATACATCCAAATTGAAGTTTTGGAGGTGATAAGGAGCTTTGAAAAGTTCTTTGGAGGTGTTTGACCACATTGTATGGAAGACTAGTTTTTGTGTTTTCAAGACCAGCCAGACTAGTTGCAAAGATCCAAGTTTTTGGAAGCCTTATGCCATGAATTGGAGAATTATGATAGGTGGATGAGATATTATACTTCATGATATTTATATTGATAGGTTAATTTCCTCATGATGAAGATATTTGAGGTATGTATCAGCTTAATTCTTGAAGACCAAATTCAGAGATGTTGAAACCTAGCCAGGCAAGTCTTGCAAAATGGTGTTTCTTGATGTGTTAAGCCTTGAGTTGGATCTTGATAGTAAATTTTAATGAAATTAGACATCATAATATTAATTTTTATATATTACTTGGGTCATGAGGATAAGTGGAAGTGGTCTAGTTAGATGGTTTTTTAGGACTGTTTTTGTAGAAGTTGATTTAGGCACACCTATGAGCCTAAATAAGTATCTTGGCTAATGTGGCAAGTTTACAAGCATACAAGAACATTATTTGACTTGGTGGGACCATGCACCATGTGAATACAAATTTTTATACTTTTGGAAAAATTTTAAGATCTAGAAGACAAAATAATGAGTGATTTGAAGAGTCAGTGACAAGTGGAAGGTAAAAGGTTATGCCTAAGAGGTATATCTATTCATGTAAGCTCATTTGTGAGATGATTTTTTGGTAAAAATCCTTTCTCTTCATTTTAAGAAAACTTTTCTGCAAAGAAAAACCACTTGGGCATAGACCAAAACCCCGGAGGTCTCTTATAGGTTTGTAGTTAGTTAGAGTTTCATGAGGAGGATGTGAATGAAGCAACATTGGTGATATTGTTGTTGATCGTAATCTTATTTGATGACTTGTAATCTGATTTGTATTCCAATAAATAATTTTTCTTGTGTTCTTGATATATATGCATATCTTTATGAGTTTTATTTGATCCAGAATTAATGTATAAAAGTATATGCTTGATGTTTTGAATAGAAAAGTGAAAAGAATTATTAAAGGAATGATTCACCCCCTCTCTCTCCCTTGTAAATTATAACAATTGGTATCGAGAAGGCCCTTGGAAGTAGCTTTAACAAGCTAAAGGGAGATATTTGCGACAAGGATAGGATATATTTATCGATAAGGAGAAGTGTAGAGAACTCGAAGAGAGTAGGCGGAGGAAGTTATCAAGTGTTTAGAGACTCAACTCGAAAGCAATCTAGCTAAGAAAGAAGAATCAAGAAAGAGAATTAAGGACTGAATAAAGAGATAAGCATCATGATAGGTAAGGTATCATATTTTTAAGATATCTTTAAAAAATTGGATAATATGTTAGGAAAACAAAAGGTATATGGTGATAGAACATGTCTAGGTTTCATAGAAAACTCATGCAGTATAGAAGGTGAATCAAGTCAAGGGTCAAATGGAGAAATGCAATCAAGCAAGGGAAGTAGTACAAGGCCTTCATCTCATGGAAAATCATCTGTTAGGTAGCCTAATGCATACAGGTATGTTGTTTTTCATGGTAATTGCTACAAGTGTGGTGCTTATGGTCATAGGGCTAGTATGTGTAATCCTGAGGTTGAAAAGAAAGAAGATTGCAAAGAGAAGATTCAAGAACATAAATCGGGAGACAGAAGGAAGAGAAAAAATTTGGACAAAGATATGGAGCTGAGTGTTATCACTATCATGAGAAGGGACATCTGGCAAAGTACTGCAAAATGAGCCATCAAACACAAGAAGGTATGTAAGAAAATTCAATGGCTATTGTTATTCTTGTAATGAATTTGGACACAAGGATTTTGAGTGTAAAGGAAGGTAGGTTGAATTCTTTAGGTGCCATAAGGTTGGGAACATTGTAAGGTTTTATGATGCAGGTCAGTTGAAGAAAGAGTTTCAAAACCCAAGCATCAAACTCATACATACAAGAAGAAGGGAGAAGCTAGTCAAGGTGCTAAAGAGGATTCCAAGAATGTGACTGATCAAAAGAAGAAGTCTGTTGTGACAAATGAAGAATCAGAAAAATAAAAATCATTCAAGAAGAAAAGAGAGCTTGAGACCTTGTTAGGTCTCTCATCAAGCTCCTCCATGGTATTTAGGTGCAAAAGAAGCATTGGAGTGATGGGGAGTTATCTTGGTCTGTATGAGTCTTTTCATGGTGTTGAGGTTATTTAAATGTTCATAGGAGCATGAGAAAATCATTGGAAGAGTGTCTAAAACATGTATGAGCACAAGTTAGGCTTAGCTCGAGCCCAGAGTCGGTTTCTATACTTTGCATAAAAGTTGGTCTTGAGAACTAACAGTGTTCTTATATGCAAATGAGATGGGCTAGACAATTTCAGAGATATTACTATCAAAAAAATCATGGGAGATGATGGAGGAAGGTGTCCTTGTGCTTCATGAAAAATTTTAGGTCCTCAGGAGGTCATTTGAGCAAGTTGTGTAAGTTTTTACAAAACTGGTCTATTGAAAAGCTCATTTTGAGTTGCCTAGCTTCTTAGCAGTCATGAAAAAATATAGTGTCTCCTTCAGATAAATCATAGAAATAATTTTGAAGAGGATTCCAAGCATGAACTAGTGAAATTTTTTTCAAGTCATTTGGACTTGTCATTGAAAAGATATGAGTATTTTTGTGGAGCAATTTTTCTCTCTCTGAATTGTGTTTTGAATCAATAAGAGAAAGAAGATGAAATTGATCTCAAAATCTTGTTTGATCACTTCTAGAGTGCTTAGTAGTTCATTCATGATGTTTTCTAGACTCGAAGGTGTTTGAAGGTCAAATCTCCTTGAAGTTGCATATAGTAGTTTAAGTCCTTGATCATGTCTAGATGATGCTCTCAGTTTGAACCTGCACAAGAACCAAACATTAGTAAAATTGTTACAATAAGGGCTCTAAATCTATCCACAAATCTCTTTTCAAGGTGTTTGATCAGTCAAGATGTTGGTTTGGTGTAAGTAAAGGTGTGAAGTCATGATATCTATATTGTCCTAGAGAGTGAAGTTAACAAAAATCCTATCATTCTCCTTCATGAAGTCACGGTCATAAGGTATCCTTTTCAGTTGCTTGCTTATGAGCATTTTTGACTTCATATGCAGAGATTAGAGTAACTCTATACATTTCCTTAGTGAAATGTTTGAGCAAAATGATGAGGTAGTTGGTTCTCTTACCTACTATCATGGCTATTGAAGGTAAGATTCTTTCTCAAGCATATCAAAGCTATAAAATTGGTTGTTTCAAATTGTTTAGGTAGTTTCAAGTGATCTAGAACTAGCATGAATGATGATATCATGATTCTAAAAGACATAACAGGTGAGAATTCAATCCAAGCTATCTATACAAATTAAGGGCACTATATTTTAGCAGTTTTTGGACAATTACTCTATCTTCTTTGGGAGTATATAAAAGTCTTTCAAGAATGAATATGGTGTGGAGGAGGTAAGTAGTCATTTCAACAAGCCAAAAAAATTAAAGTTTCAAATTTCATTAAATATTGAAGGAATTATCAAGTTTTTGTGCTCCAGAAAATGTATTGTCCCATACCCCGATCTAGGATTTTGACAAGACAAATTTGTTCGAACTAAGAGTTTTATCCAACCATTTGACTCAAAAATTTGGAAATATCTCTATGAAGGGCCTAAGAAGAGTTTGGAAAAGGAATCATCTCAAATAGTGGTGTGTAGAGAGAAGCGATTGCTAGCAAAAATCCTCAAAAATATGTTTAGACTGGTAAGATCAGTGTTTCTTCATTGGTCTCACAAATTTCTTAGAGTTCAAATAATTTCTCAGTTGGATCACCATCTAAAGGACTGTAACAAGGATTTGGAATCTTCTTTGATGCTTGAATGGATTCTATCTCTTCACATGCAAGGATCTCTTAAACTAACTGAATGTATCGGTGGTTCCTCATGCAAAATGGTGAAAATGAATGTGATTCTCTCACACAGTTGTATGTTTTCTAGTTAAGAATTAAGTTTGCATCATCATAGCTGCACTCCAAGACTTTGAATGCATTCTCTCATCACACCTAAATTCTTTCAAACCCAGTAAGGGTCAAGAAAATATTGGCACAATGCAAATCATGTTGAGTACAAGTCTTTTTGTGATGACTGTAATTGAAACTCGTGGTCTTTTGTGAATTAATTCCTAAATGTACAAGTCAAGGTTACTTATTTCAAATTGAAAGAAAGCATATGGAATTTGAAGAGCTCAGGTCACTCTTGATGGTATGAAATGTCTTCAAAAGGTCAAGGAATGTGAAAAGATAAGTTGGTTGTCTTGTTCTAAAATGGCTCCAAAACAAGTCTTTTGAGCTTCTAGGAGAGGTGAAGTCAAAGTGTCCAAAAAGAAGTTACTAGAAAATGAAAAGGTAGTTGTTTATGTAATGTTATTTCAAACATTTAACATAGATACTAGTATGAAGAAACGTGAGTATAATATACATTGAGAAGAGAATAGAGAGGATAACACGAGTTTTGAAGCTTTGAAAGATCAATTTTAAGTATGAACTAATTGTTCTTATGAAATATTTACAAACGGACAAAGAATATAAATGTGTGTGAGAAGACAAATTGAAGTGTGAGTGAAGAATGAATGTGAATTGTATAACAATATATTGTACTTGAGAAAGAACGGTAAATGAAATTGTTGATATGGTCACCTTGGATGTGCAATAAACTGTTTCTTTGAGAATGTGAAGGAGAAACAGACTAGCACCAAACCAATCAAGTCAAATGATAGTTAAGGATAAGAACTTGTGATTAGTTTAAGGATTAATTCTTACGAGAGTAAATCAAATTGGAAAGTCAGTTGACAAAGTGTGGATTATGAATTTGTGAAATTATATCACGGGTAGATGATAATGAGTGAATTTGATACGAGACTTAAAAAATACTATAAGATCATAATTACTATAAGACAGGGATTAAGGAATTGAGTTACTTGAAAGGTGCAAAGAACTTGTTAAAGTTGTGAAAGGGACAATCGAAGTTGTCTAAAATTGTTGTTTCATGAAGGATATATGCATCAATATCTTTCACAAGGTGTTTATCTTGATACATGTTCATATTGATCTGTGTCTTCCTCTTGAAATGTTCTTAGTTGGGTCTATGTCACCTATCTTTGCATCTCAAAGAAATTATCGTGTGTGTGATGAATTCTCTGTTTCAAAAAGTTTGTAGTGTTATTTTGAGTCAACGTGTCATATCAAGTGTACAAAGTACTAATTAATCCCACCTTTTGGCCACCTTTTCTTAACTTTTATTTCCTCTTTCATGTGTAGTTTTCTATACCTATCAGCCCATTTCATGACCGTTCGAGCTTCTAGCCCTAAATCGGGCGCCCAGTGCTATCTTGGGGCACTCGAGGCGCCCTGGTCCCACCCAAGGTGCCTTGGTCTATGCACAACCTATTTCAATATTTTTTGGTCACTTATAGTTGTTGGTCATCCTTATCTTCTTCTCAGTCAGCCTCGTCAAGATTAATTACGTAATTAAACTTGAGAACCATATAAATATAAAGCCTATAAGACCATAATGAGGGTCCTAGGTCATTACATCCTATCACTACTATCACTCCATCTAGGGTTACATCTATTGCATCAATTGCATCCACATAGCACCATACATTCAAGCTAGGAAGTTTGCATCACACACATTCTTAGAGGAGGATGGATTCTATTCATTCTATTCTACTATCTACATATTCTATAGCTACCATAGCTCGTTATTTCACAAAGTGTAACTGGCACGAGAGCACCTAGGGAATGACATACACACACTCAAAAGAACTACATCAGGGTCCATAATGTAGTGCAACACTCAGAAATAAGTCCACTGGCTTGGTGGTGAGGTCATCGACCCCTTCTTCTTCTTCTTCTTCTTGTGTAGGGCATCATCCAATTCATCCAACGAATCCAGTGCGACAGACAAAGAGTATTCAAAGACACTTAACGATCGTGCCAAACTATGGTTTTGAGAATTTACACTATTTCGATTGCCCAGACCGCATATGAGGGCACTCTAGTACATTCCCAGTGCTTGTGTCACTTCAGATAGTTTGGATCTTCCCTTCACAGGGCCCCTAAGTGTTCATCTACACCGCTTGAGTTCCAGTTCAAAGCTGCGACAACCTACGACAGTCTCTCCTATTATTAGTGAGTCTATTCCTCACTTTTCTCTTGCATATTGGCATTTGATTTCACTTAGAATAGTTTATTTATATTTATTTCATATTGCTTTAGTTCCACAAGAATTTTAGTCCTCCTATTTAGATTAACACTAGAACCCTAAATACCCCATTTAGGACATATTTTTGTTAATCATTTTGGTGAACCCAACCGTACTTTCTACCACCTTCTAGGTCTTTTTCATTCCATCATCATGAATATCTCTATCACTGAATACCTACTTACCCACCCTGATTTGCTTCATCAAGTCCAAACCCTTTTCACTACTACCGATGTTTCGCCGACATGCATCTGGAGCTCCTTGTATGACACATTTTTTGAGGATTTTTCTCAACATGTAGCGTTCTGGGAAATCCTCTTGCTAACATTCATCTTTTTGAAAATGACCCACCACTTTACATCATGTCCCACATCTACAATGTTGTTTTCAAGTGTACTCTTATCGATAATGGCTCTAAGCTTAATTTGTGCCCCATGTCCTTTCTCCAAGCCATAGGTTTGTCTACTCATGACATTATCCCTTCTTCCATTTCACTCTGTGCTTATGATGGTTCTATTCGTCCATGTCTAGGCCATGTTACTTTGCCTTTAACTATAGGTACTTAAACTTTCCCCACTACATTTTTCATTATTGATTTCCTTGTCTCATATAATTGCTTGTTAGGTAGACCATGGCTCCACGCCATGCAAGTTGTTCCCTCTACCATCCACCATTGCGTCAAATTCTTACATGAGCGTGTTGAGTATACTTTGTCTTCCGAGATCATGATCCATTCTAATATTGTGTCCACGACCCTCATACTAGTATCCCTATTCCTCGCATTGACACCACCAATGAACCTCAGCCTTTGGACGATCAACCACATTTACCGCCACTTGAGGGAGCTATTTGTTTACTAGATGCAATTCCCCCTCCATCACCCATTCCCACCACCATAGTTCCATATCAAACACTCCCTCCCTCTGTGAAGATTATCTTCCCATCTCCACTAGTATTAGCCACACACCAATCCTTCATGTGTACCCTATTTATCTATGACTCATTATGAGACCATGTTCCATTTGATCCCACATGTGATGAAACTGTTAGGATTGTGGAGATAAATTGCTTCACAAATAGCATGATTTACACCTTGCTGGTTTATACAATGGTCGTGAACCGACATCGGTCGGGGTAACCGACATCGTTAGGAACTGACACCGATTACACAATATGCAATTTGATATTTAACTGACGGGAATTAGATCTAACTTTGTTATAAAGTTTATCTAAAGGTTGTAAATGCATATCTAAGTTTCCCTAAGTTTGTATATGCCTATATAAGCATGAAAGCTAGGGTTAGAAGGTTAATTAAGAGAAGGATTGAGTTATATCCTTGATTCTCCTAGATTGAGAGGATGAAGAAGAAGAGAAAGAAAGAATAAGTTACATGAAGACAAAGCTTCCATGGAGAGGAGTTGGACAAAAGGAAATAACAGTACATCTAAATGGTGAGAAGAGGGTAACATCTTCTACTGTATTTCATTTGTATAGTTATTGTCTCATTGTAATGACTTGCATAGTATGCAAAGCACATATAGTTTCTTCTTGTAGATCCACATGTTGGTGAGATCTTGTATTGTAGATCCATGTAGATCTAGTCTTATATTGTTAGATCCACAAGTTTTTGTGAGATCTTGTATTATAGATCCATGAGATCATATTGTATTGTTGATCCATGTAGATCTAGATATTGTAGAGGAGGTTGTCTTCATGTTTGCACATGTTATGCAGTGATGGAGAGATAGACTTACTTCTTGGTGCACAATCATGGTTGCACATTGGTAGACCCATGTGAGAGGTCTTGTCGCAGATCCACAGAGAACTTGGTAGCAGTTCAGAGATGTAGTAGTTCTGGGTTATGTGAGATCTGTTAGTGGTGTTTGGAGGCACGGTTGTAGTGCACTCATGGAGATCCGTTTAGAGATCTGGAGGAGAGGAGATACTCTTGGAGAGATGCATTGTACTCTTGTTTATTATTATTGTAGTCATTTTAAAACCCACCAAAGAATAAGGGAATCCCATGCGCACCGACCTATCACCCAACGGTGCTTTGGCGCTCACCCAAGGCACGCGCAAAGCACCAGTCTCTCTTTTATGTGAGTTAAGTGGGAAAGCATAATATATGATAAGAACTTTAAAAAGAGTGAGTGGACATGAGACTTACATTCATCATAGAGCTCAGAATGGCTTCTAGATCAATGTAGTCACCTCAGATAAAAGGATACTTAACAATTTATAGAACTGAACTGAAAAGGAAATGTATAGGAGTTTATATTCATTCATATAACACACATGAAACATAACTACACAAATATATGTATAAACGAAAGTCTATTATATTGATATTCCATCATACCTGACCACTTCATCACGTGCATTAGATCCATTCCAGAGTATCACAATATGGCAGACCGAAGTCATACATCATAACTAGATTAGAGTAAACATGAAAGGAAATTTTCATACCCAAACCCCTTAATACATCCTTCCCTTATAGGTCATCTACCCAACCCAATAGAGTTCCTCAGTAGCATTTCTTCGAGCTCCGCTCTTTATTGATCTATATCTCAATTCCTCTGTGGGTGCTTGTATTTATAGGCCTCTTAAACTACCAACCCACATTTTGAGTCTTGAGCCATCACCAAGTGTCCAAATGTGGTCCTCCATGGGGGCATGCTCCTCCAGGATTGAGCTCTCCACTCCTTACCATGATGGTCTTCTAGAAGCTTCCATCGCAGGGTATATTCCTTCTTAGGCCAACTTGTTGCTAGGCTGGCACCTTATCCATTCTGCATGCACATTCGGGTCATGCTTTTCATGTGTCTTGCCTGATATGCTAAATATGGCTAAGTCCCTAAATCCTACTTTTCCTTGTGCGTATGCGCTACTTGTTCTATTAAACCCTTTTAGAGCCCTGTCCTGTGTGCTTTCACCTTGTGCGCCCTTCTTTAATAAGGCCTTGCACACCCACGCGCCTTCTTGTACTTAACCAATAAATCAGGGTCCCAACATCACCCCACACTACGCCTGTTCTCCACCCGCAGGAACATGTCTTCAAAGAATAAAGAATTACAACAGATTCCGGAAGAAATAATGATTTGGAAAAGAATAAGGGAAAGAAGAATTGGGAAAGATGAAAGAATGGGGAAGTGTTGTTACTTACTACAATAGGAGAGGAAAATATTTCTTCAATTCAGCCTCCAACTTATTCTAGGCATCAACTTCATTTTGTGCTCTTTGGCAGAGGTCACCGACTAGGGTGCTTACCTCATCAAAACTCAGTCTATCTCCTTGAGTATTCATTGCCTCAACCACCCCTTCCAGTTTCTTGCCCACATCCTCAAGTGCATCCATCCCCTTTGTTATTTGTGGGTACAACCCTTTCGATCGGTTCTTAATCCGACCTCGTAGGACTTCAATGGCTTCGAATTCTTCTCAACCTTGGCTAAGATCCTATCCCACTCCGCTCTATTCCCTTTGTTCTTCTCTTGGAATTATTTGAGCTCTACCTCATGAGTGGTGACAATAATGCTCACCACTCTATCCTGTCTGCACAGTTTTCATACGCGGCCTCAACAACTTTGGTAGCAATTTTTACATCAACAAGGACCTTTTTGTACTCGGTAATGATTGCTACAACCTTCACTTTGTCTTCCCTTTTCAGGCACACTAATACTTCTTCCATGGAGTCTAAGGCCAGTGGCTACCTCTCCATGGTGAGGATATGTGTTAAGTATTCTAGGCACTCTAGGGAAGATCTATACTTTTGCGCAGTAGTGCTTGAGTCCTGTCAGGATGCTTCAAAAAATGGCATTTGTGATGGATTCTACCTTCTTGTATACCTCACATACCCTTGCCTTCTCTTCCCTTAGTTCATGCTTTAGCTATGCACTGATTAGTTCCTTCTACTTTAAGTCCTTGGTCCTTTCTTCAAGCTCTTCTTCCCTCTTTTCTAGCTCTACCTCTAGGAATTTTACCCTGTCGTTCCTCCCAAGTAACCTAGCTTCTAGTTCAACCGAGACCTTGTTTAGAGTATTATAGACTTGTTCATCCGAAAGCTGCTGAGATCTCGACCAAGGGGTTGTCTCCTTTTAACTCAGGCACCTTCATTATTACCCCTTAGCTTACCTCAAATTCTAGCTCATCGATGTGGGACTCAATTTCCCAAGAAAGCATTTTCCTCATCCGAGGGTATGTACCTTCCTCATCAAATGACTTCATAGCCAAGAGTTGCACTGTTGGCACTGTGCTTTAGAAACGTGAGCGCAACAGCTTGTTTGGATCATCAATATAGTCCATTCTTAGTATCTGGATCTTTGTGCATCTTTCTCTCCACGTGTCCTTAGGAATACATACTGTCAAACTGGGGCCTCCTCCTATGCTGTCATGATCTTTTCCCACACTTTCTTCTTTATCTTCATTTATAACTATTTTAGCGTTGTGCTCCAACTCTTGTTCTACTAAGGCTTCAATGATTTTTTCCTTCTTTTTCTGTCACCTCGTTTATCTACTCTTGCGTGAGGCTTGGAGTCTGATTTTTCATACTCACTTCTTTGCTTCCTCCCTTATCTTGGGTGCCTTCCCCCTCCTGGATACCCTTCCTCCGCACGAAGAGAAACTCATTTTCCTCTTCTCCACCCTCTTCCTCTAAATCATGCACATCAAACACTGGTGGTTCCTGGGCTCCTTTAGGTTCATCTTCTTCATCATCATCCCTCTCTCCTTTGTAGGCCTCCAAGCTCTCTGTGTATTCCGAATCAGCCTCCTCCATGACCTTCTCGTTTCTTCCTAATCGAGGATTGCAATATAGGAGATTCAGATCTTTCTTCTTCCTCCTCTGGTGAATTCTCCTTTGTGATAGGATTTTCTTATTTTGGAACCTCATCTCTCGACTAGGACTTTTTCCTGTGTGTGTAAGTGCTATTTCTAGCACTTGTCCTCGGGGTGCCCACTTGTGGTATGCTTTGGACACTTGGTGCCTTCTTCCCTTTCACCTCTTCTTTTCCTTTCTTTTTCGGTGCACCCTTCTTTCTTCCCATGGTGTCTTTAGGAATGGGGACATCACAATCCAAGTATGCACCCTTCTCAAACTTTGGTCTTATGCACAAGATATACCTTTGCTGTGGTCTCTCTTGCTATTGGCAAAGTTAGGGGTTTGTCATTTGAACTTTGTGGGAGACATAACTTTCCATGTACATGCACTTCTTGGGGTAAACGAGCTTTTTGTGTAACTCCCTATGGTCTTGATCTACCTCACTAAGGTTGAACCTTAGTCTTTTGGCCTCTTTAAACATGTTTACCCTTGCTTGGAAATACTGAGCGGTGAAGGAGAAGGGGAGTTTACACCAGGGGCCCATGTTTTCATCTGTCAATTTAAATATGCCAATGCAGAAATGCTAGTACATTACAAATTTGGCTTCTCCATCAACAAGTGCTAACAGCTGCTGTGGGATCCTCCACTCTACCTCGAACGCATCCCTTAAGCACTTATACCATTTTTCCAGGCATGCCTTGTGAGCAGCCATCATGGTATTGCAAAGTGTACTTTGTGAATATTTTCATGGGTGAGGGGTCTTCCTCTGGATATTCCCAAACAAACTTATCTACCTTATCTGTCACTCTAATCTCTGAAAACACAATTGTCAAGAGGACATTGCCAAAAATTATCTTGTCTCCTTCCTATGCGTTGCTTAATAATTTCATCTGTGATGAAGGAAAAAAATTGTAGATGGTGCCTTCTAAAATTTTCCTGCACACATTTAACTAGGCCTTATTTACTTGTGTCCACCTTTCTTAGTCATTTAGCTTTATCACCAGGCGTGCGGCCATTCTCATGATAAGGTCTTGGATCTTTGCGATATCAAAGTATCGTGACCCCTTCTTATAATCATATGCAGCGACGGTTACTTTGATGGATTCCTTGTCACTCAGGTCATCATCTATACTTTCTCCTTCACAGATGAGGCCTGTGAATCTTGCAATCAACTAAGGAGTTGTGCGCATCTTGCGCCCTGCAAAGTAAAATTGATCCTCATGTACGTGTGACATCAAACATTGATAGAGGTGCTTAGGTTTTCCAAAATAAGACAACTCATAGAGTTGTAATAATCTCACCTTCTCCAACTTCATTTTTACCTTGTCTATAAATAGGCAAACCCTCTGGTGTCCTTTTGTTTTTGGGCGCACCAACTCCAGTGCCATTTCCTTTTCTGTTGTTCTCATGCAATGGTTGTAATCACTCACCGTCATGTCTCTTAAGTGGGACTCCCATTCTTTCCTAAGAAAAACCCCATCTAGGTACTGCATCTTTGCGTACCATTCTTCATTCATGCTTACAAGGGGTTTCGGTTGTTTTCCCTTGCCCTTGCCTTTGGGCTTCTTAGGTGATATAGTTGGTTTCTTAGGTGCCATGGTTTAGGTTATCTTAGCACTTCAACTTCTCTTACTTTCTCTTCTTTTCTACCTCCTCTAGTCCTAGATCTCAAACTTGTGAAGAAACCCTTTTCAGCTCATGCCCTAGTTACCAAACCCTAACTGGAATATCCTCTTTCACAAGATGATGCTTCTCCACAACTCTTTTTCTCTACGCCCATGAAATTCTTTCCTTTTGGTTTGTAGATCAAATCTAGTCACTCACGGTTAAATTTCTCAAATTTTTCTTCACACGGATCAACTTTGGAAACCCTAGTTCGTAAGAGCTCTTCTTTTTTTTCTCGTATTCGTAATGTCCATAATGAAGTGCCCAACCTTCTATTTATAGTTTTTCCCACTTTTTAACATTAAATGCTACTTCACCTACCACCGTACTTCAACACTTATTACATTTTTTTCCCAGTAAGACGGACTTTAGCACCCCAACTCACACACCCAATCTTGTGCGGTTAATCCTACAACCTTCTGGCGCACAACCAATCTATCTAACAGAAGACTCTTACGCGTGTGTTACCAGCGTTGAAGGTACTTCTTCCATCCTCACAATTTTTGCTCTTGCCTACCTCGTGTTGTTTTTGTACTTCTTTCTCCCTTGTATGTAGAACCAAAATGTAGCCTTATCCTGATACCAACCATCCTCATTCACCTTTTCTCTCATGCGCTTTCTTCTCTAGGGCCATTCAACTAGGATTTCCAACGCAATCGTTCCTGGTACTTCACACTTTGCATTTTTCTACATTATTCCACCCCACAAAAAATAATGCGTAGTCCTCTCGCGCATTCACAACCTTCAAAAGTAATGAGATTACCGCGCTTTGAGGCAGCAACACAAAAATAGAAATGAGAAAGGGAAACATAAGAAAAGAGAATTACATTAAAGGAAATCCTAAACTATCTGGCAATACTGCCTTATTACAAACACCAAGAAGACTTAATTATAGTAGGGTTTCAGCCTAATCCCATTGAAGTGTCCTGACAATCTCGTCCCATCTAGCACTTGTAATTGGCATGCGCCTGAATCAAGGATGTACAAGATGATGTAGGGACCCAACCAATGGAATTTTAACTTCCCAGGATGGCACATAAACTTGGAATCATATAGTAGCACCATCTGCCCAACCTCAAACTTTTTTTTCTTAATGTGATGATCATGACATGCATTTTGTTTTGTTTTTTCAGTCTTTCTGCTCCACGTAGTGAGTGATTGTCTTTCATCCAATTGCATTAACTTGTCAAATCTTTCCTCTAGCGCTTGTTCATTAGCCATTCCTCTCTGCGCGTGCTACATGTAGAGAAGGTAACATGAATTGAACTGATAGGACAGCCTTTGTGCCAAACACTAATTGAAATGGTGTGGCCTTATTTAACCTCTTGTAGGTTGTCCTATATGCTCAAAGAATAGGCGATACTTTGTCATCCCAATCTTGTCTACCAATGTCACAATTTTTTGTTATGGTATGACTTAGTATTTTGTTAAATGCCTCTGTGGTTCCATTTGCTTGTGGATGGTAAGGGGTAGTCTTATGATGAACCACCATGAATTCTCGCTAACAAGATCCTTATTGTCTCATTTAAGAAATGTGTAACCCTTATGTCACCGATCAAACTCAAAGGGCATCCATACCTTGTAATAATGTTTTCCCATAGGAACCTTATTACAGTAGCTGTTGTACAATCCTTAGTAGGTGTTGCTTCTGCCCACCTTGTCAAGTAATATGTGTAAGTGATTATATAACGTGACCTAGTCCTACATGCGGCTGGTGCAATAGGGCCTACGAAGTCTATAGCCCACTTTTCGAATGACTCGACACTTGGGAATAGGGCACAAAGGCATTTCATCTCTTCACCCTAGTTTTCCAATGCACTGACAATGGTCACACACCTTGCAATATTCCTTACAGTCTTGATATAGGGTCTCCCACCATAATCTGGTCATTATTTTGCATGCAGTGGCATCACCTGCATAGTGTCCACCTGCACTACCTCCATGCACCTCCTATATTATGACTAGGCGCTCATGTTCTAGCACACACCGGCGTAGAATATCATCATGTTCCAATTTGTATAAATCCCCACTAATCAACATGTAGGGTGTGAAGTGTATAGCCAACTGCTTTTTATCCAATGCCTTCATTCCTTCTGGTGCTACACCTGTCTTGAGAAATACTACAATATCTTCTAAGTCTGAGGGCGCGCGCCGCAACCTAAATAGTTGTGCATCTGACATGGTATCCTCAATGCTTTGCATGTCCTCCCCTTAATCAATTCTAGACAAATGATCAGGTCTGAAATTACTTTTTCCTAGTTTGACAACCATCGTGAACTGAAATTCTTGGAACAATAGTACCCACCGACATATGTGCCCTTGTAGAACGGGTTTATTCACTAAATATTTCAACGCCATATGGTCAGTGTAAAATATAAAAGGGGTTGTTAGCAAATACTATCTAAACTTGTGAAGCGCGTAGATCATTGACAATCCCTCACTCTCAGTTGTAGTATAATTCTACTCCACTGGTGTTAACTTCTTGCTTGCAAAGCATAAAGGATGATCAACAATCCCTTCACTAGGCTGTGTAAGTACTTCTCCAATGGTGGTTCCTGAGGCATCAACATGAACATGGAAGGGCTTATCCCAAGAGGGGAATTATAGTATGGGCGCGGTGACAAGCCTATCCTTTAAAGTATCAAATGCCTTCTATTGCGCCTCTCCCCAATGGAAGACACTCTTGTGTCTAAGTAACTCTTCTAAAGGCACAACAATCTTGGCGTATCCCTTGATGAACTTCCTATAGTAACCCGTGTGTCCAAGGAATCCACACACTGCACTTTGACTAGTAGGCTCCCCCAATCCCACAATTACTGCAACTTTGGCGGGATCTACTAGTAAGCCCTCCCTACATATGATGTGCCCCAATAATGTTCCAAATGGGGTAGAAAAGACACATTTCTTAATGTTGAGGGATATCCTCAATTGCTGACACCTTTCAAACATCAACCTTAAGTTGTCACAATGGTCCCTCACTAACCCATATATTGTCTAATCATCTAGGTAAACTTGAAGAAATTTATGGATGAAGTCTGAAAAGCTTACACCACAATGCGCGAGAACACAATAGGTGCATTATTCAACCCAAAAGGCATGACTGTATAGGAAAAAATTCCCCACTCAGTGGTGAAAGTCATCTTTCTCTGGTCCTCCTTCGCAATCCTTACCTGGTGATAGCCCAAGAATCCATCCGTGAAAGAGTAGACCTCGCGTCCTGCCACTCCCTCTAATATTTCTTCAGTAAATGGGGTTGGGAAAGGATCAATGACACACACTGCATTCAGGTCCCTGTAATCAACATAGATCCTTATCCTCCCGTCCTTCTTAATACTAATCACCATTAGACTTATCCATTCCAACTCTTCCACAGCCTCAATGATACCTGATGTTATCATTTTGTCTATCTCCTCCTTGACCTTTACGCGTAAATTGGGATTCATCTGGTATGGCCTCTTCCTGATTGGGCGTGCACCTTCCTTCAGCTTTATCCTCATCTCCCCCAAGGAATGGTGGATGCCTTTAAGCTCATGGTACCCACATGGGAACAAATCTTTGAATTCACGTAACAAATCAATGATTTTAGAGACTTCTTTCTCCGACCAATAGTCTCCAATGATTTCCTCCTTGGGTTATGCTTTTGAGCCGATGTTAACCTTTTTCGTCTTTAAAGGTTCATGGTAGGTACGTGCCCATTCATCAACACTATCTATGAATTCGTGCGTCCCTACTGAATGGTTTGAAATGGTATAGACAGATTTGCACAATAATAATACTTTCTTAATATTCAAACGTACAAGATATTACAAATAAATAGGAGAAATTGATCCTATTTTCTAGGAGGTTGTTCTAACAACACTCCTCACATTTCTTATTTACGTGAATTTGGTTTAACAACCAAATCACATTCAAATAACTATATGAGTTGTTATTACAACTCATTTACTCCACATTATTATATTCACCAATATGTAAATATAATAAACACATCTAAATAATGTGAGCACTAAACAAGTATTCCTAACATTCCCCCCCTTAGTGTGAACATGGGGAAACAACAATTGCACTTCCTTCTGCAGCGTGCCGCCTGTGTGCTCATGATCTGGATGGTTTTACAGGACAACCAACAACCTCAACATGGATGGTTTTACAGGACAACCAACAACCTCAACATGGATGGTTTTACAGGACAACCAACAACCTCAATATCATGATGCTGCTTTTCCTTGTGCTTTCATCTATCCACTATGCTTTTACATCAGGGAATTATGTAGGAAACACAACTGGCATATCACAAAACTACACAATAGAAGATATACTGAAAAAATTTCACATTACTTCCTATAAGAATCGTAATGTTCTTAATTGTAGTCTCTGTCATTGATCACTGCCACTCGATCTTGAACAACATAGAAAACTGCCACTGCCACTGGAAGCTTTCCTTGACTAAGTCGTTTTGGGTGTAGAATGGGAATGGAACATTGGTATGTATTCCCCCCCACAATGTGAAATTCCACTCATATAGATACTGAGAAGCAAAATGCATCGAAGAACATACTCCTGAATGGATCTTGCTAGTTAGGTCTTGCTGCACATGGTCACTAATGCTAGTGAACATATTCTTCTAGCTGACCATCTTCCAACGAAGTACGGCAGTTCAGAGGACCAAGTCAGTCAGAGGATCACTGATACAGTCATCTGCGCTCCAACACAAATCTCTTTCCAACATCTATCAAATACCACCCAAAACAGAACACTTTGTAAATCAAGCACACTAAGAAAATGGAAACCACACTAAAAATCATATACTCACACACACACTATCACCACAGCTTCGTGCGGCCCCATCGTTGGTGATTGACGAGAGGTCCCTGAATGACCTCCAGCCTCTTGTGCCTCCATCCTCCAATATACGTCTTCTTAGTTCAATGGATGTGATCATGAAGCTCAAAATACCTTCAATAATTTGGACGTCGCATACAAGCAAAAATGTGTCCAAAATTGAAATGCGGGCAATTTTTTTAATTTTTCGATAATTTTTGACGACAATAAAAAAATGACAAAAAATAAATATCCAAAAATCACTTATTTAACTTTTAGGACTTAGACAAGAGGACACAATGATTTTTTTTTTTTTAATATTTGACAAGGACACTATTGACAAGACTCGATAATACTATTTTTACAATATGACAAACACATATCTTGATGGCTAACATAAAATCCAATTAAAGATTGGATTTTAATAGATAAACAAATTGTGATTTTAAAAAAAAATGACTATTGAGACTAATGATGACAAGACTAGTATTATAACAATACAATTTGACTTTATCACAAAAAACTAACACGACTAATTACCAATTTCTGTTGGAGGAAAACACGGATCTGATGCATGAAGAGTTGTTACACCAAGAATGCTGGGTTGACTGAACCACTTGGAGAGCTCCTAAAATACCACGGTCCATGCGAAAATTGAGAGTGTCTTGATACACCATTACAGAGTGAATCTGATCATTGGAAGTAGGTCGATCTGTACAATCGAATGGAAGAATTCATCAGAGAGGAGTGTCAGCTGGATCTTTATCACAGAACCGTAGCGTTTATATGAAACGTAGAATCTCCAACTTGGGTGGATAACACAACGGTAGATGACACATGCAGGGCGGATGTTAATGCGTTTACACCATCGGCGACGAGCATCTATCTCTCTCCGCTTTTAAATGGACCGGAGCACGTTTAAGGACATGCATAGATATTTTGAAGAGGGACACGTTTCCTGTTGGAGACGTCGAAGCTTTTCTGCTGCTCACAGACAGGTGGAATGCCACGATTTGCAAGCCTTTAAATGCAACCAAGAGTTAATTGAACTTGTAACAAGGAATACACGAGCTCCATCGAATTCATTCAGAGGAAGAATATACACAAACGAATTCAGTCCCACCGCAACCACTATGTCCTGCTGAGAACACGATTTGATTCTCAACGATGAAGAGGTAATGAGTCACCAATCTGAGAGTACAGAGATATCAGGCTTTAATGCAGAAAATTCCAGATCTGATGTAATGATGTACTCCCACTCATTGCTCCACGTAGAAAATAACAACGCCCTTTGGAAAGAACACAGAATATCACCACGAACTTTTTAAAAATATAAAGACGCTTCACAAAATCACTCTCATTAACCAGGGAAAACGTGAATAGCAAAGATTTTCCCTGTATAATATATCATGGATCCATAGTCGCTCTGGTACCAAATGAAATGGTATAGATAGATTTGCACAATAATAATACTTTCTTAATATTCAAACATACAAGATATTACAAATAAATAGGAGAAATTGATCCTATTTTCTAGGAGGTTGTTCTAACAACACTCCTCACATTTCTTATTTACGTGAATTTGGTTTAACAACCAAATCACATTCAAATAACTATATGAGTTGTTATTACAACTCATTTACTCCACATTATTATATTCACCAATATGTAAATATAATAAACACATATAAATAATGTGAGCACTAAACAAGTATTCCTAACATGGTTAACATCCAAGCTTTCCACCTCTTCCCCATCAATAACATACACCATCTTCCCCTTTCCTTTCTTTATGCATGCGTGCTCAAGTTGTATCTCTTCTGTCTCTTATTCCTCAAAGCACACCTCTAGGATAGGTTCTCCTAGCGATTCTTGTATTTTGTCTTCTGCCATAGCACTATCCCCTATTGTAAGGCGTTTGACTATCTACAATGCCTTATGTACTTGTTGGTCTTGTACTCTGATACTCAAATGTTTGAGTGAGATGAACCGCTAATTCTTTCCAATTACCGGGTTTGGCGATGCATCTCCAAGTGGATATACCATACACGTGTACAACCTTGTAGGGTGGAGTACAACTTGTGAACCCATAATGAAGGTGGTAATGCTGCTTTGTGCTCCCCATACAGCTGTCTCACATTCTTGGATATGAAAGGAAGTTGTCTCTTTACCATGGTAGTCTTTTATGTAAAACCTTACAGAAGAAGGCAAATCTCACCTCGCGCCATTCTAAGAGGTTTTCCCAATGTGTTTTCCACTTAGAGCGCAATGATTCCGAGTAGGTTGTAATTAAATATTTTCCTTCTTTCTTTCTCATTTCTCCATTGGGCCTCCATTTCTCAAGAAATCTTCCCGATTAGCCGTCCCGAGTAACTTGATAATTTTCTTCCTCCTCGGGCACCGACCGTACATGCCTTTGTCACCTTGGTTACCGATCCTCTTAAATGTCATCCGATCAACTCATAGGTATCATGTGCCCAATTGTCACACGCCATGCTTGTGGTATCACTCATAGAATGGGCATCCTCAAACTGAATAACTCCTTCTGTAGGGTGAATTATCTCGGATCTCGATTGAGCGCACATAGATTCTATCAAGGACTTCTTCTCCCAATGACTCTGTGTGTAGGCGCCAACTTCCCATCATCAAAGGGATGATCACTTGTTCTTCCTTTTTTTTTTGAAACTAATATATCCTTTGTTAAACCTTATGTCAGCATTATTCTTGTAACACCATGGGTGCCCAAGCAATGCTGAAAAATTGTCTGCCTCAGTGAGCACCAAGACTTTGAAGTCTCTAGTAAACTTGGCCCCTTGAGTGGTAATCACTACATCCTTTAATACTCCAATGGGCATTGCCTTAGTTTTTTTGCCATATACGGTACATTTGAAGATGGCTGCAATGTGGGCCTTCCCATCGATGCCAAGAATATAGGTAAGAACATTCACTTATGCTCCTGTGTCGATGAGGATATTGCTCAGGAGCCATCCATTAACAACCGCATTGAGTAATTTCTGTCATATTTCAAGGCTGTGTGGAGAAAGGTTTCCATGTATAACTTGTATCTCATGCTCTACTTCGATGCGTGGTACCTTCTCCCTTAGCCATTCTCTCAACAAGGGAATAATATTCTCTTGCCTTAACATTTTACATACTTCTTTGACCTCATCTAGGTCACTTCTTGGAACCTCGTTATCCTTCCGCTACCCCACTTGCCTTGATTGCTCCTTGAGACACTGTATCTCCCCTTGTAAACTCCTAATTACATCCATAGTCTCTGATATACCTCTTTCTAACGGCTAGGGTCCGGGTACTTTCCATGTGGTACCTCCTCTCTGAAACCAATGTCCTTGGTCTGGGCATCTCCTTGGCACATGTAGCCTCTCCGCACACGCTGTTACCATTACAGGTTCTAGCTCTAACTCAGGTGCCACTCTTGGTATCCATTGTGAATCAACCCTTTTATGCTCACCATAGCAATGCCCTTATCTTTCCTGGTTATTCTTGGTTTATATGCTCATAGAGTTTTAGGAACTCTTCATACTTGTGCTTCTTCCCACACCACAAGCATTGTAATAGATCAGGACACTCTCGTTTATAATGTTCTAGTGGATCCACAATTATAACATGTTCCCTGTGGGAACTCACTTCTTCCTCCTCCATGGTTACCACGACCATGGAATCCTCCGCAAGAACTTCTTCCATGCGTGCCCCCATCTATGCGCTCCTCATAATGACATTCATCACCCTTAGAACTACTGGAAAGGATGGTCTAGCGCACACCATGATCAATGGCCTCATGGATCTGGTCAATAAGCCTACAATCCTTAGTATCATGGGTTGTAGAGGTGCAGATCTTACAGTAGCAAGATACATTCTTCCAAATTGCACACTACAACAAGGGACATATACTTGCATCATGGTCCCAATGACAAATCTCACGATCTCTTGCTGCTACACAGCATCTGTCTTCCAGGGGAAACTATCCTTAGTATGCCCCTCTACTTCACAATCCATACACCACATTACACTACGAGTCTCATGAATTGAGTTTGTAGATAACGTTTCCAGTTGCTTAGCCATAGTAGTGATTTGAGCTTCCAAGAATAGGATAACTCTAGTATCAACACTTCCAACAGACTTCGGTGTGCATAGTAGCTTCTAACGCCTTGAGTGGGTCTATGAAAGTCTTATGAGATAATGTTCTTCTAAATGGTGTTATCAACCCTCCAAAAACCATTGAGCATGATGTGAAGGGTAAATGTCATATGACTATTTTGACAGGAGAGTCTTAAACCGTACATCATACTCCCACACACTCTCTACCATTCCTTGTTGAATCTCCTTGAGGGCACTGATACTCTTTTGTTCAAACTCAAGGATGTGGAATTCTGCTAGGAAGGGATTTTTCTACGTGGTGTAATCTACCACTTTGCCTAATGGGAGTCATACTTCCTATATTAGGCTGTGCGCGTGCCCTTGCAACATCGTTGCAAATTGACTGGCCTTCCATTCCAGGGTTGTGATCCCCTTCGCATGACGTAACAATTCACACTTGTGAACATGCTCCACAGCATCCTCTATGTCGTGGTAGTATGGAAAGTGTAAAGACATTTCAAAAATTACACAAGGAGGTGGCTGAGGCCCCTATCCTTCTGGTATAGATCCTTGGTTTCCTCCAGTGTTCCCTCTGGTTTTTCCTCTGCTAGATCAATTATATCCACCAAGTCATGTGCCTCCCGATCCACCAGTTCCACCTCCAGATCCTCCTGTGGCCAATAATGGGCCTGAAGTAGTCATGCCTAATGTTCCCAACATCCCGCTAAATTACACGCCAATGGTCTACGAGATCATTCCACTACCAGATGTATGCCCAATGCCACTCCCCGATGCATTACCCAAACCTTGTGTATTTGCTCCTTGTCTGAAAATTCCTCCAAACACTGGAATAGAGTGTGTAGCCATAGAAGTTCCAAATGAGAAATTATACCTTCTGGGTGATCGGTCACTCCCTCTCGATACCAACTATGTTATCAACACTCCTATGATTTGGAAAACCAAGCGCTAAGGTTTGGTCACTAGGTGGGTTTAGATGCATGCTAACGACTCTTCTCTCTCTACACGATGAACTCTCATCAGAAGCTGAAGGGGTCTCTCTCCCACACTTACCAAGATGGGGTAGCACAAACTGCTCAGGTTCCATGTCCTCTACGTGAACCTCAAATCCTTCCCAACATCTGCCTCCATATATCCATCACACTTGCAACCTCGCATTGTCTAAAAATATCCCTTTCATGCGCTTCACTATACTTGAGTCATCTCTCCTCCCTTTCTTTCTCATTCACAATATCTAGCCATCTTCCTCCACCCTAGCTTCCTTGCCCAATGCTTAGGAAGGTTTAGTCGGCCATTGGAAATTCCTCTAAACTCAAGGTAATGATCAAGATCTTCATTGCCAAGGAATAACACATAGAAATGATCCTCTGGGCTCCCACAGAAACTCAAACTCAATGACTTCCAAACAAGAATATGTAGAAATAGTGTACTCCAAAGTGTAGCTAGCCAGTACTCCTTTCCACCAATGATCCACAACACAAGTCCACATTAGATATGCATCTTGCAACCTCTGGTACTCTTCTTGGGTCCATGTGCGTGATCTATAATACCAGCTTGATTTGGATGCATATGCTGAGAGCCATTCATACAACTCTACTGGGAAGCAATAGAAAAAAGTTTCATACAACTCATGGTAGAGGTTCTCTTCTACCCATCTGTGTACATCAAACTCAGGTTCAATGTTGAATCTCTGAGCAAATTCTTCTTTCGTGCTCTTGAACCATGAGTCAACACTTTCCAAAGTTAGGCATTTTGTCATCACTCATTACACATATCATGATGTATGTTATTTCCCACTACAACTTCGAAAAGGGGTCTTGACAATAGAACCAAGATGTAGTCATTTTTACACCCACCACAGAACAAGGGAATCGCATGCGTGTCGGCCTATCACCCAACGGGTCTTTGGGTGCTCATCCGAGGCATGCGCAATCGCCAAGTCTCTCTTTTATGTGAGTTTTAATGGGAAAGAATCATCTATGATAGGAAATTTAAAAAGAGTGAGTGGACATGAGACTTACATTCATCATATAGCTCAGAATGGCTTCTAGATTAATGTAGTCATCTCAGAAAAAAGGATACTTAACAATTTATAGAACTGAACTAAAAAAGGAAATGTATAGGAGTTTATATTCATTCATATAACACACATGAAACATAACTACGCAAATATATGTATAAACCAAAGTCTATTATATTGATATTCCATCATACCCGACCACTTCATCACATGAATTAGATCCATTACAAAATATCACGATGGCGGACCAAGTCATACATCATAATTGGATTAGAGTCCTCCTAAACGTTAAAGGAAAATTTCATATCCAAACCCCTTGATACATCCTTCCTCTATAGGTCATCTACCTAACCTAATAGAGTCCCTCGCAACATTTCTGCAGAGCTCCACTCTTTATTGATCTATATCTCAATTCCTTTGTGGGTGCTTGTATTTATAGGCCTCTTGAACTGCCAACCCACCTTTCTGAGGCTTCAAATCCGTCACCAAGTGTCTAAATGTGGTCCTCCATGGGAGCATGCTCCTCTAGGCCTAAGCTCTCCACTCCTTGCCATGATGGTCTTCTAGAAGCTTCCATCGCATGATATATTCCTTCCTAGGCTAACTTGTCACCAAGTGGTGGTACCTTATCCATTCCGCATGCGCAATCGGGTCATGCTTTTCACGTGTCCTGCTTGATATGCCAAATATGGCTAAGTCCCAAAATCCTACTTTGCCTTATGCACATGGGTTAATTGTTCTATTAAACCCTTCTAGAGCTCTATCCTATGCACTTTCACCTTACGTGCCCTTCTTTAATAAGGCCTTGCACGCCCACGTGCCTTCTTGTACTTAGCCAATAAATCAGGGTCCCAACAATTATATATATGAGATCTTTGGTAGACGTAGCCCACATTAGGTGAACCATGATACATGTTGTGTTATGTGTGTGTACTTTTTTAATTTGGATTTATCTAGTTTACACTTCCATTGCTATAGATTTTGGGGAATTGTTTCCATTTCCGCAATCCTAATTCCTAACAACTGGTATTAGAGCTTGGTTATTTCATAGCAAGGTTTTGCTTCAGTATATTGTTAGTGGTTTACTAGATAGGTGTATGAGAGAAGGGTTTGTTTTCCTTATGTGAAAATCACATGAAGATATTTAAATCTCAAGTGGAAGCTAGAAATGTGAGGTTATTGGAGAATATAATGATCGACATCGGTTAGGTGGCAACCGACGTTGGCAGGGTGACCGTGGTCGGTTACTGGGCAACTTGGTTTTAAACAGAAAATCACAAATTTGAAGAAATTGAGAGATGCATGGAATGTGTCTTGTTTGTTGAGGTGTCCCTAGTTCTTGGAGGCACAAGCATGTTGGTCAGATTGCAAATCTAGGTTACAGAGGTATGGTTTTATCTTGGTATTATAGTGCTTGTATGTTTTGGTTACACATGCATGATTTGGGATTACAGATCTAAGTATGAGATAGAGGAGTAGTTATGCATCCTTGGTGCAGTTAGATGCACGAGGATTCAGTAGAGAGGTAGTAACACATAATGAAGACATGGTTTCCATAAGAGAAGCATGTTCTTTAGTTGAAGATGTGGTTGAGTATCTTGGTGCTAATAAGGTGATGTATTTCATCTTGATGTAATTTTATTACATGGATTATTGTTGTAATGTTTTTTGTACGAGATTTGGGTGCTTCTTGAAATAAATTTCTCAACACGCTTATTGACTTTGGTCGAGTAGGCACCTGGTTTGGTGTACTATGTAAATTTTGTGGCATTGTGTTCATTCCAAAGAAGACCGACATCGGTCGTGGAAGCTGGTGTTAGTCACGAGAGGAACAGTACCCGGTCAAAAAACCAAGGTCGGTCTCTATGGCAGTGAATGCATGTACTAGGTTTTTACAGCAGAAGAGGGCATGGATGGTTCAGTGTCATGTTTTGGAGGATCAATTTTCTTGCACAAAGTGTACAAGAAGAAACAGTGTAGATCACTTCAATGTTTGGATCAGAAAGAGGACAGAGTTGGCTCGGTTAGTCCAGTGAGACTTTGAGTCAGGTATCTCTATATGATTCATGTTTTATTTCTTTCATTTGAAGCAACTGGTATTATGTTTGGATTGTGTGCACAAGTAAAATTTGCACCATGGATATTTGGTGAGCTTGAATTTTATTTCGGATATGTTGGAATCTTGAGGACAAGGATATCTAGTCTAAGGATGGGATCCTCAATGAAAAGTCATGTTTAGACATAGTTGCAGTAATGAAAGATGTTGAGTACACAGGATGAAAAGAAGTTGATTCACCTACTTCACAAGAAGTCCAAACTTCTGTGATGTAGAAGTATTCTTTGATAAGAAGGGAATCAATTTATATTTTCTTTCATTTATTTTATTTCTCACTAACATATATAGCTTTTGAGCTTGGTGATTAGAATCAGTGTAGGGGATTTCAGTTAAGTGGGAACAAGCCATGGTTAGTGGCATTGTAGGTTGGACATATATGCACATGCAGAGTGAGAGGAGTATGCTACATTTTTGTGTGGCATGAGGCACAAGTTGTTTTAGAGGAAAATCATGTTTTTTCAGGTATTTTGAGTTTATTGCATGATGACGTCACTTCTAGTTTTATTTATAGTTCTTGGATATCCCTATGGGATTGCAGTTGATGGTTGTTTAGTTGGGTTAAGAAGAGAGAGAAATTTTATTGACATTAAAGGGTTAAGAAGGAAAATCTATTTGTTACAGGTTTGATAACATAGTGTATATTTACCATTTATGGATGGTACCCCTTGTTTGCTTTCATCTTAGATGGTTGTGCAGGAGGTTGATGAAATTTTTGCTGGTATTTGCACTAATTATTAGTAGCATGGTTAGCAGGGTTGTTGTTGTTGACATTGATGAGCACAGGATTCATATATGGCTTTGGAGTTAGTCGGTGAGAGACTTGGAGCTTCTAGAGAGCCTGATGATATGGATGGATGTATATGGTAAGTTTATACATGTGGATAGATTCTATTTTGTGAGTCTATGATGATGCAGATATTTGTTTTGCACATGGATGCCTATGAGAATGGTTTAGATGCCTTGAGCATGAGTAGGGGATGTTTGTATTTCCTCTTGTTACTATGTTACTCCTTGATAGATATGTTATCTATGGATGGTTGTCTTGGACATGCCAGTTGTTTATGTAGGTTTGGATTTGCAAAATGTAGTATTTGGATTCTTTGAGTTGTGCAAGTGTTGTGGAGTAATTAACCATGGGTTGCATGTAGAACTCATTTGGGTTGTCTTGACCCAGGATCTTGTTTTGCTTATGCATATTCTAGTTTGACTTGTCTTTGGTCAGTTGCATTGGTGGTTACATGGAGACATGGATAGATGGTTGGAGAACATGGTTGGTTTTATAGGTATGGCTATTGTTGCAGTTGAAGATCAATACTTTAGTTTTAGTGGGATCTCTTACATGTGTGTTAGTCATGATGAATTATTGCACGAGGAGCTTGAGCCTTGGTTTCACAAATTAGTTGTAGCTTCGTGTAGGTTTGTTAAGTCATGATTTTATCTTCTTGGTTTGAGAAGATGGTTTGATCTTCCTGGTTTTATTTTTGAGAGAATTGTTGATATAAAGAATAGATGGTCTTCACATTATGTAGAGGACGGTGATGTGCACACATACAAGTTCAGAAATTTATCTCCAAGTGGGAGAATGTTAGGATTGTGGAGCTGAATTGCTTCAAAAATAACATGATTTACACCTTGTTGGTTTACATTGTAATCGAAGCAGTCGTGAACCGACACACGGTCATGTTAACCAACATCGGTTACTGTGTGTGAAAGTTTATATTTAACTCACGTGAATTAGATATAACTTTGTTATAAAGTTGATCTAAAGGTTGTAAATGCATATCTAAGTTGCCCTAAGTTTTTATATGCCTATATAAGCATGAAAGCTAGGGTTAGAAGGTTAATTAAGAGAAGGATTGAGTTAGATCCTTGATTCTCCTAGATTGAGAGGATGAAGAAGAAGAGAAAGAAAGAACATGTTACATGAAGACAGAGCTTCCATGGAGAGGAGCTAGACAAAAGGAAATAGCATGTACATCTAAATGGTGAGAAGAGGGTAACATCTTCTATTGTATTTCCTTTGTATAATTATTGTATCATTGTAATGGCTTGCATAGTATGTAAAGCACATATAGGTTATTCTTGTAGATCCATGTAGATCTAGTCTTATATTGTTAGATCCACAAGTTGTTGTGAGATCTTGTATTGTAGATCCATGAGATCATATTGTATTGTTGATCCATGTAGATCTAGATATTGTAGAGGAGGTTGTCTTCATGTTTGCACAAGTTATGTAGTGATGGAGAGACAAACTTACTTCTTGGTGCACAGTCATGGTTGCACATTGGTAGACCCATGTGAGAGGTCTTGTCGTAGATCCATAGAGAACTTGGTAGCAGTTTAGAGATGTAGTAGTTCCGGGTTATGTGAGATCTATTGGTGGTGTTTGGAGGCACGGTTGTAGTGCACTCATGGAGATCCATTTAGAGATTTGGAGGAGAGGAGATACTCTTGGAGAGATGCATTGTAATCTTGTGGGAAGAGTTAGTTTGTACTCTTAATCATTATTATATATATGAGATCTCTATCTTTGGTGGACATAGACCACATTGGGTGATCCACGGTATATGTTGTGTTATATATGTGTACTTTGTTTTGATTTGGATTTATCTAGTTTACACTTCCACTGCTATAGATTTTGGGGAATTGTTTCCATTTCCACAATCCTAATTCCCAACGAAAACCATCTCTTCTCATATCGACTAGCTTGCCTTGGTTTTACCTTTGATGACCTTCAGCCTTCTACTCACACCTCTCATCTATATTATGGTTTTGTTACCCTTATTGCCACATATGGTTTGTGTGTCTTTGATCTCCTCATTTATCTACCATGTACCCCTTGTTCTTCACCACTCACATTAGGGGACTCCTGGCTTACTTACATTGGAGGTACATTAGACCCTAATCACACTGAAATCTCATTCCCCATGCCCTTCATCCACATTTTCATTTGCAATAGTTCCTTTCTTGGCCATTCACCCAACCTCACTCGATGGTACATACACAGTTGTTCACATCATCCATTTACTTGACAAAGAATACATTATGGGCATGTACCATTTGTCTCTCAATGGCTCATTACATGATCAACCTTATACTATAGCCTTTGCCAAGTTGCTAATTTTGATCCATTTGACTTTGACCCAAAGGATGACGATCTCCTTGACGAGTTCACATAGCCTCTTCTCACATTACTACTTTGGGGGCATATCATATGACATACTCCTCCCCCTCGCTTCACATACTTATCCCCTTTATGTCCTACACTTCATCTCTATCACTTATCAACATCACCTTTCTACCTATCTCATCACATATTATCACACCCTCGTTACTCGATGATGCACCCTAGTGCTTTGGTTCACACTTTGGATTGTTGAGGGATTACCATTACACTGAACCCCACACACTGCACTATAAGACCTATACATTTACATTCTATCATCCTACATTATATCTCCATGGCACACACTACACTAGTCATCATTGTATATGAGCCTAGTTTTTCATTCCATCCTCTCCTTCTACATTTACACTAGGTCACGTTGTATACGAGTCTAGATTTTACCATCACATATTCTACATGCACCTATCAGCATATCTTCCACACCACATATACATCCTACATCATCCTATACATACCACATTTACTAGTCCTTTCTATCTCATCCATCTCTTACACGTTACACTAGTCATCATCATATCTGAGTCTAATTTTCTATGGCATCCATACATCCTATACATTTTACAGGTCTACACTAGATTTCCTTATACTTGAGTCTAGTTATATCTATCATCCTTACACATTCTCCTTCTACTTACACATCTATTGCATTATATTCCATACCCACTGCTCATTCTCCACCACCCATTCACATACCTTGGTCATCTCGCACTACATTGTTCTACGTGTTGTACACGTCACCCTATGATACACTCTAGTTCCTCGGTCTTGTTATCCCGTAAAATTGATTTGAGGTAATTTTATAGGTAACCATACCAAATTTTTCCTAGTCCCTCGTCATGGACCCCTCTGCGTTCGGAACGTCACAAAATCCCTTTCCTAGGAAATCTAGTTTTCTGAACTTAGCCATTTTGGTCCCTTTTTGGCTGGGCGCACCTTTTATCTATGTTACACAGAGTAAATCTGCGCCCCTTTCATTTCCTTTGGCACACCGTTTTAGGTGTCGACACATGTTTTGGTGCACCTTCCCGTGATGCGCCATTCTTGCGTGCGCCAAGGCGCATGCACCTTCATGTTGGCACATTAATTGTTGCGCCGTAGTTTGGTGCACCAAAGGGCGCATGGAATAGGATGTTGACAGTCGTAAACTTGCGCCAAAGGCACAAGTATCTCTGTGTTGACACGCATTTATCCGTGCCAAAGGGTGCACCATTTTACGTGTCAACACGAGTTTTGATGCGCCCCTTAAAAAAGTGGTTGGCGCATTTATTGCACCTTTGCCTATATATAGGCGCATCCGCCCTGTCACTTTCACCAGTCAGAAAAACATGTGATTAGCTTTTTCCTCTGCACCTGTCAGCATGCCTGTCGTCCTCGTGTCGCGTTCGTGGACCCCGTTTCACCTCTCACATTCTATATATTCTAGGTAAGTGGTCCTTGTTACTCTCATGTTTTAGTTTTGTTGTTGGTTGTTTGTTTGTGTGGTAGGATAGATGGATTTGTAAACCCCCCCACTTTTGCTGTTCTGGTTGTCTCTCTCCCCCAAGCTCTTCCTTCTCTTTCCAGATCTGCTGGTAGGGAGGGCTCTGCCTCAAATCACCACTTGGATCTCTTTGTTGTGCCCCTTCACCGTCCAAGAAAACCCTGTAAAAGAGGCCTGAAAGATCACAAGCCTGTCAGGACAGAGAAAACCTGAAAAGATGAGTTTGAAACGTTGTTTTCCTCTTGGCGCATTCACCTTTCCTGCTACATAAAATACAGTCGCGCCTAGAAGGCACACTTTTCTTACTTACAACACCCAATAACCCCGCACCTTTGGCGCACCGAGCTCCTATGTTACATTGCAAATATTTGCGCCATTGGCGCACCCTGCCCCCATGCGACACCAGCATTACTTGCGCCAAGTATAAAACTGCGTAAATGGCGCAGGCGCATCCCCTCTTACAGCAACACAATGTCATGCAAGCCTTCCCTGCGCCGCGCCAAGTTCCCCTTTTTACACATAAAGCCTATGTTACACACATCAACCCTGTGCCCTTCGGCGCACCAAAGTTCCATGTAACATGAAAAATATATGCGCCATTGGCGCATCTTATCCCCATGCAACATGAAAATTATCTGCGCCCAACATAAAACGCATATGAATGGCGCAGGCGCACTTCCACTTACAATAACAAAATGTCATGTGCAGTGTTCATGTGCCCTGCACCCTTTGGTGCTAATTTGTTCCATGTAACACCCTTCTTCTGTGTGCCATACTATTAACCCTGTAGCCTACAGTGTTCATGCACCCTACACCCTGAGACCTTAAAATTGCTAACTCCTCACTCTTCCTTCTGTCAATGCTTTAATGGGAGATCTAACAGCTGACATGGCTCTTCTGCGTTGGGTTTCGCTTCTTCTTCTTGCAGATCAGCAACTGAATTCAGATCCACATATGTCTACATCAAGCAAGAGACCAACCAAGTCTAAGGGTAAAGCCAAGCTTACAGAGGAAGAGATGAAGTACAAGTACCAAAGGGTCAGAATGCCCGAGTCTCAGGCAGAATGTGACCTGGATATAAGAGACTCAGAGCTCGGTCACATCGATATGGAAGATTTCTGGGCCAGAACCAGGAGGGTCACAGGGAGTCCCTGGATGGACAAACTAGTAGGCAGTGGACTGCACTTTGCTTGGGGGATCCCCGTCAGTGCAGTGAACAATGAATTCATGATGGTAGTGGCCCGCTGCTACAACAAAGACACAAGGTGTGTCTAAAATGAGAAGGGTGAAGTCATAATCAACCTTGACTACCCGACACTTCGAAATCATGCTTGGCATCCCTCACCACTGGCACTTTGTGGCCGTAAGCCAAGAAGACTGCACCAAGGCTTGGGAGGACAATGAAGACCAGTGCATGTAGCTAATGAATGAAGTGTATTTAAAGAACAAGAAGGTGGTAACCAGATGGCCACAGGTTATTCACCGAAGTGACTTCTCCAAGGAACTAAGTGATACTATCATGTTCCTAAGCAGAGTATTTGGGCTTTCTGACGCCCATTACTTTCATAAGTGGATGCTCAGGTACCTAGAGACCATGAGCAAGAACGTACCTAATCAATGCTTCGAGTGGGCGGAGATAATAAGCAGTACCATATCTCGAGCAGCTCCAACAACTCACCACAACGGGGAGGTTCTACATGAACTCCTACGTAGTTTACACTGCAGCCTCGGAAAGGGATTATCCAACATTGAGCCGATGCGGGGTTTGGCCCCAAGTAAGGATATACGAGTACTACCTGAATGAAGCTGGAGAACAACATCTCACAATTCACCAAAATCAATGATGCCTTTTTCTATGGCATCGTCTGCCTATTGAGGCCCAACATGACCCACGGTCGGATGACCAAGAGCATCATCACAGCAAGAAAAGTGGGGGGCCTTATTCACACAGTTTCCCACCTTCACCTATCTCAGGGCAGCTAACTTCCTGGGTGAGCCCACCAAATTACCGAGATATGCCAGCCCCAAGTTGATCCTGTTAGAGCTGTCCAGATAAATAGTAACGTATCATGAGAAGTGCTTGAAAAGGAAGAAGGGTGGAACTCCTTTCCCCCTCACAGTGGGTAGATACACCTGTGTGTCTCATCACAAAGCCCGGGAAATGATTGTCAAGCTAGAACTACTCAATCTAGGCACAACTTCCCAGCAAGGCCCACTTTCGATCCAAGGAATTACCTTCCCAGGGAAAAACTCGATCCTATCCACCTTCCATAGATCGAGGACATTTATATCGACATGTACCATGAGGTTGAGCTCAGAAGAAAGGACCATTCTCACCTGGCCCTGGCAGAGATCATTCAGTACGGCGTGGCCATTGTCCCAAAGGGTTATCAAACTACCGATAAAGAAGTAGATCAGGTATATCTTGACACAGACGGGGAAAACTAGCCGCTTATCTGTGTCGGCCAGAACCAAAGTGCCCTGCACCATTGAAGAAAGGGTCAAAGAAACTCTGCGGCGACAAAACACTGGTGCAGGATGAATGGCCTCATCTACCTCGGGTTAGATTTCACTACATCTCCATTGGGCAACACACCTGTCAGACCAAAACATCTGTCGAAGGTAAAAGGCAAGGATAAGGAGGGTGAGTCAAGCTCGCTCAGAAGAGGCTCTGAGAGTCCCCTTTCGCCGCACAAGAACAAAGTTGTGAGCTCTTATCTCAGGAGAAAGAAGCGGCCAAGATGTTCCGATGGGCACATCCACTCGTGATGTTGCCACACTGCTATAACCGCCGAGGTCCCTTCGTCCCTTCTCTCTCTCCTCCTCCTCCTCATGTGACCCAAGCGACCGTTCCTTTGGTCATATCCTCTCCCCCATCTTCTACCTGTTCCCCCCTCCTCATCATCCATCTTCTCTTCTCTCGCTGAGCTGTCCCCCACTATTTCTTCTCTCATCTCTCATCTCCCTTCCATATCCTCGTCTTCCTCCCTTGCAGTATCCCTTCCTCTCTTGAGTACTTCGCTGGCCTCTCATTCAATGCCACCACCAAGTGTCTTAACGCATTTTCCCTCCGCTATTGTAGCTGCTCCCTCTTCTACTTCTGGTCCCCTCCCATAAGTCCAAAGATGGATCTCTCAAAGACTGAGCTAGAAAAAGAGGGAAGTTCCTATCACACCGATGGACTTCTCCGTCATCCCATCAAAAGGGGCCAAGAAGCAAAATCCTATAACCCGCTTCTCTCAGAGTGCATTAGGAGAGAGAGAGTAATGGAGATAGCATATCCTAATCCTTTGAAGGATAAAAAGGATCTGTCTCTGACAGTTATACAGTGACCTAAGTCACGATGGGAACGTCTTCAGAAATCCTTCAAGGAGAGGCCCTGTCTGCAATGGATGCCCTTTGTAAGAAACTTTAGGAAGCAAAGGAAGAAAAGAGGCTATTAAAGGAGCAAAATAAACATCTTCTCCACGCCTTGCAGAAAATGGGCAGTGCACTTCCTACAACTGCCGAAACTCCTAAGCCCCTGAGCCAGGATAAGATAAATGAATACACCAAAATCGGTGAGCAGGGTATGGCAGTGTCCGCTTGGAGAGACCAAATCCTCAAGGAAAGTGAGGGAGTAATTGTCAAGTTCACCGAGTTGTATTAGAACATCAATCAGGTGAACAAGGCACTCCAGGCGATCGCGGGACCCATCTCTGAAGAGTTGGACCATGCTAGGCTCCAGCATGAGACCTTCTAGAAAATGCTCGAATGTTCAGTCAAAGATCTGGTTAAGTTTGGTGTCTTCAATCACCCTAGAGCGCCCAACAAAATCCTCTCTACTTTGGACTACCAGGTTGATCAGTTGGATTTTTTCCTCGAAAAGATAGATAAAGTCAAAGAGGAAGCTTTGGAGGCTATGCACCAGATGGAGCAAATCATCCTGAGAATGTCCCCAGGCTTGCTCACTCCTTCTTTCACCCTGAGGAAGGCAGACCAAACTATTCAGATCTTCAAGGAGATCATCTCGCAAGGGTTAGGGCCAGAAGCCACGTTCAACACCGAATGCATCAATAACCTTCTGGCCTGTCGTGACTTTATAGGGTTCCTGATAGAGGCAGGAAATGAATATGCCAAGCTCCCAGAAAGGCTCGTGGATGAACGTGAAACTTGTAAAGTTATCAGCGATCACCACAAGGATCCTGCTCAGGATCAACTTCAGCCCATGATCAGCAAGTTCATGGAATATCGGGCCCAGTTTCAACATCACTTCTCCCGAGCAATAGCAGAAGCAGGACACTCCCTTTCGACCGCGAGATGATGACGAATAGTCTCCTTCCTCTCTTCTTCTTTTTGTAAATATCTAAGAGTATGTTGGCATAAACGATGACATCATCCATGTTGCACCATGGGATGATGTCATCCACCAAGTTGCCAAAAGTCAACAGTTGACTTTTAGATATTTTGTAGATATTTTGTAATTAGGTGGTTGGTTTCCTTTTTCCTTCTTTCCTTCTCTTCTTCTATAAATACTTGAATACTTGTTGTATTCAGGTGGTGGATACTTTTCAGATGAAAAATAGAAGTAAGAAGAAAAGGCTTTGAACTTTTTGTAACAAAAACAAATATTAATACAATATTTAGACTTTGTGTTGAATACTTGTGTTTTACATCAGACCTTTCTTATGTTAGATCTGTATGTTTGTTCTGTTGAATCTACTTCTACTTTATTGTCATTTATTCATCAGTATTGCTTTGTTTGTCTATGTGAGTAAGTTCAGCTCTGTTTACTACCAACCCAAAACATAGACCCTCTGACCTTTCTGCTTTGGAATTCATTTCTTTTCTCCCTTCAGATCTTTCCTATCTCCCCACCTTGTTTCTTTCCCTTCTTCTATAAGTTGGAAATACTTCTACTGGGATGAGATCCCAACCCCCGAAGGTAGAATATTGTGAGACTTGCATAGATTCCTGCTGGTAGAATAGCAATAAACCAGCCACTTTCTTTGACTCAAAGAGGGGCTATGCCTTGCACACTGTTGGCTCATCTATCCATAGATCTGCCCTCACGGCGGATTTTCGAGACGAACAGTTCATACTCGACTTCCGAGGGTATACCAATCAAATGAACCTTACCTACAGCCTGACGACATGTTATAATACCACATTCATCGACTAGTGACCAACGCTCTACACTCAATCATCACCCTCACTCATCATCACACCTCATACTCGTATACACCTTAGGTTAAATCACCACTCTTTTCATCACATTTACATAATCCTATTACAATATGCTATATCCTATTATATCATCCTATTTCCTTTCGCTTTTCTCCATTCCAAACTATTCCAGTACATTAGCATGCCTTCGATCATCACGTAGTGGTATACACCTTAGGGTAAATCACCACTCCCTTCACCCATTCTATATTATCCTCTTACATCCACATCATCACCTATTCTATCATCCTCTTCTAAGTCATTCTATTACATCATCACTTCTCCTACTCATCCATTAGTGGTATACACTTTAGGCTAAATCACCACTTGTAGACACTAAAATTAGGTCACACTCCCTTTGGTCCCTCAACGAATAAACACCCTTCATCACATTCACCTAGTCGTGGCCCCCTTCACTCCCACTAATATTAATTTAATCAATTTAATTAAATTAATGCATTATCCTCACTATATTTATTATTTAAATATCTTATTTTAAATAATATCCATACATACAGTTCACTTAGACACCTCACCAAGCCAACTCAACCTAAGACCTATTCTTAGTAAGTTTCCATAACTAACTAAGACTTACCCAAACCCTAAAAATCGGTGCCTACATTCCTTTAACCACATTCCCGCATGCTCACAAGAAGCTCCCAGTCTAATCCATGGGTTAACGACATGAGATCCGAGGAAATCAAGAGGATCTCCCTAGTTTAGTAAACCTAGGAAATCCCGCCTTGACCGACACCGGTTACCCCTAACCGTCGCCGGTTAAGCTGGAACCACCGTCGGTTACCCTTTTAACCCCAAAACAACCTTATTCTCAAGGTTGGAAGTTGGAAGCAAGAAGCAGAAGGTTGGTGAGCATTAACACATCTCAGAGAGATAACACATCTTCAGAGAGTGAATTCCAGCGAGAATCTACATGCAAGGAAGGAGATCAAACATATTTTCCTGCACAGCCATCCCAGCCATGATCTGATCTAACCAAGCAAAGAGGAATGTACATGCAGTCCATGTAGAAGCTTTCCTTCAATTGGTGATCACTTGTAACCTTCAAACCTCTCATCAGCACCTCCATCCCTCACTCACAGAATTTAGGACCGGAATCCAAGTAAGTATAACATCATACTTTTCTAGTTTATTTCATTTCATCATCATTTTATCATCTATTGTTTACCTAGCCACCTATTGACCTTCTCCAACATTTCCACCTCCATATACCCATTAAAAACCTTGCTAAAGCCTACCCCAATCACCCAATACCTCATCCCGACCAACCAAAGTCCTCTCGTGCAATGAAAAAAAGAGACCCAAAGCTTGTTCTCGTGGCATTTCTAGATTTCCACAAGAATCGACACCGATTACACTGATCGCCGTCGATTACCCTTAATCGACATCGGTCTCGTATTTTCCCATACAACCTGCAATAGAGACCTACCCACCAAATTTCATTTCGCCCTCATCTATTTGTGATCTACCCGAGACCTCTCACAAACTTAGAACCTAGAGCCAATCATTTGACCTTTGGATTCTATTCTAGCTTAGCTGTTAGATTAGATCTATTTCTTATTGTGTTTTAAGTGAGATACCTAAATCATTTCAAATTATAATAGGATTAACTTTGTTTACAACATTAAATTGTTTATAAAAGTGGACTCGACAACCATCTAGGAAGTATCACTTCTTGGATCTAGCATACGCTAGGCGCTTCACTACCCATATTGTTTAATTCCTTCGGTGGTCCTTCTTTGCATTACGGTAGTTCCTCCTAGCCAAAAAGAAGCTCTCATGATCAGCCGTGGATTCGAATTCATACACGCGCAGAACCCATTAACCAACATTTGAATAGGTATTCCTCCTATGCTTGTTACCCTACTTGTTTCGTTAACACTTCTAAGAAATGATCTAAGAAAGAGGTGAAACACCACCCTTGCATTATTCCTCACGTAGTGGTCCACACTTATTGCTAAATCACCTCCTTCCGTTATCCACCACTTACTCATCTACACTTCATACGACTTCATCACCCGTCTCGTAGTGACATACATTACAAGCTAAATCATCATCTTCTTCTATCAACTTATAATGATATACATTTAAGTTTGAATCATCACTCCTCTATTCAACCAAGTCATGGTATATACTAAGGCAATAGGGTCCATGCACATCTTTCCATATGTCGTATTCCCATCCATTCATCTTATAGTGATATACACTTAGGGATAAATCATCACTCTTCCGATCAAAAAATTCGTGATATACACTTCAGCTATAGGGTTCACGCACATCTTCTCCCCATGTCACATTTCATCACCACTACACATACATACTAATTGCAGGTGTGCTTAGACACAACCAACACTACTCGACTGCTTCCGATGATGCACTCTCATTTGTGGTTCATTCTTGACTACTGAGGGGGAAAACAAAATAAAACTCACTACATACACTCGAGGGGCTTGTTGCTCCTATCATTTCATCTAGCATTCCATTCCATCCATCCACAACATATTGCATTGTCTTGGTAGCATTTACTTTTTCTTACTAGTGTTTTGCATGCTCATTCTATTACACATGTTATCATACTTTCCTATATGTTATTATCATACAAACATGCATGTTCACGACTTTGTTTAGTGTGATTGCAGATATAGGACTTTACACGCAAGCATAGATGCTCACCTTCTACCCTTACTATACCTGGCGCCTGGGGCATCCACATTCGTCTCATAAAGGTGTTATTGTTTCATTTTGTACTTAGAATTTTTACTACTTGTTTCTACATGCTTTGTTACATATCGGTTTTCACTCTAACATGCTAATGGGTGTTCCATGTACAACACTTGTTTTGTAGGACTACATGTTTCCTTGACTACATGTTTGTTTTTACTTGTTTTCCATTATTTACGGGTTTTCCTTTTCTTATGTGCACACTTGATCGTTGTTTGTAGCCATGATGGCTTTGCATGTCTTGCAACATCATGAGTGATGTCCCATGTTTAAAACCTACTTTGTGTGGTTTGTTTGTTTTCTTGTGTGTTTACACTATTGTACTTGGTATTTTTTCTACATTGTTTATGTCTTTTACACTTATTTACATGCATGTGTTTAGAATAACACTTGTATTGGCTAGTCATCCCCTTTTGTGCACACCTTGGTATCTACCAATCACTTTCCTTTTCCTCCGTAGGCGTAGTTCTACAAGTCAGTGTGGTTGATTATCTTTTGGAGCTGCATTCTCCTTCAGGAACATTGCATGCACCTGAAATAGGAGGGAATCATTGAGGATTTATACTAACACAATGTATCACCACCAGTTCACACACATCAAGTGAGTTCGGACATCACCTATGAACTCCATACATAAGCATCCTCAACAGGACATGGTGTCCTTTGTAATACCGTGGAGTGGTCATAGGCTCGGGGGTTACAAAGTGGGTGGTCTCTCTACACTTCTCCATCCGGTGGCGTAAGATCGTCCAAAAAACTAGTGTAGTACAAATATATCTTCAAAAAATTTCAGCATAAGCAATTAGAGTTGGAGGACAATGGGCATTTCCTCCCTACACTTCTTCAAATAGGATGGCGTGAGATGACATGAAAAAATCATGACATTACAAGATATCCTTCTACACCCTTTTTCTCGACATGTGTTGATCAAAGAATAATTGTCAAAGATCACACAAGGAGTCTCGTGATGAGATAGAGGCCCGAACCAAGGGCATGGAAGGACAGGAAGGACCCGCGCATAGAAGGCAAGTTCAAATTTTAGGACTTAGCTAATTTTGAGCATGAAGACCTATTTTTAGAAGATGGCGTGTGGAACACACCAACAATGTAGAGACGTGCGTGTCATGCATTTTCTATCTTTAGAGAAGTGGATCGAAGTGTTTTTGCATGGAGACAAGCTGAGAATAGAATTGACACTTCAGTTAACTACAAGAGGACTATAAATAACACACTTGCATGTGTGGCTATGCTTGTAAACGATGTATGGCTATCAATAGCATGTGGCCTATTTCTGGAATGGATAAGCGGTGAAGGGAAAGTCCCCACCCTATATATATGATGTTAGGTACATAGTAGAAGAAGAGATACATGTGTGTGTAATAGAGAATATACGCATACGAATGAAACATCAGATCGGGCCATACATGCATTGGTATAGATTGACAATACTGTAAGGAGATTCTGTATTTATTAATAGATGGAAGATATTGGCTGAATCTAAGTGTCATTCTGTGTATTTGAGTAGTGCATGTTATTAATTCAGTCATGATTACTGTTTAAGTTTGTTCTTTCATAGATCCGAGGGTGGCATGCGTTGTAGAATGATGGATTAGTTATGAATCTACATGTTTCTTCCTTCATCATATTAACATCCTGTTATAGCAACCCTAAAGAGAGACCTGGTACCTTTGTGCACTTTGGGCGCACTCGATCAGGTGAGTGATGTTCCAACGCGATTAGGGTGTTATTTGGTAAATTCTAGGTTGCATCATTGGTTCCATTCTTTGAGACCTCTTTTCAGCTGTTTTTAGGATGGTTTGCGATGAAGATGTACAAGTTAACTCTAGCAATTATTGAGGAATGGATACACGATCTGGTGGAAGAATATAAATGACGGTTTAATAGTGGATCTGAGTTTAACACACGCACTTGGGTAGAATAAAACCTGTATGACAACTTATATAAGAGATTTTTCACTATCTTTCCAAAGAGAACTATATGAGTGGCTTACTACTTATGCATCTCAACATAATTGGAGGTATCACACACTTGTCTGGACACAGGAAGAATTTCCAACCCTCTATGATGCTGATCTGATCTGGACTCACACGGTGGATACATGGTTTCACAAAGTGTTCTAAACAGCTATATTCTAGAATATTCAATTTCGACGTACTCTTTCCTAGAGGTAGTTGAATCCCATTTTTCACAGATATCAAGAGGAACATATTGATCAAGATCTTAATGGTAACTTTGAACATAGAGAGTAAACCGATGGCTAACTAAACTTTGCCATGCACGGGCGTGAAAGGTTTGGTTTAAGATGGCATACCTAGTGGTAGAGAGACAAAGAGGAAAGGTGGTTTAAGTATAATGAGGCACGCGAGAGGGAGATAGAGAAGCAACATTTTGTTGTAGAGAGTATGGCATGGAGGAGAGAGATGGCTTGTGAAGGATTTACACTCATGTAGAAGACATGGAGCCAAAGCATTAGGAACTCCCCCATCTTGGAAAGCATGATAGAGATCCCCCTTAGCCTCACATGGAAGTGCGCCAATGTAGAGACTACCTAGACCGTGGGCGTGCATCTTAATCCACTTGGTGACCTAGCCCTTGTGCTTGGTTTTTCAGTATCTAGTACAACAAGTAACCAACAAACTAACTTGGGAAGTAGGAGAGCAGGAGTAAGTCAGGGATCAAGTACATCAATGGCAAGATAGACAGATTCAATTTCATTTAGAGGATAATTCTTAGGCACATCATCCACATAGAATGTGAGCACGTAGAATGTTGGATTCACCTCTGGAAGTGGAACTACCTCACAGACTGTAGGGGTACAATATAGTACTACTATCAAAGCACAGGGGAGTACATCTATAGGCCCTATTCCAACTACAGGTGGTGGATTAGGAGGTATAGGTGGTTCTAGTTCCGGTGGATCTGGTGGTTCTGGAGGTAGAGGGAACACAGGAGGTTCCGGATCAAGTGGTCAAGGTCCGCAGCAACCACATAATATCTATATGGAGATGTCTCTTTGTCTCCTGGAGTATAGAGGTATAGAGGATGTTGCCGAACATGTGCATATGTGTGAAATCTTGTGGCACGCTAAAGGGATCACGACTGCTGAGTGAAAGGCAAGTCAATTCGCCACTACATTATAGGGGCATGCACATAGCTGGTATAAGAAGTTTGACCCTGATCAAACTTGCGTGGATTATGCAGCATTGATAGATGCTTTCTTAAAAGAGTTCCATATCCCCAGTTTGAGCGAAGAGTATAAGTGCACTCAAGGATATAAATCAAGGTACTACTGAGAATGTATATGAGTAAGATGCTTATTTTAAGACACTTCTATCTAAGCTATCTTATGATATTCACGCTAGCCAAAGACATGCATAGTGGTTCATTTGAGGATTGATTACACCTTTTAGAAGGGCGCTGTCACATAAGACATACACTAATCCACGTAAAGCAACCTTTGGAAGTAGATTTATGTGCTTGAGGTAGTTGGGAGCATTGACATTGAGTTAGTCCATTCCTAGAGGCACAAATCAGTAGCTATGACAAAGCAAAGTTAGAAAAGCCATCAACAAATTTAGCCCATGAGATGCACTCAAGAATTTCTTTGCATGATTGTGAAGTGGAAGGTCACACCAAGGATAGCTACCCTCGCAGATCCGTACGCTCACTACCGGTGGATTGTGAGATTTTTCATTTGAATCAAGATGCTAGTTCTCGTCCTTTATTACAATGCATGATAATGAGGAATGTATCTTGCTTTTGCAAAATTTACAGGTCCACGACCCATGATATCTTGAGGATTATTAGATTATTAGTCAAATCCAAGATGCTATAGACCTTGGGGTATGATAGTAGTGTATAACAGATAGTTCTAAGGGTAAGAATGAGCACTAGGATTGGGATCATAATCAAACGTGCTATGACAGAATGAGGGAATTTTGAAGGAGGTCGTGGAAGGGGACATGAATATCATGGTGGATATGGAGGATGAGGTCAGTGGTGGAGGAAGAGGAGAGTTCCTCGTGGAACATGTTACACATGTGGATCTCCTGAACACTATTGGAGTGAATGTCCTTAGAATATTGCATGTTCTTTTTGTGGAAAGAACCATAGATATGAAGAGTGCCTGGACTTATATGAGCATCATAAGCGGGGAAAACAAAGGCACCGGGATGGTTAGAATCCAACGCCAAAGTAAAAGATCGTGGATGCCCAAGGTAGCGAAGGACCCGAGGCATTGACGGTGAATATTAGTACACACGCTGAAGTAGCACACGTGAGAGAGGCATTGCACTGAAGCCTACGATCACCAGGGAGGAGGTTCTGCATGTGAGGTACCCAAATCCTGCTCATCAGAAGGAAGTTTACCAAGATACCATGGAAGTGCTAAGGAATCTTCAGGGTGAGATACAATACCTAGAGCAAAAGAAAGCATTATAGACAGTCCAAACTGACATCGATGATCTTTTAGAGGTGTGCAAGATGTTACACTAGGAGAACATTATTCCACTATTATGAAGTTGGTTAAAAGGGAACACTCCACGCATAAGTCTTGAGACTAGACGATAGATTCTGCATGTAAATCTTCCCTTGATAGCATTGACTATGAAAAAGAAATTACTTTGAATGTTGTTGTGGATGGGTGGCTGTTGAGCAACATATTGATCGATACAAGTGCGGAGGTAAATGTGCTTACATTAGATGCATGGGTACAAATGGGGAGGCATCCATTACAACCATCATCTAATGTGTTATTTATGGCAAACTGGACTAAGGCCACTCCCATAGGAGTTTTGAAAGATGCATCTATAACTATACAAGGGGCCAAGTTCACTGGGATTTTGAGGTATTAGCACTTGCAGAAGCAGACAATTTTCTAGCCTTGCTTGGATGCCCTTGGTGTTATACGAATAATGCTGACTTGAGATTCAATAAGGGGTATATTAGTTTTGAAAACAAGGAGGAAAGGGTTATGATACCTTTGACAGATGGAAAATCTACACCATATGTTGAGCCTTTAAGTGAGGAGGATTTAAACAGAATCTATGTACGTGTTATTCAGGACCCAGAGGTCAATGAGCCATCAAAAGAAGGCATCCTACAGTGGGAGGATTCTCATTCTATTAGTGATATTACGAGTATTTCTTGTGAAAATTGGGCTCAAGGTGCATATGAATTAGTAGGACGTGAGGTGAAAAGCATGGTTGTGCGCAAGAATGGACTTCGTTCAATTCTACGGATAGGTAGCATAATACCTTGGTATACAGGGACAAAAAAACTTCCCCGCCTTTCAAGGCCATAGAAACACAAAGTGGATAGATCAAGTGAAAAGGAGAGATATGTTAGTATATACACTTGTGCGAGACAATAGCACACCGGGTGGGTAGTCCACAGAGGTAATCTTATAAACTGGGAAGAGATTGGAGTCACTTTATCTACTAGGTTTATAAAGAACAATGCACCTACGTAAATCTACACTTATCATGGTGATCAACCTGTTTAGCATCACATTCAACAGTGTGAGAGACTCTCAACAAAAGAGGACAGGAAGCATTACCACCTTCACTCTGGGTGCATAGATTATATTCTACACTACAAGGATGCACACACGCTTGGTATGTACATGCGCAACTACATTGAGAGAAACCGGGAACTGCAAGATTTGATTGTAGGAATGATCCAGACTTTTGACTACTTCTCGACTAAACCTCCGGTAGATGAGGCGTTAAAATTTTTCAAAGGGCTTAACTATGGGAGATAGTGCAAAAGTAGAAGAGCATATTCAAGAATTATTCGGTGAGGTAGAGTTCGAGCATATTTTGAAAAGGAAGAAGAAATGGATTCCATACTACTTGAATGCACTTGCCTTGAGAAAGAGAAAGGAAAGATGGTTTACGTCGTGGATGACGAGGAAGTTGAGAACCTAGATATTGAACATTCACATGGGGTGTGTGAGGTCTTGGATAGTGTAAACAAGGATACATGTGCCTACCACAAACCCATGAAGACAAAGAAGGTGAATATAGGTTCGAAGGCTGAGCCTAAGGAGGCCATAATTGGAGATTACTGGTTAGACTCAAAGGTAACAAAGATCATTGAGTTACTCAGGGATTATCAGGACTTATTCCCTCGAGGATATCATGAACTTAAAGGCGTGCATGAATCACTTGGGAAATGAAGATAAAACTTAAGGACAATGCATGACCAGTTAGAAAGAGACCTTACAGAATGAATCCTAATTTACGTGAAAAGGTAAAAGAAGAAATTGATAAAATGTTGAAATCTGGAATTATCAAGCCCTTGATGAGTCAGAATGGGTTAGCCCAATGGTGATCGTGATCGAAAGGATGGACGGATTAGGATATGTGTGGGCTATAGGAGTTGATTGCTACATGTGTCACGGTTCCATTCCTTATGTCATTCACGAGGAAATACTAGAAGGAGTTGCGGGTGCAAAATATATTCATTCACAGATGGATTTTTGGGTATCATTAGGTTAGGATTTCTCAGGAGGATCAAGAAAAGACAACATTTACGACTAAATGGGATAGTTTTTCCTATAATGTGATGCCCTTTGGATTGAAAAATGTGCCTGCTGTATTCTCGCACCTAGTTGTTTAGGCATTTAAAGATTTTATTCACGACTTCTTATAGGTCTACCTAGATGATTGGATAGTAAATGGGCTTATGAAAGATCATTGTGATAATCTGCACTTAATGTTTGAATGATGTAGACAATTGAGTATCTCTTTGAACATCAAGAAGTGCATATTTGCTATGCCATTTGGGATACTTGTTAGGACATATAATATGTAAGGAAGGTTTCTAGTTGATCCAGCTAAGGTTGCAGTCATTTTAGGCTTGGAAGTTCCTACCAATCAAAGTGAGGTGCGTATATTTTTAGGTCATATAGGATATTATAGAAAATTCATAAAAGGGTATGCCAAAATTTCTGCACCCTTGGAAGAATTACTGAAGGGGAAAGGTACATTTTATTGGGGAGAACCATAGCGAAAGCGCGTTTGAGATATTAAAAGAGAGACTTACTACCACACCCATTCTGCACTTTCCCTCATGGGATAAACCATTTCATGTGCATGTGGATGCTTCTGGCATGGCCATTGGCATTGTGTTAGCTCAACTGGAAAAGGTATTATAGATCATCCAATCTATTTTGCTAGTAGGAAGTTGACTCTATTGAACAGATTATACAATTATAAAGCATGAAGCTTTGTCAATGATCTATGCTTTATACAAGTTTCGATAAGATTGTTAGTAACACCATTTGTGTTTTATACAGATCACATGGCATTGAAGTACTTGGTAAACAAGCCCATCTTACAGGGGCACATATGCAGATGGGTGCTCCTATTTCAAGAGTTTGATTTCACAATTGTGGTGAAGCCAGGGAAAAGTAATTCTAGACTAGATCATTTATCTAGAATCAATTTAGGAGAGAATGCACAGACAATTGAAGAAACAATGTCGAATGCACAATTATATAGGTTACAACGTGTGCCCATGGAATTAGAAGACATTGCTATCTTTCTATGAATAGGTATGACACCAGAAGGAATGAAAGCATTAGAAAAGAAGCAACTTGTTATACGCGCGACACCATTTATGTTAATCAATGGTGACCTCTACAAGCTAGGTAAAGATGAAGTATTATGCCGTTGTGTATTAGAGCATGAGCATAAGGATATTATGGAAGAAGCTCATGGTGGTATTGCAGGAGGCCATTATGCAGGTGATGCAACTACCCAGAAGATCCTACTTGCTAGATTATGGTGGGAGACATTGTATAAGGACTGTAAAGAATATTTTAAGGCGTGTGATCATTGTCAGTTCCTAGGAAAACTAGGGCAAAGAGATGAGATGCCTTTGAGACCAATTACTAGTGCCGAACCATTTGAGAAATGGGCCATTGATTTTTTAGGACCTATTTTGCTAGCCATGTATAGGACTGGATCACGCTATATCATTACTTGCACAAATTATCTCATGTGGTGGGCAGAAGCAACACCTACCAAGGACTGTATGACAACTACAATAGCTAGGTTTTGTGGGAGAATGTTCTTACAAGATATGGATGTCCCTTAAGCTTGAAAAGTGATAGAGGTACACACTTTTTGAATGAGACAATCAGGATCCTATTAGATGAGTTTATGGTTGCACACCATAAAACTACACCTTATCATCCTCAACCAAACAAAATTGCTGAGGCCTTCAACAAGATTTTGAGCCATAATTTGACAAAAAATTGTGATGTTGGAAGAAAGGTTTGGGATGAAAAAGTATCAATTGTTCATTAGGCATATAGAACAACTTACAAGAGATTGGACAAAGCCACACCGTTTTAGTTGGTGTTTGGTGCGGAAAAGTGAAGTCGCTCTCCTATAGAATTTATGTTACCTTCTTTACACATCGCACATCTTTGGAGTTCTAGCTGATGAATAAGCTTTAGAAGAGCATATTAAAAAGATGATTCAATTGGATGAGCGCCGAGCCATAACACGATGGAGTCAAAAGTAGGAAAAGGCCAGGTAGAAGGCATGGCATGACAGAAACATAAGGGATAAGAAGTTTGATATTGGACAAATGGTACTTCTTTATGACTTAAAGTTCTTGTGCCATCCAGCAAGCTCAAAGTACATTGGTTGGGGCCGTATGTTATCACTTCTATACTTGAATCAAGTGCTTTCTAGTTAGAAGCACTTGATGGAACACGACTACCCTGGTTACTTTAATGGGAGTAGGTTGAAGCCCTACTATAAATAAGTCTTCTTGGTGTTTGTAATAAGACAATATTGCCATTTAGATTAGGTTTTCAATTATGTATTTCCTTAATGTATTTCCTTCATTGTCACTATGCTTTGTCAATTTAGTTGTTGTTTTTGTGTAATAAGTGTGCTTGCGCATGAAGCTAATTACTATATGAAGAATGTTTATGTGCAGAGGACTTGCACATACTTTTCATGTGGGGTGGTTGTAGTTATCCAAGAAAAAGACTGTGGGAATTGAAAGGTGAAAGGAATAAGTTACTACGGGTCTCGCTTTTAAGTCAAAATAAGATTGATTCTCTAAAGTGACCAAGGAGGGAGATGAATGAAAGAATAGTATAACGTGAGGTAAGTGGAGGCCATGATAAGCTACCAGGAGAAGGTACAATGACGAGGTACTCGGGTGCGATGAGCGCGTCTTGAAGAGAATTCTATGACCAGAGGGTAGGAAGGCATGCTAGAAGGTTATAGTGGGTGCAAAGATGTACTATGCAGAATGAACATATTTGTTCAATGAATGAGGGATATCTCGTAAGTGAAGGAGCAATAAATTCATCTAAATTTGAAAAAATTATTGTTGTTGCAAATCAAGCACCCTCGATGTAAATCGGGTTTCTAAGTTGATGTTTCGCATCCAAAGTGATGATTGCACAACATTAAAACCTCTCTCCAAGTGTGGGACTTGTAAAATGAGAGAGGAATCTCCAGATTAGAGGTTGGTTCCTCAAACTCCTCTGATCAGATCTATTATTTGCACAATTGCAGAGGTTTGAATCCTAATCCTACTCTAAATTCCAAGGAGACAGAGATAGAAAGTGCAAAAATTGAAACTAAACTAATAGGTGATACACCAAAGGAGTGGTGAACACTTCTTGTTCATGAAAATTGACACAATTTCATAAAATGCAACATGAAACATCATACACAGGATGATAAGATGCAATTAGAAGTCCGAAATGAAGCAAGACAAAACAAACAAAGGACTCGAAAATTGATCACGAGTCTCGCACTATCATTTTTCACTCACAAATCCTTGCATTTTGCAACATCAAAGAGGTAGAACCCTGTTACAATCATGAAGAAGGTCTGATACTTGCAAAAATCACTTGTTGAAGGTGAAAGAAGAAGCTTGCTATCCAAAAAAATGTTCAACCTCAAAAATGAGCCAAATCTGGCTTTTACAATGCATGGGTCGAGCCCAGGAGAGAGAAAACATGTAAAAACATGGAAGCCATTCCCCATTGAATGAAGATGCATTAAAACAGCATGGGCATCCTTACAAACCCATGCCCTGACATTTTTGGCCATGCTGAAGAAGAATGCGACCCATTTTGCATTAAAATTGGTTGTTGAAACGTCATTTCTGGCCATTACCACGTGCCAGATGCGTTTCTTGATTTTATCTCTCCAAAATCAACCAAAATGCAAAATTGACCTTGAAATCATGTAGATAATTTCACTAGCTTTCCATTGATATAAAGAACGTGAAAATCCGAGCTCTAGATCGAAAGATATGACAATTTGAAAATTTAGGGCAAAAGCAAAGCCAAAATCGGATCGCCGGGCAAAAGTTTGAATTTTTACCCGTTTGGTCTTTGGAAAAATTTTCCCCGCGCTCCACCACTCCAGGTGCCACGTGGTGGCTTCCTATTGGCCATGGGCCTCCTAAGGGAAAATTTCCCACAAAACTCCGCCGAGTCATAACTTGAAAAATATGAGGAGTTAGGAGGAAAAATTTACCTTTCTGGAAAGCTGAGAGAGAGCTCTATCCAATGATGCCATTTTTAGAAAGATTTGAGTGCCTAAAAATAAAAAAATGGAGACTGAGGCACAAGAGAGGTAAGAACACAAGGAGTTAGCCACAGAAATGAGTAGGGGCACATTTTGGATAACAATTTTGGCGACTCGGAGGGTCATCTCGCTGCTAGATGAAGATACCGATTGCTGAAGCACCCATTGGGCATGGAGTCATAAAATTTTCTGTTCGGAACCCCAACTAACTTAGAATGTTATAAGGAGGAAGATGGAATATCACTTGATGGAAGCAAGGACTGCAAAACATCTCCGTGGACAAAGAAGCTTGTGCCAAAGCACTTAGGGAAAGCAAAACAACCTACAAGAAACAATGTGCACAAGCACTTGGAGGAATGAAAACCTAAGCTAATATTTACAAGGTGGAGAATTTCCCTTTAGTAGCAATGCTTTAGATAGATTCCATTGACTGGAATCTGCAGTTCTTCGCCATCCAATGAAGACAATTAGAAGGCATTGCTGTCCTTACACTTTGTGACCATGTATGGGCCACTCCAAATGGCATCAAATTTTGAATGCCTTCCCGGTTTTGCTCTATCTGCATCCCATTTTAACACTAGATCTCCAACTTGGAAAGATCTACTCTTGGCCTTCCTATCAAAGGTCTTCTTGATCAAAGCTTGATCCTTCTCCATTGCTTGGGATGCCTGATCTCTGATCTCTTGGAGCTCCATCAACTCTGCATATCTCACCTCCATGGGCCCAAACTCTAGCAACTCTAATTGCTTCATGAGTTCCAATGTTGGCAACTCAAGTGACATGGGCAAGATTGCCTCTCTTCCATAAACAAGCCTGAATGGAGAGTTACTTGTGGATCTCTTGGGAGTTATCCTATCGGCCCATAAGGATGATTTCGGTTTGGTATGCCAAGACCTCGATTCTCATCAAGAGTCCTCCTAATGATCCTCAACAAGATCTTGTTTGTAGATTCAGCTGCCATTAGCCTAAGGGTAGTAGTTTGATGAAGTACTTAGGTAGATCCCGCTTCTTGACAGCCCACTCACTACCTTGGATCCAATGAATGCTAATGCATTATCTCGAGATTATTGTAGCAGGTATGCCAAATCAAGTTACTATCCCCTCATAGAAGTCTAAGATGCTTTAGACTCATTTGCTTCCTTGAGTGCTACTACTTGTCCACTTGGTGAAGTAGTCTGTGGCACAAAATCCACTTATGCCCTTGGCTTGAATTGGGATTAATGACTCCAATGAAGTCCAAACCCCATTGCATGAATGGCTGGTCAACTGAAATTGGATGCAATGGGAGGGCAGCTAGCCTCTCTTTACTTGTGAAGAATGCACAATTCTTGCACCTTTTGATCCACGCAAAGCAATCACTAAAAATCTTGGGCCAATAATAACTAGCATTCATGATTTTTAGAGCTGTCACTCTTAGTGCAAAATGACCACCAGCTAGTCCACCATGGAACTCTTCCAACCTCCTATGAATCTGATTTGTGCTAATGCATCTCAAAGCAGTACTCCATTCACATCTTTCTTGAACAAAACACCGTCTACTATGGCATATGGGACAGCCCGCAATCTGAGTGTCTTCTTTGGGTTTTGTTCATCTCTCGAGGGCATAGGCCTCGTGCTTAGAAAGTGCATTATACCTTGGGTCTAAAGGAGTGGGGACAACATTATCCTCTTCTTGAGTGCTACCTTGCACATGGCTGTCTTTGAATCACAAAAAAACCTCTTATTTATTGCATACTCCTTTTTGCTTGCCTAGAATCACTGCTCACACAATCCTTTTCCTCTTACCACTTGGTGACCTTGATCTCAATGTCATACTCCATGACACGAGTGATCCAACCTGCCCTTTTCTCATTCAAATCCTTGTTGAGGAGGAAGTCCTTTACTCTCGCATGAGAGACCAACAACCGAACCTTGTTGTTTGAGACTAGATGCTTGAATTTCTTCAAGCTTCGATTCACGCAAGTACATGCTTCTCAATAAAAGAATATCTCACCTCATAGTCATCTAGGCTTTGGTCAAGAAAGCAATTGGCTGCTCATCATTGTCCTTGTTCTCTGTACTAAAATGGCGTAAATGGTATCATTACCCCTAAATGCATAGAGGATGAAATCCTTGGAGAAGTCGGGGTTGATGAGAGTTGGTGCTTGAGAGATGACTTCTTTGATTGCTTCAAAACTCTCCTTGCCTTCTCGCTATCCATTTGAAAGCCATGCTTTTCTTCAACATCTTGGTGATAGGTCCGATAAGGGCTGCAAAATTTGGGACAAACCTCCGAACAAAATTTTTTCTTCCCAAGAAACTTTGAAGGGCCTTCTTATGGCTTGCGCAATGGCAGTGCTCTTATGGCTTCGACTCTTTCCGGATCAATTGCTAATCCTTCTTTGGAGACAATATGGCCAAGGAGCTTTCCTTCATGTGCTAGGAAGATACACTTCTTAGGATTCAAAGACACTCCAAATCTCCTCGCACCTTTGTGAGACTTATCTCAAATGAGAGGGTGGTGGTCATGCATTCTTTGAAAAAATAGTGATATCATCAAGATATATCAACACCATGTTGTTAATCAAACCTTTGAATGCCATGTCCATTGCTCTTTGGAAGGTAGCTCCAGCGTTGGATAGCCCAAATGGCATTTTCCTGTATGCATAAGTTCCCCATTTTGTTGTGAAGGATGTCTTGAACTGATCTTCTTCCTTCACCATAATCTGATTGTACCCTGAGTAGCCATCAAGCAATGAAAACCTTTCGAGCCAGCAACAACTTGTAAAATCTGCTCCATAGAAGGAAGTGGGTAATGGTCCTTGAGAGATGCTCTATTCAAATCTCTGAAATCAACACACAATCTGATCTCTCCACTCTTCTTTCTGACTGGAACTAAGTTGGCAACCCAACTAGAATGCTTGATTGGGAATATGATTCTTGACTCAATCAACTTGTTCAATTCCTTCCTCATGAGAGGTTCCATGTGTGGATTGACTGGCCTTTGTTTTTTCCTGATGGGCTTAGTATTTGGATCCAACTCAATGGTGTGCTGAGCTAACTTGGGATTAAAACCTTTCAAATATTTATAGCTCCAAGCAAACACATCAAGGAACTCTTGACACAGCTGTATGAACTCATACCTTTCTTGTTCGGTTGTCATCTTTCCAATTTGCAATGGTTTGTTTCGTTCCACCAAGATGGATACTTGAATCTTCTCTCTTGACTTGAATGTTTGCTTTCTCTTTCCTAAACTGATCATTGGGATTGAAAATGGACTCCAAAGTGATAAGTCCCTTGGGCAGCTTGTTAGTTCTCAGCTGTACCACTTGGTCACCATACTGCTGTTCCAATTTTTCCTGATTTTTAGCTGAGAACTCAGCTTCTTCTTGTAAGAAATGGATGATTTGCTGGTCATTCTCAAACACTTGCCAACTTACATTGTTATCCGGCACTGAAGGCCTCACAATCACATGGATGTTTGGTTGTACCTTGTCCTTTTGAATGCTTTCCACAATATCAAAGGCTGCCCCAACTGCTGCAAGCCTGTCAGCAGCTTGGTTTTCTTTTCTAGGAATGGATTTTATGCTAAAGCCCTCAAAATCTTCAATGAGGTCCCACACCCTGTTCTTGTAGCACTTGAGCAGATTATTCTTGACAGCATGCTGCCCTTAACTTGGTTTACAATCAATTCACTATCACCAAAGACTTGCAAGTTCTTTATTCCTCTCTTTATTGCCTAATGCATCCCTTGCACTAAGGATTCATATTCAACAGTGTTATTGGAGCATGCAAACTGAAATCTAAAAGCTGAATAGTACTTTACTCCTTGAGGTGAATAAGCATAGCTCCACCTCCTGCACCTTGTCTACTCCTTGATCCATCAAAAAATAGCTGCCATACCTCATTGTCATCCTTGTGGTTTGGCTTGGTGATGCTAGGAATGGGCTGATCTTCTTGATGTATGCAATAGACCCCTAGCTCGTTTATTCTCGCTTCTTGATAAGGATCAAAAGCATGCACCTTGTTTGCCCATTCATCAAGAGTTAGATCCGGATGCTTCCAACCTTGGTGTCGACTTCATCGTGCTTGGGTGATCTTCTTGATCAAATGCCGAACAATTGGCATTGATCTGAATTGGAGTGTAGGGCTCAATGTGGAAGTTTGTAATAGGTTCGGACCTCATTGTAGCTTTGGTTCCATACCTCATTCTCGAATAGCATGTGTGACCAATCAATGCAGACAAATATCCTCCAATATTGGTCAGTGAAATCTCTTGACAAAAATAGGGCAAAGAGTGGTGGAAGGTCTATAATCGATACATCTTGTAAAACAACAACATTTGGACATGCATGCAAGGTAAGACTCAAGTTTCTAATCACCCCAATGTTTATTCTTCGCTGTCCCATCTAACTGCACTACCCCTTTGGATATGGTTTCATATTGAAGTCCTAGTCGATCAACTATTTTCTTGGGCATCACCGAGCTACTTGCCCCGAATCAATCATGCAATTGTGCACCAATTGGTTTCCAATGATTAATGAGACATAAAAAGGAGGGGACTTCAACATTTTACCTTGCTGTCCTCCATGATTCCCTTCAGTGGTCGGCATTTGTGAGCACCTTCTCTTGCATTTGACTTGGCCGATTCGAAGTTGGCGATCCTTCATGGCAGCTTGTAGCAAATCTCTCTGGCCTGGGATAGATAGGGATTCCCACATTGATATATTTACATTTGTCTTCTTCATCTGATCAATGATACTAAATGGTGATGAAGGATCTCTTTGTTGTCCCTTGGTTTGCATATTCATCCCTTGCATGTGGGCAAAGAACAACTGTATTTGAGTTGGTCTAGAGCTGTTCTTAGCTGCCCTTGTGCATTTACAACTGGATTTTGTTTGCCAACCATTTGTGGAGCCATAAAAGGTTGTGGATTGGTTGGAGCTAATGGCTGTTCTTCACCCAAATTCCTTCTTTTTGACCTTGTGTTGGCTGCAACACCTTGAGAGACTGTTTGATTTATGCCACAAAAATCCTCTGCCTGCCAGTTCACAAGTGTGGTGTCATTTGGAGCTGATTGCTGCTGGAATGTTTCTTGTTGTTGGTTGTTTCCTTGACTTCCCTCACCCTCCACACCAGTAGTTGTCACCATTAATGCTTGATTCAAGGCACCGTTTGAAGCACATAGATTGATTGTGAGGTTCATTGCATGGAAAACACCAATCATACTCCCGAGCAACGTTGTTTTGTGTTGGCACCAATGCCTTAGAGGTAGATATAGCATTTGGATTATAGGGCTGAAATGGTCTGCATTGGCGGGAGGCCTTGCTTGATTTAGATTTGCAGGCTGGATTGGGTGGTCTATGAGGTTGATATGTCTCCTGTTAGGTGAGCTTGAGGCCGGAAGGAAGGTCTAAAACTTTGGGCTTGTTGCCTCTTAAGAGTAACCAACTCATTACCTAAATTTTACAATTGCTTCATGACTTCTTGAAGCTCATTTGGGGCACTTGGAGATGAAGTAGAAGCTTCATTTGAACTTTGATTTCTAGGAGTGGGAGAAGGAGCCAAATTAGGTGCTTGATTAGTGTTTGGGCTCTCTAAACTTGGAAACAATGGCATGGGAGGTCTAGGGGCTAGTTTGCCAGCTTGGATCAAACAATTTTCAGCCCTAATGGCAATGCTATAAGCCATAGGGATAGTTATGCCTCCCATGGACTGAATCAACATAGAAATATCAGAATTTAGAGCTTTGAGATAGTAAAGAAAAGCACCTTCTATTGTTGGCTTGACTGCCACTGGAATTCTCTCCCAAGTCTTTTGAAATTTGAAATTAAAATCACCAATTTGCTCATTGGGAGCTCTTTTGATAGTTGTCAGCTACTCCAAAAGGGACAAGTTGTCTCCCTTTTCCCCAAACTACTCATGGAGGGCTATACATAGCTGATTCTAATTTTGAATAGAACCTGAGGCAAGACTCTTGAACCATTGCAAAGCTTTCCTTTTGAATGAAGATGCCAAAGGTTTGACAAAGAATCTTGCATCTCATTAATCTCATGGATTGCACAAATGTTAGCAATATCCTTAACATGATCACCAGGTGAGGTCTGATTTTCTCTAGTGAAGTATGGAATGTTCTTCAATGCTGTAACTGGGATTGGATTTTTGCATTGAGAGCAAGTGGGCTGCTGCCAGTGAAATTGACATAGGGGTTGTTTTGTGCCATTCTAATTGGTCTTAGAACCCTTGTTGATTGAATGAAAGGCCTACCAGGTGGAGGAGTTGAGAGAGTTTTGTTTGGTGGAGATGGAGACCTTTGGATTCTCCTCCCACTTTGCCTTATTCTTGGAGATAACTGCAGATATTCAAACAACACCTCTTCCTCTCCAGCTCTTGACCTTGTGTTGATTCTTCTCATGAGTTTTCAGGTCTACACTGCTAAAACCAGCTGATTCTTCTTCCTTGGAGTCGCCAGATGTGTAATTTATAGCTCTTTTAAAGCAAGAAACTTGCAACAAATGCACATCAATTTTTTTACAATGAAGATGAAGACCTCTAAGCTCCCACTGGCGTGCCAAAATCAAGTTGTTGCAAATCAGCGGCACCCCTCGATGCAAATCAAGTTTCTAAGTTGATGTTTCGCATCCAGTGTGATTTGCACAACATTGAAACCTCTCTCTAAGTGTGGGACTTGTAAAATGAGAGAGGAATCTCTAGATTAGAGGATGGTTCCTCAAACTCCTCCGATCGAGATCTCATTATTTGCACAATCAGAGAGGTTTGAATCCTAATCCTACTCTAAATTCCAAGGAGACAGAGATAGAAAGTTCAAAAATTGAAACTAAACTAATAGGTGATACACCAAAGGAGTGGTGAACACTTCTTGTTCATGCAAATTGACACAATTTCATAAAATGCAACATGAAACATCATACACAAAGCCGATAAGATGCAATTAGAGGTCTAAAATGAAGCAAGACAATACAAACAAAGGACTCAAAATTGATCACAGTCTCGCAGACTGTCATTTTTCACTGTCAAAATCCTTGCATATTTCAGGAAGTATGTCAAAATCAATGGATCATGAGCAGGGTGCATGAAGACTTCTTCTACTTTGTAGGACACAGAGTTAGAATCTCATCTGCGCTTGTCTCATCGATTCTAAGTCTAAAGGCCACAGGAGAGGGAATAAAGGTGATCTCACAGATAAAGCCGTGATTGTAAAGACCAAACATGAGTTGGGGTACTGAAGGGTCCGCGTGGAATGGACATAGAAAAATTGAAGAACTATCCAATTGTGCAAGTTGTAGCCCACCTTGTTACCAAGTTGAATGATTAGGAGTGGTGGTCACAGGTAAATACTATGTGGTTACATGTGGTGCGTAAGATGTTAGAAGGGACAATATACAACATTGTAGGCTATATTGCAAAGCAAATAGTCAAAGAAGCATGCACAAGAGGGAAGATCAACTTTGGGGCTGTTCTACTATCACTAGTATTCATGGAGATTGGAGTACCAGATGGACCGAAGGAGAAAGTATGGGAATACCCCATGGAGAACAAGTCCCCAATTGAAAGATTCAAAAAGTACCTATGTAAGGGGGCCATGACAGATGATGTAAAGCAAAGGGTAGAGAAATGGTATGACAGCTCCACGCAACATTTGGGGAAGAGTGGCACATCCCAAAGGACCTACCAATAGTGGTAGGGAAACAAGTTCAATTTTCTGTATATCAGCATTTCTGCATCGTGTGCTTCCCAATGAAAGATGGAGTCTGGATCCCTTGGTGTAAATTGCCTTACGCATTCACTACAAGGTATTTCCAAGCATATGTTCATAGATTTATAGACATGCGGATAACTGGTCTTCAATGCAGATAAGGTAGATTACGACTACCATACATTGAGGAAGAAGTATGTGTATCCTAGCAGAAGTGCTTATATAGAGAGGATCATTTCAAAAGTATTGAATATCAAGCCAATAAGTCTGGCTATAGCAGATGTGGGGGCAGCATTGGTGTATCTCCAATTGAAACCAAAGATGGAGAATAACAAATATGTGGAAGGAGGGTTCGCACTTCCAACACCACCAAAGGGAAAGCATACAATGGAGAACGTCCCAGTGCCTAATCCCACAGAGCCAATTGAAGTGCATGATGAGGAGGAGGAGTGAGAATATAGTGGTGGTTTGGAGCATAGGGGTAGGAGACATCCTACAAATAAGGGTGAAGTTGAGTGCGTTGTTACACCACCTCAGCCACAAAGAGGTGGATGATGAGGACTTGAATGCAGTCCAAGGGGATCACAGGTTTAAGAGGGTATTTATGAGAACAAGGACCCAAGGTGCTACTCCAACCACTATGCGCACATCCTCCAGACTCTCTCCAAAAAAGGAGGTGACCACGCAGAGAAGGAGGAAACTGAAGTTGAATGAGGAGGCGGAAGAGTCAGAGGAAAGCACGCCTAATTCTCCTACACTTCTAGAGAACACTTTTATCTCCGTTTTGAGTTTACGACAAAACGATTAGATAACCCATACGAAATTTTTGAAGTTGATTTTGCATTATGGCCTCTTTTAGCGAATTTCGGGTTTTCGGGTTTTACCAACAGTTCGACATGAGTTTTAACATGCTTTATGTCTTGTGTCTTCCGAAACCCGAAACCCGCTTCCTATTGTGAAAATCGGGTTTTCGGACCTCCGGTGCATCGGAACATGCCTTACCTAAAACATGTTTTACGCCTCATGCTTTCCGATACCCGAAGTCCGCTTAGTCCTTTGTATCGGGTTTTCGGAGCTATGTAACATCTAAACACCTCATGTTTTGTGCCTCATGCTTTCCGATACCCGAAACCCGAATTGCACTAAGTCCCCTCGTGTCGGGTTTTCGGACCTCTCAAACATGCTGATATGGCATTCATGCCGAGTTGTCGGTGAATTGGCACGTGCTGAGCCCAAGTGTATTAATTGCCAATTTTCTTATAAATACGTGGATTTCCACGTCATTGTTACCGGACTTATTTTTAATTCATGGATTTTTCGCGCATGCTCTTCCGATTTCGAAACCCGACAGCTCGCCTTGCCCGATTGAATCGCCTGTTTTCGATTTTCCATTTCTCTGATTGAAGGTATTTCTTTCTCCCTTCTTTGTTCTTGGTTTTTACGGATCGATTGCACGCGGTTTCTTCTCAATTTCTCGCCGGGTTTTGAGGGTTTTCCTTCCTTCTTCTTTCTGGAGTTATTTTGAAAAGGGTTTTAGGTTCTAGGGTTTATCTCTTCTGAGACTACCACTTGGTGCTATTTCTTCCAAGTTTTATTATATGCATGGAACATGAATGACAAAAAAGGAGATTGCATGTTTTGGAATTCAATGAAAAACCCTGTTTTTCTTCTCGGGTTTTGAAGATTGTTTTGCAGAGTCGAAGACCTGAAGTGTATCGAAAGTTTGAGGCGTCGAGGTTTCTCAAAGTTCCGATCTCCACAGTGAGTGCCGGGTTTCCCAGAGTTCCCGTCATCAACGCAAGCGTCGGGTTTTCCCTGAGTTCCGACAGTATCAGACGTGCCGGGCTTTCCCAAAGTTCCGGCATTACCAAGTGTGTCGGGTTTTTCAGAAGTTCCGACATTTTCAACACATCGGACTTTCAGGATATTCCGACATCCTCCTCAGCGTGTCGGACTCTTTTGTTCTTCCGGCATATTCAGCAGATCGGGATTTTCAGTGTGGCCAACATCTCCTGAGCTTCGAACCTTTCTTCGTTCAACGTCCTTCATGTCGGACCCTGGTCCATCTCAGGAAAAGGCTGAGAAGTCTGGCAGAATGAAATACAAGTTCAAGAAGCCGGAATCTCCATCATACATTGATTGCAACTATGACATCAGAGACACTGAACTCGAAATATAGACATGGAAGATTTTTGGAGTAGGGTGAGGAGTTCCTCCCAAACTCCATGGATGAAAGCTATAGCTGACAGTGGCTTGCCTCTCGCAGCGGGTTTTCCCATGTCCGCCCAATGTCCTGGAATTCATTTTAGCTTGTGCATCCAGTTATGACTCGGCTTCTCGTTCTGTGAAGAGTCAGTCTGGTGAGGTAGTAATCAGACTGGATGGAGTTTACTTTGATGATCTCCTAAAATTGCCTAATTTTGAAGAATATGGGGAGTTGAACATCAAGTCAGCTCAGAAGGCCTGGGACAACAATCAGGAAGACTGCATCAAGGATGTAAACAAAAAGTTCCTGATCAAGGCCAAACCGGCGGTCTCTAGATTTCCAAGGACTATCCCCAGGAGTGATTTCATCCAAGAAATCAATGATATTATCACCCTGCTGAGTCGGGTTTTTGGCTTGCCCGAATCGAATGTATTTCATGGATGGATGTATCAATTTATGGTCACCATCAAGAAAAATCAGCAAGGGATTGACTGGGGCACTCTCATCAGCAATGAGATTGATTCCCAAATGACAACGGTCTTGTCAACTGGGAAGTTTTATATGCTTTCATATGTCGCATACGCAGCAGCCGGGATGAGGAACTATCCCGGGCTGGATACTAAGGGAAGCAGAACGGTGAACCCGGTTTATAAATATTTCCCTCAATTGACCAAAAAGGGGTCTAAAGAACATTTCAGAAGGGTAAATGATGCCTTCTTCTATGAAAATATCTGCAGGATCAACCCAGAGCTGAGGAAGACAAGAGTCTCAGACGAGGCTTGGGCCGAAGTTTCTAAATGGGGATGTATCTTCTTACAATTCAAGAAGTTTACATATCTTCGGACAGTCATGTACTCGGGGGAACCTTTTCACCTGCCCCGCTATCCAGGGGATAGACTGATATTAATAGAATTGGTTAGGCAGCTGTTGGATTTTCATAAATTCCAACAAAGCAAACATAAGGCCGCTGTGTCCTTCCCAATTTCTATTGGGAGATATACTTGCTCAACAGTAATAAAGGCCAAAAATGTTGAATGCGAACTTCAGGACAAATTGAAAAAGCATATGAAGCCTCGAGATGGTTTTGACGTCCGAGGAGTGCTCAGAGCATATGGAACCCAGCATCTGCATAGGCCAAACATAGAGGATATTTGGGTTGATCTGCGTAACGAGGTTGCTGTTCGCAGGAAAGATAATAGCAGATTAACTATTGCTGAGATTCAAACACTGGAGCTTTCTGATTTGCCAGAAGGAACGAGTGACAATGAAAGTGTTTTGGATCCTTCCTATGATGGACTAAATGAAGACCAATATGTTTTCCCATCTATTGATTGGTCAGCCAGCGAGAAAGCCTCTATTACAGATAGGTCAGCTCTAATCCTTGCTCGTACCAAAGCATGGCTTTCCTCTTGGGGAATGAATTTTAAAGATGATGAGTTTTCAAAGTTGGCTGCTTCAGAGGCGGGGCCCTCCAAAAAGGAAAAGGACAAGAGATCTTTTAGGGCGCCTATAAAAGTCAAGATTGTCAAGAAGAGGAAAGAAAGACAAATCTCTTCAATTATTTCTCCAGCTGAAACGGTGGATGTGCCAGAATCACCAACACCACCAGAAATAGGAGAAATTAATTTGGAAGAAGGAGGAAGCCAACTTCTGGTTTCATCATTTGTTGATTATCAAACCGAAGAGACCTTGTCTCTTACATCTCAGGCTTTGGAATCTGAATCTGTGCCTCCCCCTCAACAACCACTCCTACCTCCTCATTCTCCATCCACTTCTTCAAGCATGGCCGGTATTTTCTCTGGACTCTCACCCCTCTCTGCTGGAACCCAAGTGATCACCAACACTCCCCCACAACCTGTGCCTCTCTTTATTGAATCTACTACCACATTAACAACTGTTCCCCCTTCAATAGTAGAATCTTCTCCTCTTGAGAGTAGAATACCAGTTACTACAACATGGGCAATTTCCTCTGATACGCCACAATGGCTACTCGAGCAAACTCCGAGGAAGAGGAAGGTGATTGTACCCCTACCAGCCTTTGATTTCAGCTCACTCAAGGCTTCTACTGCGAAATCAGCCAAGAAACCCAAAACAGTTTCAAGGGTTTTGGTGGATGCTTCAGGAGATAAATTACAGAGATTGCCACTCCCTCGGCTGACAAAACTAGAGAGGATGTAACAGCCTCTGATTATCAGATAACCAGGGTGGCTCTAGGGAAAGTGACAGCAGAAGGGGCGCAACAAGATGCACGGGATTCCATAAACGTGCTGTGCCAAAAGTTGAAAGAAACAAAGGACAGCAGAGATGAGCTTAAGAGAAAAGTGGAGCAATTAACAGAGGTTTTGATTAAACTCTCACAACCCCTTGAATCCATACCACCTTCTTCTGTTTCTGTTGGATTCGATTTCTCATCAGTGCCCACAATTGAAAAGATTGCCAAACAAGGAAGGGCGGTTGATGAATGGATCCAAAGGTTGCTCCAACAGGGGAAGGAAGTGATTCAAGACGTGGTGAAAGTTCATCAGTCTTTAGGGGACATTCAGAAGGAGGGAGAGAAGATGGATGAAGAATTCTCTCAGGAGATTGGACAGCTTGATTTGACTTTTGAAGCTCTCCATGTATTAAAGCAAATCCCAGCACATCTCTTGGTAGAAGAAGGTGTTCTTCCACATACAGATAAGCATTTCCAGCTGACCAAGGCCATCAGATTCAGAATAAAGATTCTCAATGAAGCCTGCAGCAAGTTGAGAGAATCAAGGGATAAATTGATCGATGGGAAAAGTGATCTGGAAGAAGAGTTGTTGAAGATTTGTCCAAAGGTGTTAGTTGGGAACTCAGGTATCCTATCAGTAGATGATCTCTTCAACCAAATTCGAGAGTCTGTTCAGCAGGGATCAATACAAGGATTTGGTCTTGAAATCATCGATCGTTTTGTAAGGGTTGAGCATACTTTGGAGGCCTTAAGGAAACTCAGCAAAGGATTGAAAAAGCTTCCCGGTAATGCCAGCGACATTCATGAGACCTGCGAAATTTGGAATGATCATTCCACTGCGCCTGATGAGAATGAAATGCAAGGCATAATTCGGAAGTTCCAGGAATTTCAGAGCAAACAGTCTCAGCTGGAGGAAGAAAAAGAGGAAGTAGCAAAGGATGACGATTCAGACTAAGTCCCAACGTTTCATGTCATTTCAATCTTGAAATTGACATGTCTTTTTCATTTCTGTTTCGTCACATTTTTGAATCAATATTTTGACTTGATCTCCTGCGTGAGAATCATGCAAAACTGAACTCTAGTTAAATTGCTACTTTTTAGGATCTGCCCTATTTTATCTCTACTTCTTTTTGTTATAAATAAGGGATGCTTTTGCATTCCAAAGGGTCGAGAATTTTTGGAATATCTAGGGGCTATTGGAAAGGAGAAAAACTTTGTGTTTTCTTTCAATCATTTTGAAGAATAGGATTTGATATTATTTGGCAGACTTTGTGTTGTGGAATATATCTTACTTAAGATAGTGTTCTTATGTTCATGATCTTAAGCTATTCTTTGCATAGAATCTTAGTGTTTCTAATTATCTCGACATTATATTTATGATCTAAAACTCGTATGATTATTTCGTGCTCTGTGTTTACTCGAAAGAAAATACGTTTCTCCCATTTCCTTTCTACTTCTTTCATCGTAACAATTTCTAACCTAGTTCATTTACGAAAGCAATATCCTTGAATCGTGTGAATGTGGATTTCGGGATTTCATCCCAACCCCCAATGGTTAGATTAGTGTGAATACTGTATATATTGTTTACTGTGTTTTAGATTAGCAATAAGCAGGCAGCCTCACCTGTCTTTGAGGAGGGATTTTATCCCATATACTGTGGTTGAACCTCATATTTTGGTTTGACAAAATATCCAACCAACAAACACAGAAGAAAGCAGATGAGGCATCAAAGGAAAAATAAGAGGATGAGAAAATACCAGAGGAGATAGTTGTAGAGAATGTTCAAGACATGGAAACACAAGTCCCAAATTTGGAGGCTAAAGTTCCTAAGCAAAAAGGTCTAGAAGAACAAGTGGAGAGCACATTCCACCAGCCATGGGGTATGTAGAGGATGTAACAAAAATTATCTGCCTACTTCCAAAGCACGATAGTGCAGAAGGATTTATTCAGCTGGGAGTTAATGGATGAGGATATGGAAACTATGCACACTCGAAAGCAACTATCGTGGTCAACGCACACCCACATGGATGAGCTTGAATTTGATGTGTGTGAAGATTCATACATTTTGAGATGACTGAAGAAGGCACCTCAAGCTAGACACATGACAGTAAAGCCTACCGTCATGTCAGATGAGCAGGTCAATGAATGCATTGGTGAAAGTTTCTACTGAGGTGGCTAGAAGAAACTTGAAAAAGCTACTACAATCGAGTGTTACACAAGGAGCTAAAGACAAAGGATGTAGAGATAGTGTGCATAACATAGGAGAGGGACTTTGCACATAATAAGATTGAGGTATTTATAAGCATCATAGAGGAGATTGGGGAAAATGTAATCAAAGTAAGGCCACACTTGGAGGCTAAGGTACCATAGACATTTCCTTCAGTGATACACTATGTGGGAAAGTTGGTGGACTTGGTACTTGAAGATGAAACTCGCGTATGCAAGCACCAGAAGCTCAAATAAGATGCCGAATGGGAGAAAGCATCAGTGATGAGAAAAATTACATCTTATGAAGGGTCATTCTGACCATTATAAGAATTATTGAAGAAAGTAGACTAGGATTTAAATGTATACACAGCTCCAGAGGCACTTATCAACATCAAGACCCTCGAAGAGAACAACAAGGTCCAGAAAGTGATGAAAGATGAGACATTGGGCCACGCAGAAAGATTGTCAATGGTTAAACAAAAGTGTGAGGCCACGTAATAACACAAGAACCACACAAGACTCAGCGGAAGAGCTTGGAAAGCTAATTGCGCAAAAGATGGACCTTTTAGAAGGTAGAATGACATCAATGTCCAGTGTTGTGTTAGTTCTACAAAATGAGAAAGGAGAGATTACGAGGGATGAGTTGGAATCCATTGTTGTGGACATCCCAGAAAAAAGTAGAGCAAGCACTCACTGAATGGCAGGTATTGGAGGCCGAAATAAAGGAGGAGTATCCAGAGTTGATACTGCAAACTGATACAGAGGAGGTTTCCTCATAACCTCATAAAAATTCTTTATTTGTCTACATTATTTCATTCTTATTCTTTCCATTCTTCTATTATTTCCTTCAAATTTTGAGATACCCATTGTCGGGACGACAATGAGATTAGTGTGGGGTAATGTTGATCAAATAATACTTTCCAAAGATCACACAAGGAGTCCACGCGGGATAGAAGGCTTGGAACCAAGGGCGCGGAAGGACAGGAAGGACCCGCGCATGGAAGGCAAGTTCGATTTCAGGACTTAGCCGATTTTGAGCATGAAGACCTATTTTTAGAAGATGGCATGCGAGAATACACTAATCGATGCAGAGACGTGTGTGCTATGCATTGTTTGTCTTTGGAGAAGTAGATCGAATCATTTTTGCATGGAGATGAGCTAAGAATAGAATTGACACTTCAGTTAACTGTAAGAGGACTATAGATAACACACTTGCATGTGTGGCTATGCTTGTAAACAACGTATGGCTATCAATAGCATGCGGCCTATTTCTGGAATAGATAAGTGGTGAAGGGCAAGTCCCCACCCTATATATATGATGTTAGGTACATAGTAGAAGAAGAGATGTATGTGTGTGTAATAGAGAATATACACATATGAATGAATCACTGCATCAGTTCTATATACATGCATTGGTATAGATTGACAATACTGTAAGGAGCTTCTGTATTTATTAATAGATGGAAGATATTGGCTGAATCTAAGTGTCATTCTGTGTGTAGTTGAGTAGTGCATGTTATTAATTTAATCATGATTACTGTTTAAGTTTGTTCTTTCATAGATCTGAGGGTAGCATGCATTGTAGAATGATGGATTAGTTATGAATCTATATGTTTCTTCCTTCATCATGTTAACATCCTATTACAGCAACCCTAAAGAGGGACCTGGTACCTTTGCGCGCTTTGGGTGAGCGCTCAGTCAAGGTTGAGTGATGTGCCAATGTGACTAGGGTGTTATCTGGTAAATTCTATGCTGCATCAACATGGATCAGGTGCACATGTTCCATTTTTCCATTTACACTTTCTATTCTAGTGTACTTTACATTTGCGTACTTTACACAATGTTTTTACATACATACATATTTGACTACTTGATCATTTTCTCCTTGCAGTTTGCCTTATGAGAAACAAGCAGTCAAATTAGGGGTAAAAACAACAACATCGACAATGAAAACTCACTGCGATGGTACTTTCCATACTAATCATGCAAGTACACCACACACATGCAACAGCTACACACATGTTCTGCCCTAGGTTCACTCTCATCACTTTTATTTCACATTTTTCATCTTTAGAATCCATGCTCCTCCACATCTTTCTTTTAGTCATTCCACACTTGAGTCTAGTCCATCGACACGTCTTCTTCTACACTCTACATGGTTATCGGGTATGCATCTCTATCTACTTTATGTTACTTGAGCTTTCCACTCATCAACATAATGTGGGGAAAATGTAGACACAAATATTGCACATAGACAATATTATCCCATCTTATACTACTATTTAGAAGGTTCTCAAGTGTACAAAGTACTAATTAATCCCACCTTTTGGCCACCTTTTTCTTATCTTTTATTTCATTTTTATTGCATATTTCCCAAACCTATTAGCCCATTTTATGACCGTTCTGAGTTTCTAGCACTAAATCGGGTGCCCTAGGCTATCTTCCGGGTGCCCCGAGGTGCCTCGTCCCACCTAGGCGCCTCGGTCTATCTACAACCTCTTTCTCTCTTTTTTCGGTCACTTCTAGTTGTTGGTCATCCTTAGCTTCTTCTCAGTCAACCTTTTCGGGATTAATTACGAAACTAAACTTGAGAACCCTATAAATATAAAGCCTATAAGACCATAATGAGGGTCCTAGGTCATGACATCCTATCACTACTATTACTCCATCTAGGGTTGCATCTATTACATCACTTGCATCCACATAGCACCATACATTCAAGCTAGGAAGTCTGCATCACACACATTCTTAGAGGAGGGATTCTATTCATTCTATTCTACTATCTACATCTTCTATAGCTACCATAGCTCGCTATTTCACAAAGTGCAACTGGCACGAGAGCACCTAGGGCACGACATACACACACTCACCAGAACTACATCAGGGTCTGTAATGTAGTGTAATACTCAATGATAAGTTCAATAGTTTGGTGGCTCAGTTAAGCATGACCCCTTCTTCTTCTTCTTGTGTAGGGCGTCATCCAGTTCATCTAGTGAATCTAGTGTGACAGAAAAGTATTCAGAGACACTTAGCGATTGTGAAAAATTAGGGTTAGCATTTACACTGCTTCGAGCACCCGGACTATAGATCGGGGTGCCTAGTACATTCCTAGGCACCTATTTCACTTCATATAGTTTGGATCTGCCCTTCGCAGGGCCCCTGAGTGTTCGTCCTACACTGCCGAGTCCCAATTCCCCGTAATCTGCGATAACTTCCTCGGACAGCCTCATGTTATTAGTTGAGTCTATTCCTTACTCTTATCTTGCATATTAGGGTTGGTTTCAATTATAATAGTTTATTTACATTTATTTCATATTTCTTTAGTTCATTTACAAGCATTTTAGTCCTATTTATATTAACACTAGAACCCTAAATACCCCATATAGGTTTTATTTTTGTTAATCACACACCTTGAGTAAGTTTCTTAGGTCATGAATGAAGCCTCTAGCCCCATGGAAGTCAACCTATCAACTTAGTATAAGTTACTCAAAGTGGTTATTACAACCTTTGTTCGTGCATGTCAAAGAATCAATGTTCCTAATCTTTGAGTATGTGTTGTTCAAGAGGTTTTGGAAGAATCTACAAGGATGCATTGTATACTTTCATAGTCCTTACAAAAGAGTACATGACCTAGAACATGTTCATCCTTATCTCATTAAAAAGTAACTCAAGGTTGTGCAAGTTTGTGATCTACATAATGACAGAGGTTGTAGATGTTTGGTTATGGTTCTTGAAGAAATCTATGGACAAAGTATTAATCAATATGAAATAACATTGTAGGAAGAGAATGAAGAGCTACAAGTGTTTAATAAGACGAGTGTCAAAATGCTTTGAGCTATGATTACAAATAATTCTCGAAGAGCATATGAAAATGGTGGATCTTCCAAGAAAGGTTGGCCTCTTTGTCTTGCACAAAACATTAAATCAACTGTCAATATTGTTTTCTTTGTCTTAAGGACATGATAAGCTTCAAATGGATAAAACAGAGTACATTCATGTTTTTTTTATCTTAGTTTTGGATGAATTGATGTGGATGACTGTATTATGTGTATGATAGTGGAAAGTTTTTAAATAGTCATAGTATAAGTTTGGTCATCTTCAAGAATTGAACTTCATTGTTGAATATGGTATGTTTGATATCTAAGGTAAATGATTTTATCATGTAGAATCAGTGTAGTCACTTGAAGAATGTCAAATCTAGTATGAATGAGGATAAGGAGTGTATCATCTTAGGGGAGCTAAATTGAAGTTCATATCAGATTGCTGATTGTTTTGTGTTAGCGAAGATGGAACACATGTCTAGGGGGAGCTATGTCCATGCAAGTTGTCCTCTTCTTATCCAATTGAGCTTGGTTGTCATTATGAGTCATATGTTTCCATATACAGTTTATGCATACCTTTGTCATAGATGTCAAAGGGGGAGAAGTGTGTCAAGAAACATGCAAATGAGGTCATCCAAGTGATTCATAGTTGCCATCAATGTTTCTAGGAAGGTTTCCATCAATGAAAAAGGGGGATTTTGTTGGAAGTATGTGTCACTTGTGTTGTCATTGATGTCAAGTGGTCTAGGTGATCTAGGTATGTTGGCTAGGTGATCTAGGGGTCTCCAAAGGTGCTAATTGTGTGGCTTGAGTCTCTCAAAGGTGGTATGAAGGTAAAAAAATATCCATGAGGTAAGTGAGGTGTGTCAATGTGTCGTAACATGCCCAAATGGTTCTATCATGTAATGTCTGGGTCAAGTCAAGTCATTCTAGGCTTTGGCCTAATGTAAATATATGGTGTAAATCAAGAAAATGTGTGAATTCACTAAAACCAAAGCAAGGAAAGAAATTCGGATCATCATAAGGTGGAACAGAGGTGCAAAAGAGAAACAAGATAAAAAATAGGTGAATGAGATTGAAACATGTCAGTATGGAGTTTTCTTAAGCCAATCCACAAATAAACAAGGTGTGAAATGTTGACCTAATGTGTGATGATGCAAACCAAACATAGTGTGAGCATGGAATGATGCCATAAAATGTTTATAAGGCCTCACATGTATTTATTGAAGTGTTTTAGGTACTTCTATAGGTCAACATAATACAACAAATGGGAATCAGAGACCAAAGGGCACCTAAATGAGATGGGATGGAAAGATTCATGATGAAACAGAGAAAATATCACTTGGAGGTGTTATAGGAATGTGTCCTTAAGGTGTGAGAAAATTTTTAGAAGCTGAGGATGAATATTTTGCAAGGTATGCAAGTATTTCCAAAACCAGGTTTTTCAAAGTATGCAAATTGAGCACCAAACTTCTTAGTAGTCAAGTGAAATTGTGGAGCATCCTTAGGATATAGGTAATAAGATGAAAAAATGTATTAAATTTGGATAAAATTATGGTGTAAAAATTATTTTGGTGATTGGTGAGTATTTTAGAAGTTCTATCCATTTTTGTGAGCATGTTTGTAGCCCTCCAAACCCCAGTTTGGACCAGTTTTGGAAAATTGAGTTGGATAGGTGTCTTAACTCAATTGTTTTGATTTGAAACCTATTTTAAAATGAATAAAATGACTTAGATCACATTTACATTTTATTTTTAGTTCATGACGCATGGTGGGCCCCACTAAAAATAGGTATTTTATGAATATTTTAGTGCACAAACAAATCTTGCAAAGGAACAAATGCTAAAATTTTAGGTGGATGATGTTGGTAATGTGTTATTAAACTTAATAAAGTCCTTGGTTACTATTTTGGAGAAAATTTGAGTAATGGTTGCATATTTGGGCATACCGACAAAAGAAGCTTGTTTTGAGAAGCTAGTGAAGAAGAATGAAGGTAACCATGTTGAATTTATTTGAATTGATGTTGTTTCCTACCTTGATCCATATTTTCATGTGTTAGATGATGTGTGTAATTTTTTGGTTAGTTTTGATAAGTCGTTTCTTGCTAAAAGGTGATTGAGCCAAAATTTCTCCTTTAGGCCTATTTGAGAAACATGTCTGAATGGGTATGAAGATGAGACTCTCTCCATTTGAAATATGGTTATAAATGCCTGAAAATGTTGTATACATATAAATTGAAGTTTTGGAGGTGATAGGGAGATCTGATAAGTTCTTTGGAGGTGTTTGACCACATTGTATGGAAGACTAGTTTTTATATTTTCAGGACCAGCCACACCCATTGCAAAGATCTCGGTTTTGGAAGCCTTATGCCATGAATTTGAGCAGTATGATAGGTGGATGAGATATTATAATTCATTATATTTCCATTTATAGGTTACTTGCCTCATGATGAAGATATTTGAGGTATGTATCAACTTAATTCTTGAAGACCAAATTCAGAGATGCTGAAACCAGCCAGACAAGTCTTACAAAATGTTGTTTCTTGATGTGTTAAACCTTGAGTTGGATATTTTTGGTAAATTTTAATGAAATAAGACATCATAATATTAATTTTTATATATTAATTGGGTCATGAAGATAAGTGGAAGTGGTCTAGTTAGATGGTTTTTCATGACTATTTTTGTAGAAGTCTGATTTAGGCACACCTATGAGCCTAAATAAGTATCTTGGCTAATGTGGTGAATTTCCAATCATACAAGAACATTATTTTATTTTGTGGGACCATGTACCATTTGAATACAAATTTGATATACTTTTGGACAATTTTGAAGAGCTAGAAGACAAAAGAATGAGTGATTTGAAGAGTCATGGCAAGTGGAAGGTCATGACCTACCAAAGAGGTATATCTATTCATGTATGCTCATTTGTGAGATGAATTTTGGTAAAAACCATTTCTCTTCATTTTAAGAAAACTTTTCTACAAAGCAAAACCCCTTGGGCATAGCCCAAAACCCCTAGAAGTCTCTTCTAGGTTTGTAGTTGGTTGGAGTTTCATGAGGAGGATGTGAATGAAGCAAAATTGGTGATATCTTTGTTGATTGTAATCTGATTTGATGAGTTGTAATCTAATTTGTATTCCAATAAAGAATGTTTCTTGTGTTCTTGATATATATGCATCTCTTGATGAGTTTTATCTGATGTAGTATTCATGTATAAAATTATATGCTTGATGTTTTGAAATAGAAAAGTGAAAAGAATCATTAAAGAACTGTTTCACCCCCCTCTCAGTCCCTTGTCAATTCTAACATTTGGACATGAAGTATCCTGTAATAATCTAAAAAAGACTCAGCTTATAACAAAATATTGTCACACAATGTCACATATATGGAAATAAAATTAGGAAGTGTAGACGAACCTCGGGGACCCCGCAAAGGGAAGATCTGGACTGCTTGAGATTACATAGGTGTGTGGGAGTATACTAGGTGCCCTGGGTGCCCTGTCTCGCAATACTAGGAACAATGTAAATCCTTAAAATATGAATCTTGTATGGTCGCTAAGTATCTTTGAGTGTTTCCATCTCACAGCCGGATTCATCGGATGAACTAGAGAATGACTCTGTAATGCAAGGAGAAGTATCAAACCCTAGAAAATGGAAGATACATGTGAATGGGTCAAATTGATCTCAACTCGCAAAGCTAGTGAGCTTATCACTAAGATTTTCATTACATTACAAACCCTGATGTAGTTTTGGTGTGTGTGTGTGTGTGCATGTTGTGCCCTAGGTGTTCTCATGTCACACTTTGTGAAGAAATGAGCAATAGTAGCTATAGAAATGTAAGTAGCATGTGTACGTGGAATAAAATGAAATCCCTCCCCCTATGAAGTGTGTGTGATGCAAATATCCTAGCTTGAATGCATGGAGTTCTATGTGGATGTATCCCTAGCTGGAGTGATAGTAGTGATAAGATGCAATGACCTAGGACCCTCATTATGGTCTTATAACTTTATATTTATAGAGATCTCAAGCTTAATTTTGTAATTAATCCCAACAAGGCTAACTGAGAAGAAGATAAGGATGACCAATAATTAGAAGTGACCCAAAAAGAAGTGGAAGAGGTTGTGCATAAACCGAGCCACTGGAATTGGACCAGATGCCTCGGGTGCCCCAGTATAGGTGGGGTGTCTTGATTTTAGGCTAGAATGTCGGAGAAGTCATGATATGGGCTGATAGGTATCGGGAAATATGTGGGAAAGACTAAATAAAAGATAAGAAAAAGGTGGCCAAAAAGGTGGGATTAATTAGTACTTTGTACACTTGAGAACCTTTTAAATAGTAGTATAAGACTAGGCTAAATATTGTCTAATGTGCAATATTTGTGTCTACATTTTCCCCACTTTATGTTAGTGAGCGGAAATCTTGGTAACATAAAGTAGATAGAGATGCATACTTGGTAGTCATGTACAGTGTAGAAGAAGACATGTCGATGGACTAGACTCAAGCGTGGAATGAAAAAAAGAGAAATGTGTGGGAGCATAGATTCTAAAGATGAAAAATGTGTATAAAAAGTGATGAGAGTGAACCTAGGGTGGAACACATGTGTAGTTGTTGTTGTGAGTAGTGCACCTGTATGGTTAGTATGGAAATTACCACCGTGGTATGTTTTCATTGTCGTTTTCACTATTGTTGTAGTTGTTACCCCTAATTTGAGTGCTTGTTTCTCATATGACGGACCTGTAAGGAGAAAACGATCAAGTAGTCAAATATGTATGTATGTAAAAATGTTGTGTAAAATATGTAAATGTAAAATACATTGGAATAGAAAGTGTAAATAGAAAAATGGAACATGTGCACCTGATCCATGTCGAGAAAAAGGGTGTAGAAGGATATCCTTTACTATCGTAAGTTTTTTGGGAAATCTCACACCACCTTGGATGAAAAAGTATAGGGAGGAAGCATGTTATATCCTCCAACCTTTAACCGCTTCTACTGAAATGTTGGAAGAGATCTCAGTCTCACTCCCCGGTTTTTGGGTGATCCGACACCACCGAATGAAGAAGTGAAGAGAGGTACACCGACCGTAACCCCGATCCCGTAACCACTCTGTAGAATTGCCAAAGGACACCATGTCCTATTAAGGCCATTGTGTATGGAGTTTATACACTGGTTTTAACTCACTCACTATGTGTGAACCGCTGTAGATACACTCGCATTAGTAGAAACCCTCAATGATGCCCCCTCTTTGGGGGCACATGCGATGATCTTGGAAGGAGAATGCGTCCCCAAAAGAGGACCAACCACACTCTAACTTGTAGAAATATTCCCTATAGGGGGAAAGGGAAACACTTGGTAGATACCAAGGCATGCATAAAAGGGGATGGCTAGCCAATACAAGTGTTAGTCCAAACACATGCATGTAAAATTAGACAAGTGTAAAATACACAGAAAATGTAGAAACTACCAAACAAAGTAGTGTAAACATGCAAGAAAAAAAGTAGACCGCACAAACCAAGTTTTAAACATGGGACATAACTCATGATGTCATAAGACACAAAAGGCCACCATGTCCGCAAATAATGTAAAAGTGTGCACACAAGAAAAGGGAAAATCCCACATACAATAGAACATAAAGTAGACAAGTAGAAACAAAGTGGTAGTCATGGAAACATGTAAGCCTACAAAACAAGTGTTGCATATGGAACACCCGTTAGCATGTTAGAGTGATAACCAATTTTTTAAAGCGTGTATGAACAAGTAGTATAAGATGTTAAGTAAAAAATGAAACAATAACACCTGGATAGGATGAATTTGGGTGCCTCTAGTGACCGGTATAGGAAGGGTAGAAGGTGAACATCTATGCCACATGTAGAGTCCTGTATCTGCAATCACACTAGACAAAGGCATGAACACATATGTGTGTATGATAATGACATATAAGAAAGTAATCTAACATGTGTAGCAAAATGAGCATGCAAAACACTAGTAATCAAGAGTAAATGCTACCAAGAAAATGTAGTATGATGTGGATAGATGGAATGGAATGCAAAATGGAATGATAGGAGCAATGTTCCCCTTGAGTGGATGGAATGTGTATGCAGTGAGGTTCATTTTTGTCCCCTTCAAAGAATCGAGAATGAACTATAAATGAGAATGCGTCATCGAAATAATTGAGTAGTGTTGGTTATATCTAACGTGCTTACGATGAGTATGTATGTATAGTGGTTATGAAATGCGACATGGGGAGAAGATGTGCGTGAACCCTATAGCCAAAGCGTATATCACGAATTTATTTATCAAAGGAGTGATGCTTTATCCCTAACCGTATATCACTATAAGATGAATGGATGGGAATGCAACATATGGAAAGATGTGTGTGGACCCTATAGCCTAAGCGTATACCATGACTTGGTTGAATAAACGAGTGATGATTTATCCCTAAGTGTATATCACTATGGAATGAGTGGATGTGAATGAGACATATGTAAAGATGCACGTGGACCCTATAGTCTAAGTGTATACCACGACTTGGTTGAATAGATGAGTGATGATTTAACCCTAAGATTATATCACTTAAGATGAATGGAATGGAAGGTGGTGATGTAACCTAAGGGTGTATACCATGAAAAAATGATAGAATAGGTGTGGTGATTTTTCCTAAAGCATATACCACTAAGTGATGAGTAGGATAAATGATGAGGTAATAGAATGATGTAGAATAGGATAATAGAATAGGTGATGATCGGATGTAAGAGGATAATGTAGAATGGATGAAGGGAGTGGTGATTTAACCTAAGGTGTATACCACTATAGGATGATGGAAGGTGTGATAATGTAATGGAATAATTTGGAATTGAGAAAATGTAAGAGGAGGAGAGAATAATAGATGATAGAACGTAATAGGATGATGTAGAAGTGATGAAAAGAGTGGTGATTTAACCTAAGGTGTATACCACTATAGTATGTGATGATGTGTGTGGGTGACAATATAGCCTAGAGCGTTAGTCACTAGTCCGAGGAATGTGGTATGATGATATGTTGCATGTAGGTAAGGTCCATTTGATTGGTAAAGCCTTGGCAATGATTATGAAGCGAAGAACTAGAGTTCATCATAGGGTGGTGAGTGCAACACGTAGAAAACAACGTAGTGTAAATGACCAAGGTATGTGAATGTATGGTGTAGGCAATGTAATGTAGAATGTGCAATGGGTATGGAATGTAATGTAATAAATGTGTAGGTAGAAATAGAATGTGTAATGATGATAGGTAAAACTAGACCCAAGTATAAGGAAATATAGTGCGAATGTAGAATAGGTAAGATGTATGAATGAAATGATAGTAATGTATAGAAATGGTAGAGGGAACTATGATAGGTGGAACTAGACCCATGTGTAATGTAATCTAGTGTAGTATGTATGATAGGTAAGGTGTATGAATGCAATGTGGGTGTGTAGTATGTATATGTAGTGTGGAAGATACGATAATAGGTGTAGGTATAATATGTAGTGATGAGATGTAAAGCTAGACCCATAGATAATGTGACCTAGCATAAACATATAAATATAAGGATGAAATATAAAACTAGACTCATACATAATGATGACTAGTGTAGCGTGGGTGAGATAGATGATGAGATGATAAATGTAGAAGATAATGTAGGATGTAGACTATGTTGATATAATGTAAGTGTGTAAGGCCTATAGTGTAGTGTGTGGGGTTCAGTGTAATGGTAATCCCTCAACATTCCAATGTAAACCAAAGCACTAAGGTGCATCATCGGGTAACTAATTAACAAAAATAAATCCTAAATGGGGTATTTAGGGTTCTAGTGTTAATCTAAATAGGAGGACTAAAATGCTTGTAAATGAACTAAAGAAATAAGAAGTAAATGTAAATAAACTATTCTAAGTTAAATCAAACCCTAATATGTAAGAGAAAAGTGAGGAATAGACTCAACTGATAACATGAGACTATCACAGGTTGTCGCAGTTTTGGAACTAGAAATCAGTAGTGCAAAAGAACACTCAAGGGCCCTGTGAAGGGCATATCTGGGTTGTCTAAGATGACATAGGCACCTAGGAGTGTACTAGGGTGCCCCGAGGTGCCCTAGTCTACAATTTGGATGCTCGTGATAATGTAAATGATCAAAACCTAATTTGGCACGGTCTCTAAATACTCTTTGTTTGTCACACTTGATTCGCTAGATGAACTGGATGACACCCTGCACAAGAAGAATAAGAAGGGGCGATCCGACCTCAGCTACCAAACCGATGGACTTATCACTGAGCGATGCACTACATTACAGACCCTCATGTAGTTCTGGTGAGTGTGCGTATGTCATGGCCTAGGTGTTCTCGTGTCAGTTTCACTTTGTGAAATTGCGAGCTATGGTAGCTATAGAAGATGTATATAGTAGAATAAAATTAATAGAATCTCTCATCCTCTAAGAATGTGTGTGATGTAGACTTCTTAGATTGAATGTATGGTGCCATGTGGATGCAAGTGATGTAATAGATCCATCCCTATATGGAGTGATAGTGGTGATAGGGTGTAATAACCTAAGACCCTTATTATGGTCTTATAGCTTTATATTTATAGGGCTCTCAAGTTTAATTTTGTAATTAATCCCGACAAGGCTGACTGAGAAGAAGATAAGGATGGCCAACAACTAGAAATGACCCAAAAAGGAGTGAAAGAGGTTGTGCATAGACCGAGGTACCCCAAGATAAACCTAGGGCACCCTAATTTAGGGCTAGAAACTTAGAACGGTCATGAAATGGGCTGATAGGTATCAGGAAATACGTGGGAAATATGAAATAAAAGATAAGAAAAAGGAGGCCAAAAGGTGGCAAAACAGATAAGGTAAGGGTGAGGAGGAATACATGTGAATGGAGGTGGAAGGTAGAGTGTGCACATTCTGATTTCCCAATCCAATGCTGATTGTAAAAACTTCCTTTTTGCTAGAGGAACTACCTGTAAATACAAACAAGACCACAAAAGGAATATTAAACAATATATGTCAGTGGACTACCTAACATATGCTAGATCCGGGAAGTGTGATACTTCCTAGATGGCTATTAATCCACTGTTTAAAACAACTTAATGCAAGAAATGATGTAAACCAATAATGTCCTATTGTAGTTGATATGATTTAGGTGTCTCATTCAAGTATAATAAACCAATCTAATCTAACAGGCTAGGTTATGATCAGATCTAGAAGTCGACAGGTAGATAAGGTGGTTAGGATAGGTCAGGGTCAAGCTTTTAGGTGATTTGGGTTATTTGGGTGAAAGGTATGAGGTTGTTGTTATTGGAAGATTTATCGACACAGAGACTAATGTTAGTCCGGTATGACCAATGCATGTTGAGAGGAGACTCGAAAACGGTTTGGGTTAACCGGTGTCGATAGGGTCGGGCTGATAGAAACTTATTGAAGTTGGGTTTTGATGATTCTCTGGGATTTCCTAGAGAATGGACAGATAATGGTGAGGTAGATGACAATGTTGGGAGTAGTCAGAGATGTCCTGGAGTTAGGTATGGGAGGATGGGAGGTTGTAGGTGGTTAGGTAAAGGGATTGATAGGAAGGTGAGAGGTGATGGGATGCAAAGGAGATTAGGAATCTTAAATAGAGATGAAGAAACTGATCTCACTAAGTATGGAAAGATATATATTTAAATGTACTTACTGGTGTTTGCAGACCTAGTGGTTGGATGAAGGTGATGGTTGATCCATGGAACCGGTGGCCAGTGCCACGACTATTCTTCCCGAAATGTTATCGTGAATGCTTTCCTTTCATATTAGTGCTTGGTTGCTGGTTCAGGATGTTTGGATGTGCAGGAGTGCTCTGGTGCGTGCTTGCATGTAGATCTATCTTCTCCAAAACTCCAAGAATTCTTCCAACCTCTCAAACAAGGTTACCAAAGTGAATATATGGTAACGGTGACGGTTCGGGAGGTGACCGACGTCGGTTCCAGTTGACCGCATCGCTTAAAGGCAAGAAATCCTAGGTTTACTAAAAATGACAGATCTTGGCAATCTTTTTGGCCGATTATGTTCATTATCCCACATCAAACTAGAATGTTGTGCTTAGATAAGTGGGAATGCGGTTAGAGGAATAATAGGCATGTGATTTTAGGGTTGAACTAAGTCTTAGTTAATTAAGGTAGGTAGGACTAAGTCTTAGTTAGCTATGGCAAGTGGATATTAAGTCCTAGTAAAGGAAACATGCTAAGAATAGTTTATGATGAAGTGTCTCGGTGATGTGTCAGGGGTGAGGTGTCCAGTGAGGTGGAAATTAGTTTAATTAAGGTAATTAAATAATGAATATTGTGGTAGTGGGTAATTAAATTAATATACAAGTGGGTAAAAGGGGAGTGTGACCCAATTTGGTGTCTACACAAACATGTAGTCAAGGAAACATGTAGTCCTATAAAACAAGTGTTGCACATGGAACACTCGTTAGCATGTTATTGTGAAAATCGACATGTCAAAGTGTGTAGAAGCAAGTAGTAAAATATGCTAAGTACAAAAAGAAACAATAACAATTATATGAGACGAATGTGGATGTCTCCAACAACTAATATGATAAGGGTAGAAGGTGAGCATTCAGGCCGCGTGTAAATGTCTTGTATCTACGATCACACTAAAAAAAGGCACAAACGTGCATGTTTTTATGGTAATGACATATAAGAAAGAAAGCTAACATTTGTAATAGAATGAGATTGCAAAACACTAGTAAGCAAGAGTAAATGCTACCAAGACAATGCAGTATCTTATGGATGGATGAAATGAAATGCAAGATGGAATGACGGGAGCAACATGCCCCCCAAGTGTATGGAAGTGTATGCAGTGAGGTTCATTTTTTCCCCCTCAAAGAGTGAAGAATGAACTTTAAACGAGAGGGTGTCATTGGGAAATAGTTAAGTAGTGTTGGTTATATCTAACACATTGAGTATGTATGTATAGTGGTGATGAAATGCGACATGGGGAGAAGATGTGTGTGAACCCTATAGCCAAAGCATATATCACAAATTTTTGATCGAAAGATTGATTATTTATCCTTAAGCGTATATCACTATAGAAGGAATGGATGGGAATGTGTCATATAGAAAGGTGTGTATGGACCCTATAGCATAAGAATATACCACGATGTGTTGAATGAAGGAGTGATGATTTATCCCTAAGCGTATATCACTACATGATGAAAGAAGAGGGTGAGGATTTAGCCTATAACGTATGTCACTATGAGATAGGTGATGAATTCATATGAAGCGTAGATGAGTAGGCGGTGGATAACGGAAGGTGGTGATTTAACACTATGCATGGACCACTACGTGAGGAGTAAGAATGCGATGGTGATGTAGCCTAAATAGTATACCACTAAGCTATGAGTAGGATAAGTGATAATGTAATTGAATGACTTAGAAGAGGATGATAAAATAGGTGATGATTTTGATGTAAAAGGATAATACTGAGAATAGGTGAAGGGAGTTGTAATTTAATCGAAGGTGTATGCCACTACATGATATGATGACGAATGTGGGTGATGATATAGCCTAGAGCATTGGTCACTAATCGATGAATGGGGCATGATGATATGTCACATGTAGGTAAGGTCCATTTGATTGGTAAAACCTCAGAAATCGAGTATGGACCGAGGAACTAGAGTGCATCACAGGGTGGTGGGTGCAACGCATAGAAGACAACGTAGTGCAAACCACCAAGGTATGTGGACTGAATTTTGTGTAATAAATGCGTGGGTAGAAGTAGATTGTGTAATGATGATAGATGAAACTAGACCCAAGTATAAGGAAATCTAGTGTAGGATGTAGAATAGGTAGGTTGTATGAAGGCAATGTGGATATGGAAGGTGTAATGTAATAAGTGTGTAGATAGGAATATAATATGTAATTATAATAGGTAAAACTAGACCCGAGTATAAGGAAATCTATTATAGGATGTAGAATAGGTAGGATGTATGAATGACATAGAAAACTAGACTCATATATGATGATGACTAGTGTAGCGTGTATGAGATAGATGAGGTAGGGATGAATAGTAGATGAGGTATGTATAGGATTATGTAATATGTATACATATAGGTTCGGTAGTGTAGTGTGTGAGGTTCAGGTGTGATGGTGATCCCTCAACAGTCCAGTGTGAACCGAAGCCCTAGGGTGCATCATCGGGTAATGAGGGTGTGATAACATATGATGAAAATGTTGATATGTGAGGAAAGGAAACATGTATGGGTGTGAGAGGTATCAATGTGAAAGTGGGAGAGGAGGGGGAGGAGTATGTGATGTGATATGCCCCCCAATATTAATGTGAGAAGAGGCTATGTGAAATCGTCAAGGAGATCGTCATCCTCTGGGTCAAAGTCAAATGGATCAGAATTAGTAACTTAGTAGGCTATAGTATGAGGTTGATCACATAATGAGCCAGTGAGAGACAAATGGTACATACCTATAGAGTATTCCTCATCAGTAAATGTGGACAATCATGTGTGTACCATGGAGTGAGGTTAGGTGAATGGCCAAGAAAATAACTATTGTAAATGAAAATGTGGCCAAAGGGCATGGGGAATGAGATGTCAATGTGACTAGGGTATAATGTTCCTCCAATGTAAGTAAGCCAATAGTCCCCTAATGTGAGTGGTGAAAAACAAGGGGTACACGATAGATAAATGAGGAGATCAAAGACATGCAAACCATAAGTGATGGTAAGGGTGAAAAAACCATAATAGATATGAGAGGTGTGAGTAGAAGGTTAAAGGTCATCAAAGGAAAATCCAAGGCAAGCTAGACCGGTAGGAGAACAAATGGTTTCATCACATGTGGGATCAAATGCAACATGGTATCGAATGATTCATGGATAAAGAGAGTACATGTGAAGGGTTGGTGTGTGGTCGATCTTTTGGTGGAGATGGGGAGATAATGTTCATGGAGGGAGGGGGTGGATGATATGGAGCTATGGTGGTGGGAATGGGTGATGGAGGGGGAATTTCATCTAGTAAATAAATAGCTCCCTCAAGTGGTGGTAAATGTGGTTGATCATCCAAAGGTTGAGGTTCATCGGTGGTGTCAATGCGAGGAATATGGATACTAGTATGAGGTTCGTGGACATAATATTGGAATGGATCATGATCTCAAAAGATGGTATACTCAACACGCTCATGTAAGAATTTGACGTAATGGTGGACAAGAGAGGGAGGGAACAACTTGCACGACATGGAACCATGGTCTACCTAACAAGTAATTATATGAGACAGAAAATCAATAACAAAGAAAATGGTGGGGAGAGTTTTAGGACCTACAGTTAAAGGAAAAGTAACATGGCCTAGACATGGACGAATAGAACCATCATAAGCACAAAGTGAAATGGAAGAAGGGCTAATGTCACAAGCAGAAAAACCTATGGCTTGGAGAAAGGACATGGGGCACAGATTAAGCTCAGAGCCATTATCGATAAGAGTACACTTGACAACAACATTGTAGATGCGAGACATGATGTAAAGTGGTGGGTCATTGTCAAAAGGGTGAATTTCAAAGTGGCATTATTGTCCCAGAATGCTATATGTTGAGAAAAGGACTCACCAATGTGTCATACAGGGAATCTAGATGCATGTCAGTAGAAACATTGGTAGTAGTGAAAAGGGTTTGGAATTGATGAAGCAAATCAGGGTGGGTAAACAGGTATTTAGTGATAAAGATATTCATGATGATGGAATGAAAAATCCCTAAAAGGTGGTAGAAAGTGCAATCGGGTTCACCAAAATGATTAACAAAAATATGCCCTAAATGGGGTATTTAGGGTTCTAGTGTTAATCTAAATAGGAGGACTAAAATGCTTGTAAATAAACTAAAGCAATATGAAATAAATGTAAATAAACTATTCTAAGTGAAATCAAACCCTAATATGCAAGAGAAAAGTGAGGAATAAACTCAATTGATAACATGAGATTGTTGCAGGCCGTTGCAGGTTCTAGAATTGGAACTTGGAAGTGTAGACGAACACTTAGGGGCCCTGCGAAGGGAAAATATGGGTTGTTCGAGAAGACACAAGAACCTCGGGATTAAATTGGGGCACCGTGATGCATCCTGGTCTCGTAGTATGGGTGCTTGGAACGATAGAAATGCTCAAAACCCTAATTTAGCACGGTTGCTTTAAGTGTATCTAAATACTCGTTGTTTATCACACTCGGATTCATCGGATGAGCTGGATGACGCCCTACATGAGAAGAAGGGGTCAAACCAATATCATCTGCCAAACCGTGAACTTATCGGCTTGAGTGTCACACTACATTACAAACCCTAATGTAGTTCTGGTGAGTGTGGGCATGTTGTGCCCTAGGTGCTTGTCTTGTGCGCGATGCACTTTGTGAAATAACGAGCTATGGTAGCAATAGAAGATGTAGATAGTAGAATAGAATTAATAAAATCCCTCCTCCTTTAAGAATGTGTGTGATGCAAATTTCCTAGCTTGAATGTATAGTGCTATGTGGATACAAGTGATGTAATATATGCAACCTAGATGGAGTGATAGTAGTGATAGGATGCAATGACCTAGGACCCTTATTATGATCTTATAGCTTTATATTTATAGGGCTCTCAAGTTTAATTTTGTAATTAATCCTGAAAAGGCTGACTGAGAAGAAGATAAGGATGATCAACAACTAGAAGTGACCTAGAAAGAAGAAAAAGAGGTTATGTATAGACCGAGGCACCCCACAGGTGGGACCAGGGGCACCTCAAAGTGCCTCAAGATAGCCTAGGGCACCCTGATTTAGGGATGAAAACTCGAAAAATTATGAAATGGGATGATAGGTATCGATAAATACGTGGGAAAGACGAAATAAAAGATAAGAAAAAGGTGGCAAAAAGGTGGGATTAATTAGTACTCTATATACTTGAGAACCTTCTAAATAGTAGTATAAGACCGAGCTAAATATTATCCAATGTGTAATATTTTTGTCTACAGAATGAGGGTGCTACAACGCGCGAGATAAAAGTGATTATAAATGTAAGATGATATAAGTATTCTAGAAGAGAGAAGGGGGATCAACTAATAAGGTTTAGTGATGGAGGTCTGACAATTGGTGATGAAGATGATGACACCTTAGGATGACGGTCGAGCAAGGGTGGTATGTGAGACAAGCGTTGCGTGGGGGAATAAAGCTAATAGGCATGCGATGGGTGTACGTAAGACCAAGATTGAGGTTTAGTAAAGTGTTTTGGTGATGATGACGAACGAGGCAAGATCATATGTGTGGTAGTAAACGAGTCATGTGGATGAACCGAGGCAAATGACTGTCTGTGGTAGGTAGTAATAGTCCTAGGAATAGGTCTATGACGGTGTGTAGGACTAATAGAATGGAGTGGGCGCATAGGGGCTGGTTGAGATGGTGGGGTAGGAAGAGGATGCAATGTTGGTGATGTCGAGGAGCTGTGAGAGGGATATGAAGAGGGGCAGGAGAAGCAAAACTAGAATGTAAGGATGCTGGAGGTGAATGAGGGATGCCATCAATGGAGATAACTCAGTTGTCGTAGATGAACTTAAGGCGTAAGTGGTTGATGGAGACAATAGCTTGGGATTTATGGATCCAATTTAAGCTGAGAAGTAGGTCACAGTGGTTGACTGCTTGATTAATGAAGTAAGGGAGGAGAAGAGTGAGAGGACCATAAGGCCTCTTGAATAGAAATTCAATTTGCGATGGAGGGTAGCCAATAGATCGTAAAAGAGATAAGGAACATGTACTAATAGGAGAAGATGGATCAACCTTAGTGTTGTTGATAGGGGTTGAGGTGATAAGCACCATATGTATAAATGGTTAGATGTGAATGTAGTGTGATAGTTAGCGTGAGAGAAAGAAATAACAGGTGGGGTCATATCAACATTGATGACTAAGAAGTCAAGTGCTCCTACATCGGGAGGTGGTGTGGCATGGTATGTATGATTAGTAGAAGATTCCATAGCCTTTTTGTCGTGTTGGTTGGATTATTTGTAAAAAAATTAACTTTACCCTTGTCTTTATGTTAGGTTTTAGATTTGCACTTAGAATGAAACCATAGTCAGGGGACAAGCAAGTCCCTCCTCTTTAATGAGAGAGGTTCCCTTATTGAAAGCAAGGGAAAAACCTATGTACAAATATATAATATTTCATTCAATGGTGGTTTATTGATATCTTGAAATGTGTTTTATGCCTGGAAAGTTATCAATACATGAGGATAAAATAAATTGAAGAGAGGAGGGAGGCATAAGAAGACAATACTTTCAGGGAAAAGAGATGGCAGAGAAAACCCTTATATGTATTGAGCAAATGAGATATAGAGTAGAACCATTCACGTTTATAATGGGCATAATCCATAGACTCAAATTTCTTGAGATTATATAAACTAGAACAAAAATTTTCTAAGCATGCAAGGATTAAATGATTTGCGAGATCGAGCAAAAAGGAAAGAGAAAGTAGAGGAAAAAGGGAAAACCTTTGTATTGATTTCTTCCAATTAGAAATTACAGTTCCAGAATATAAAAATTCCAACCCATACAATGGCTTTGAAATCCCATGATATAGCTCGTAAGAGACACGATTCAACTTCCTTGAGCAAGCAAGAAATAGTTACAACTTATTCCAATCATTCGCGCCTCTCGAATTCTTGATTTGCAAAAAACGTTAATGGCGGAAAAACTAGTTTTTAAATATATGACCATTAAATTATTTCACCAGTTAAAACCTTGGCCATTCGATTTTCTTCTACAACTTTAAATTTGGGCTGCCCATGTGGAAGGAATTTATTGGAACGGGCATGCATATGCCTTTACATTTTTGCCTTTGAAGTTGCGCCAGTTGACACGTGGAGAGCTCCACTAGTTCCTTTATACTTTGTTGATTCAGTCTATTTCCTGCTTGACTTATGTTGAACCCTAGACACATGGAGGGTTGGTGCTCATTTGAGTTTCTGTTTTGGAAATTCCTCCTGAAATTAAAAGGAATGATAAACAGATTGTACCAAGCCAAGAACACGAGATGCTAATCAAACAAAGACAATCAATAAGATGAAATCAATTTGTCGAATAACTTTATAGAAAACCTTTGTAAACAAATGAGTAGCAATATCATATATTATTATGGAATCAATGAAATACAATTGGAATGGGCCTTACTTATATAGGCAAGGAATAACAATCTAAGAACCAATCAAGGTCATAGATCAAGCCATAAATCATGGAAAGAACTAGTCATCAAAGAACTAGTCAAGTCCATAGATTTGTGAGAGAACTAGACATCAAGGTTCTATTCAATACCATAGATCTAGGAAAGAACTAGTCAATACCATAGATCAAGGATAGAACTATACCTAACAACTAGATGATATCTCATAATATCTAAATAAATAAAAAGAAATATCCACACACATAATTGGGTCGGGATAAATACAATAAAGGTAAATAAATTACCTAGGTGAACATGAGCTAGGGTAAATACCTACTATAACACCCCCTCAAGTGAAGAAGTTAGGGCCAAAATAGAAGTGGCATGTCCACAAAGATGAGTCCCAACAACTAGGCTCTCGATGAGGTACTCATGTACAATATATCCATAAAGAAATCTTGAACCAAAAGAAGGAAATAATCCTGCTAAAAGGAAAGAGAAAGAAGAAGAAGAAGGAAGATGTTCTCATGAACACCCCCAAGAAAAACTTCCAAAACCCCAAGCATTCCATGCAACTCAAGGTAACGAGGTGATGCAAAAGGCTTTGTAAAGATGTATGCAACCTACCACTCAATCGATGTACTCCAAGCAAAGAACTCCATCCTAAATGTGCTTGACGAATGAAGTGGATGTGTATCTCAATATGCTTGGTTCGCTAGTGCTCAACTGGGTTGTAAGAAATGTGAATTGCACTTTGGTTGTCACACCAAAGTACAGTCAGTGAATCCTATGGGAATCCAAACTCACAATAATCGGAAAATCCAAAGAATCTCATCGACTCACCGTAACTATTGCCTTATACTCTACCTCTAAAGATGAAAGTGCAATAGCATGTTGCTTTTTGCACGCCCAAGCAATTGGAGAAGAAACAAGATAGAAAAGATAGCCAGAAGTGGAACACCTGTCATCAATAGAACCTACCCAATCTGAATCTGTATACCCAACCAACTAAGTAGAACCCCTAGTGTAGTGGAGGCCAAAGTGGGAAGTGCCATGTAAATAGCGCAAAATCCTTTTAGTAGCCTGCCAGTGACTACTATGAGGATAATGTGCAAACCGAGATACAAACCCTACTGCAAATGAAATATCAGGGTGAGTATGGGTCAAGTACATGAGACTCCCAACCAACTGCCTATACAACGTAGGATCACAAAGTGGTGTGGTACATGTGGAAGTAAGAGTAACTCTAGACCGAAAAGAGATGGACTTGGCTCTCAATCAGCCATATTAAAGTGCATAAGAAGATCATGGGTGTAATTTCTTGACTCAAATGAATCCACGAATCTGTCGAGAAATCAGCAAACCAAGGAAATAATGCAATAGCCCAAGATCTGTCATGTCAAATTGTGTAGAAAGAGTCCTCTAAATACTTTGAATGTGGGAAGAAGAGCTGCCAGTAAGTAACAGATCATCAACATATAAGACAAGTATCACAATATTCTCACCAACATGCTAGAGATACATTGTATGATTAGAGTGACAATGAACAAAACCAGTGGATAGAAGAAAATAATCTATCTTCTCATACCAAGCCCGAGGGGCTTGTTTGAGACTGTAGAGAGACCTTCGAAGCCTATAGACAAGAGAAGAATCCTGAACAAATCCAGCCGGCTGCTCCATGTATATTTCCTCTTGTAGATCTCCATGTAAGAAGGCACTCTTCACGTCCATCTAGTATATGGGCCACCCCTGTGATGCAACAAGAGAAAGTACAAGCCATATAAAATCCATCTTGGTAATGGGTGGAAAAGTTTCAGAGTAATCAATACCTTCAACTTGTGAAAAACTCTTTGCTACAAGACGTGCCTTATACTTGTCAATGGACCCATCAGCTACGTATTTGGTTTGGTATACCCACTTACACCTTACCATATTTCTTCCTTTAGGAAGAGATACCAAATCCCAAGTATGATTCTTCATCAAAGAAGAATACTCACTGCCATCACATCATCCCACTCCTGTATCCCATGAGCCTTTGAAAAAGACTGTGGATCCTCAAAAACTACATGACACCAACCTATAGATACTATAGAATGTGCATGATGATGCCTATTGGGTGGAAGATCCTCTATGAGAGGTATTGCCTCAGAAAATGTAGTACGAGCCCACTTAGGCATAGTGAAAACATCAGTGGGAATATGATCCTCAACGACATCTATAACCTCCTCATCAATCTCCTCAAAGAAAGGATCCTCAAGATGAGATGATGAAGAAGAAGAAATGGAAGAAGATGAAGAATCATGAGGAGTGAAACACTCATCAAACTGAACATGTGTTTAAAAAAGAACATCATGTGTATCAGGATCTAAAAGACGATAAGCTCTCATGTCCTCACAATACCCTACAAAGATCAAAGGTTTACTCTTCTTATCCAAAGCTTTCCTTTTCTTCTTTGGCAAAAAGGCCCAAGCATGGCTCCCAAAGACTAAAAAAAAATGAGACATCTGGCTCAGTGTTGGACCAAGCTTCCTCTGGAGTCAAATGCTTAAGTGTTATGTGTGGTGTGTGATTCTGAATGTAGTTAGCACAATTAAATACTTCTGCCCAATAGATAAGAGGTATATCTCTTGAATGCATCATACAGTTAGCCATTTCCTTCAATGTTCTATTATTTCTTTTGCTAAGCCATTCTATTGTGGAGTATGAGGAACATAATGCTAGTGAATAATGCCTTGAGTTGCCAAAAATTCAGAAAACTCATTGCTGAAGTACTCCCCCCATTATCAGTGCGAAGGTTCTTTATGCTACTAGAAGATTGTTTCTTGACCAAAGCCTTGAAGACTTTGAAGTGTGAAAAAACATCACTTTTGTACTTGAGAAAATAAATCCAAGTACACCTCGAGAAATTATCAATAAACATAAGTGCATACTTAACTCCATTGAAAGATGGGGTAGGAAAAATTATCAAGTCACTATGCAAAAGCTCAAGTGGTGAAGAAGATCTCTTAGACAAATTCTTAGGAAAATGATCTTGGTGTTGTTTCCCTAATGCATAACCATGACAAACTCCCTCAAGACAATAAACTCTAGGAAGACCATCTACCATACCATGAGTGCTCAACTCCTTCAAATATCTGTAATTAAGATGTCCAAATCTTTCATGCCAAAGCTTACTCTCTGAATTTGCATGAGAAACCAATCTTGTCCCTATAGAAGAAGTGTCATCAAAACCCTCAAAGTGATATAGTCTAGAACTATGATCAACAATACCCTGAGCAATAAGTGAATAAGGCTCCAACAAAGTTCTTACTTCTACCCCATGTGGTGTAAAAGTCACTATTTTCCCTTGACCAAAATGACAAATTTGATATACAGTAAAGTAAATTTGTAGTGATGTTAGGAACATATAGTGCATCTTAGATATTTCCACCATCAAGTTGTATATCACCTTTTCCCTCAACAGAAAGAAAGGAAGAATCTCCAACCTCAATTTTGCAAGTAGAACTCAAACCTAGAGAAACACAAGACTCCTTGAAAGAAGTCATGTGATGAGAAGCACAGAATCTATAACCCAATTGTCTGCAAGTGGTGACTGAGATCTTCCAACAACATTAAGTGCCTTTCCATGTTAATTATAAGGAGGTAGAGTGGAGATAGAATTTTTTTGTTTCTTGACTACATCCTCTAAGGCTTGCATTCACTTATAACACCTATGTTCTTCATGATTACTACCCCCACAAAATATCATGAACGGCTAGATTTATTCTTGGATTTAGAAGACTCCTTGGGTTTTGAGTTGTTTTCTTTGGGTTTAGGAGAACTTTGAGATGGAGAAGGTGTGGATTTGGTTTTACTGTTTGGTTTTCCCTTGCCCTTAGGATTAGATGTAACTAATTCCTTTTGAGAGGTGGAAGACTCAAGGTGAGACAATTTGGATTCTTCCCTAGTAATTCTTTTACAAAATGTTTCTAAGTTAGGCATTTTGAATGTGTCACCTAAGGCATCCATGCTAGAGAAAATGTAGAATCAACTCGAATGATAGAATCAAGGAAACACACTCTTCATCTTTCTTATCTCTTCCACTCCCCTTCAACTATGTCAACAAATTCTTGAACTTGGTAAGATAGTCTATAATTATTGGAAAATCTTCAGGATTAAGAGAGGTGATCTCAATTTCAAGTTGCATGGCTCTCATATGATCCACCTTACCAAATAAATCCTCCAATTTCTCCCATATTTTGAAAGGAGAGTCACACTTTTCCAAATGAAATAAAATACTGTCACTTACATAAGTTCCTATCAAACTCATACACTCATCAAATTTGCACTGGTACTGAAATTTCTTATATTCTCTAGTGAACACTAGTTGTTCTGAAGAAGTTAAAGCCCATAATCCTTTCTCGCTTAATTATTGTTTCCATTATTGGTTTCCATGTGTGGTAATTATGTTTTTTTAATGGCTCAAAATGATCTAATGTAGAAGTAGATAAAGATGCCATCCTCAAAAAATCACCAAAATAAATGCAAGAACCAAACAATGCAACAAAACCCCCAAACAATGCAACAAGAGCTCCCCAGATTTTGGCACTTTATAATGAGTGCATGTTATAATATGGCACTTTATAATTATAGTGCAATTCTCAAAATAAATATTTCCAATGAAAAGAGAATAAAAACAAGCACTTTTGCAAAAAACGACACTCAAAACCGAGTTACCGATCAAAAGATACAAGTTTTTCAATATTATGCTCTACTATTTATTTTAGTTGCCACTAAAATAGAATAAAAAGATCTTGGCTTCACCACACAAATTAAATGAAAGGGGGCTGGAGTTAAGCACTTACTAGTAGGAATCACAAGCTTTAAACCTAGAAAAATATTTTCTGGATTTTCTTCCCGCTAACACAAATCTCGAGACAACCCGCCACATTTCTCTCGCACAACAAAAAAACCAAAAAAATGATTGCCTCCAGAAATGGTCGAGTTTACAGTTGATCTTAGGGTTTTAATGCCTTCCATATCCAATTGAATCCTCTATTTTACATAAAATGCACCCAGTAACAAAATACATGCAAATCCCGAATATATGAATATATAAAGAATTTATTTACAAAATAAAACTTACAAATGGATGTCAATAGCAATCTCCTGCTCTGATACCATAAAAGGAATGATAACCAGATCGTACCAAACCAAGAACACAGATGTTAATCAAACACCATGATCAATAAGATAAAAGCAATTCGCCAAAATAATTTTATAGAAAACCTTTGCAAACAAATGGGCAAAGAATATCATATATTATTATGGAACTCAATGAAATACAATGAGAATGGGCCTTGCTTATATAGGTAATGAATAACAATCTAAGAACCAGTCAAAGTCGTAGATCAAGCCATAAATCATGGAAAGAACTAGTCATCAAAGAACTAGTCAAGTCCATAGATTTATGAGAGAACTAGACATCAAGGATCTAGTCAATACCATAGATCTAGGAAAGAACTAGTCAATATCATAGATCAAGGAAAGAACTATACCTAACAACTAGATAATATCTCCTAATATCTAAATAAATAAAAAGAAATATTCACACACATAAGTGGGTGAGGATAAATACAATGAAGGTAAATAAATTACCTAGGTGAACATGAGCTAAGGTAAATACCTACTCAAACAGAAATTACGCCAAGTGACACGTGTCTCCTTCCACCGGTCATGGAATTTTCAATGGCCAACTTTGTCTCCCCATTGACTTTAACCACATGGTGAGTTGGCACTACTTGGAGACTAACCTTTTGATTTCAATTTCGAAATTACACCGATTAGGTCACGTGGAGACTTCCGCCAACCAACCCGCCCATACTTAGTCAATTTTAACGATCAACTCTCTCTCTTTTTGGACTTGGGACACATGGAGGACTGACGCAAGTTTGAGAACTACCCCCAGCTTTGACTCTTGAAGCTGTGCTAATGAGTCTCATGGCATCGTCTGTTGAACCTTCCATACTTAGATGATTTGAGCTTGTTTTACCTTCATTTTGAACTTGGGACACACGGAAAGCCTGCGCTTATTTGAGGACTGTCCCTTGGACCCTGCCCCTGGAGTTACATCATTTGGATGCATGGAGGCTTTCGCTGATGCTTGAAACATGGCCAAACCACATCCAATTAGAGATGCCCATGTACTACCTATGGATTCTGGGGCAAAAAATAATGAGGAAGATACGCCTGCCATTCTCGACTGCAGGAAGAAAAATAAAAAGAAGGAATGAAACTTCACCATTACACCTGAATTTCAAATTGTTCTCCATGAATGGGAAAATACTGCAAACAATCCTAGGCTTGACATGATCTAATAATCCAAGGAACATACTCAAATTTTGAAACTTGACTTCAAAAGAGGGGAATTTTGAGGACAACAATAGCTGGCTCTTTTTGGGGATGACTTCGCTTGAACAAAGACACAAGGCAAGATGAATAACTGCAGATAACTCTGCAAAAGAGGACTAGTGCCTTATCCATTGGGCAAAGGAATCAAAAGCAAAATCAATACAAGGAAAAACACACAAGATAGGAAAATAAACAAAACAAACCAAAAGGGAAGAACAGAAACGAAACACAAAGGAACAACCCAAAACCAAAACACCGTATGCACAGAATATACGAAGGACCACCTAGTCACCTAAGACTTGAAAAAAATTAGATACTTCCCACTATAAGGAAGTGGGAGAGGAGAACCATCCATGTAATCCAGATAAAAAGAGTTCTCTCCAGCTAAAATGTCTAATTCTAAAAGGACCAAGCTAAAGAGAATCAAACTTACCATGACTTCTTCGTGGCTCATGTCTTTTGTCCCAAGCAAAGACAATGTCTCCCACTAGAAAACTCGGGTTTGGTTTTCTTGTCAAATAAAGCCTTGAATTTTAACTGATGAGCTGCTATCCTATCAACCACTTACAATCTGTCCTCATCAAGATTTTGAAGGTACAAAATTCTCTTGTCCAAAGAGCTACTGAAACTTGAATCTTCAATGGTTTTCATCAGATGCAAGGCTGAAATTCCACCGTGACTGGTAGTTGAGCTTCCACACCATACACCACTTGGAAAGGAGACATTCCAATTGCTCTCTTGGGTGTAATTCTATCAGCCCAAAGTGCATCATATAGCTTCTTATGCCAATTCCTCTGAGAATCATTTACAAGCTTTCTAACTATGTTCACCAAGTTCTTGTTTGTTGATTCTACCTATCCATTCCCTTGGGGGTAGTAATATGAAGAATGAGAAAGTGAGATCCCATACCCATAGTAGAATTCCATCATCTCAATAGAAGAAAATTTGGAAGCATTGTTAGTCACAATTTTGTTTGGGGTCCCAAACCTGATCAATATGTTCTCCTTAATGAAGTTGCAAACTACCTCGGAAGTAGTGCTCTTGACTGGGATGGCTTCCACCCACTTGGTGAAGTAATTTGTGGCAGTCAACACATGGGTATGTCTAGCACTGGAAGGTGGGTTAAGAGTTCCAATGAAATCCAATCCCCACTATTGAAAGGGCTCATCAATCACTATTGGATTTAGTGGCAAAGCAGCCAACTTAGGTCTTCCAACAAATGTTTGGCATGCTTCACATTTACCAACCCATTTTGATGCATCTCTGAATAGAGTGGGCCAATAATAACCAACATGAAGTATTTTATGAGCTATTACATCGAGAGGAGAAATGACCTCCACAAGCCTATTCATGAAAATCAGAGAACAAATTCTTTTGTTTCTCCTTGTCTACACACTTCAAAAACCTTCCATCCATGCCTTGTTTGAACAAAGCATTCTCTCACAAAGACATATTGTGCAGACCTCATTTTGATGGCTCTCTTCTCTTTGGCACTCAAGTGATATGGAAACTTTGTATAGGTCAGAAAGTGAGCAATGTCAGCATACCATATATCTAATGAGTGAGGAACAGAACAATAGGGACATCAACTCCATCTTTGGACAATTCCTTGGCATATCCTTCAACAATGAGTTCACACAAGCCCTTACCCCAAACCAACTTTGTTATCTTGATGTCAAGATCATACTCTTGCACCTTTTCTACCCAATTACCTCTTTTGGTTCCAAATTCTTGCTGAGTAAGAATGGATTTGATTGTTGTATCAGGCACCAGCACCACAGAATGAGAATTAAGGATGTAAAACCTAAACTACTTGACAACTTTGACAACTACAAAAGCATGTTTCTCCATCATGGTGTACTTCAGCTCATGATTTTTCAAGACATAACTCATGAATGCAATTGGGAGCTCATGATCTTCAACATTCTTCTAGGCTAACACAACAGCTAGGGTATTTTCAGTGGCATAACAATAGATAATGAAATATTTGCTAAAGTTAGGGCATGCCAAGATTGGAGTCTTTGCAATAGCCTATTTAATGTCCTCAAATGATTTCTTCCCTTTAGAGGACCAACCAAAAGTTTGCTTCCCTTGCATCATGTGAGCAATGCTCATAGTAAGTTCTGTAAAATCGGGATGAATCTCCTTAGGAAATTGATCTTACCAAAGAAAGAATGGATACCTTTCTTACTTGATGGAAGAGGAATTTGTTGGATGGCCTAAACTCTCTCTGGATCAATCTTGATCCCTTCCTTTGAAACAATGTGTCCTAACAACTTTCCTTCGTGACACAAAACATAGACTTCTTAGGGTTTAAAGAAATTCCATGCTCTCTACACTTTTACAATATTGTTTCAAGGTGTTGGAAGTGATATGTTCTTGCTTTAGAAAACACTGTCAAGTCATCCAAATACACAACAATGCATTTCCCTTTTAAACTACCAAAATCCAAGTCCATGGCCCTCTGAAAGTAGCACCAACATTGATGAGACCAAATGGAATCCTCTTATATGTAAAGGTGCCCCAAGGAGTTGTAAAGGCAAGTCTTATGTTGATCTACAATATTCACCTCTACTTGATTGTACCCCGAGAATCCATCTAACATAGATAGCATCTCTGATCCTGTAACATCTTGCAATACTTGGTCCATCATGGGGAGAGGGTAATTGTCCTTCAAAGAACCCTGATTTAGATTTCTGAAGTCCACACAGATCCGGATCTCACCATTCTTCTTCTTGAAATGCACTATATTAGCAATCCATGTTGAATGGTGGATGGGGAAGATGATCCTAGCCTTTAGAAGATTTTGTATTTCTTGGAAAATTATATCAGCTATCTTTGGATTATATTGACTTTGCTTCTGTTTGAAGGGTTTGATCCCAAGCTTAAGAGGAATGAAATGTTGCATTTCTTTAGGCTAAAAATCCTTAAGATCATCATAAGAGTAAGCCAGAACATCAACATACCTCTTTAACAAATTCACCACCTTATTTTTCTCTTCTTGAGTGCAACATTTTCCAATGTTGACCATTTTAGGATCATCAAGACTCCCAATATTCACTTTCTTAGTCTTAGTAGATTACTGGGCTCCTTGGGAAACTTTAGACTTCATATATCTATCATGTTTATCAAAAATATCCTCCAAACTCACCAGCCCTTTAGGATTTTTTTCCCTTTCAATTTGATGTATCCATCTTGATCCATTTTTCTTTGACACCCTCTTCATTTGATGACACACTCTCTAGGCAGATTGTCGCTTCCTTCAAAGTACAACTGATCAAAGTTGTCTCTGAGCTCCAAGAAAGAAAGAAAATGCTGGTCATCATTGAAAACTTGCCAATTATTTGCATTATCAGGCACACTGGGTTTATGGATCAGCTCAATGGTGAATTTATCCTGAGGGAAATCAGGGTGAGGAATCAACAAGGACCCCAAACAGCTAGATATTCATCCCGAGTGTTCCTTTCCTTGCACAACTTCAATGGAAAAAGCATCAATGAATTCAATGGAATCCCAGACCAGATTCCTATAGTGTTTCAACCTTGTTCTTTACTTGATAAAGGTCTCTAACTTGTTTTACAATTAGCTCAACATCTCCATGAGCAAGAAGGTTCTTCACTCCCATTTCCTTCGCCATGCTCAACCCAAGAATAAGGGCCTCATACTCAGCAGTATTGTTGGTATTTTTGAACTGAAATTTGAAAGAGAAAGGATGAACCTTACCCCTAGGAGAAATAAGCACTACACCAGCTCCAGAACCAGCTGAAGAACAACTTCCATCAAACTCCAAAGTCCACACACCATTAGGATCAAGCAACACTTCCTTTGGTAGAATTGTCTCCTCTTGTGACATGATCATGTAGTTCCCATGCCCAATGTCTTCATACAATATTTTTGCTTTAGGATCATCTGTCTTTTGCACAATATACTCTGCTTGTTTCTCAGAAACAACTTCTTCATCTTCCCATTGACAGGGATCAAGGCATGTGACCAATCCATTTGGATTTCACCTCCAACATCTTTGTAAAAGTTCCTACTTAGCAACATGCCATATGAAGGAGGGATATCAGCAACCAAGATGGTAGCCAAGACCTTCTTCTCTGGTAAAGAAGCAAAAGCTACTTGTGCATCCTTGATTCTCCCAACCAAAGGCACTTCTCTACTTTCCATGGAATAACAAGAGCCATAAGTGTAGGTTAGGGTTAGACCCAAAGCATGAGCCACTTTTGTAGGCATTACATTATCAGATGCACCAAAATCAATGACACAATTGCTAAGCTTGTGGCTAGCTATGAGGAGAGTCACATAAAAGGGTTTGATCTTCTCATTGGGTGAAGTGACTACAGCCACAAGGCTGGGTTGAGGCGGAGAAGGAGTGGGAAAAATGCCTTTAGAAGAATGGGATAGGGTTTTAGATTTAGAATTTACAAATTTAACCATATTGGAAAATGCTTTAGGATGGATTTGATATATCTTTGCCTCAGAAATCTGAATCTTGGTCTTTTTAAGATGGTCTATAATATCAAAAGATATAGATGTGGATGGGGAATCACTATTAGGAGTAGGAGGAGATTTTGATCTATCAACTTTATCATTTGTTGGAAAATAATTCTCAAAAGCAGAAGTAGAGGAAGAAGGACTAGCAGAGCTTACCTTTCGGGTGGAAGTAGTAGGAATAGGAGCTCCTCTTCTTGTAATCACCGGGATGGTGATGGGGTACTCCTTGGATCTTTTTGTAGGTTACACCACTTTTTCCTTTTTGTTGGTCTGCTCCCAGGTCATAACAACATATGATTCACTATTCATCTTAGCCACTACATCATCATAGTCATCTTGATCATCCACACCCTCAGTGGTGAGGAAATGAACTTGAGAACCACTAGGCTCCTCTAGTTCTTCATCATATTCCTCTTCTTGTTCATCATAGAGCCCATTTTCTTCCTCATCATCAGGCTCAAGAACCTCACAAGTAGCATTAACAGCACCTTGAGGGGTGGACCTTCAATAGCCAACCTGGTTTGAGAAGAGGGCAAGCGGTTCTTAGGTTGAAATTTCTTCCTTGGAACATCTTGATATGGAGCATGTTGAGCCAATTGCTTTTTTATGGCAATGAGGTCATTAGCCAACTTTTGCACCAACTGATCTACATTACCTCTAGGAGAAGGAGAAGAAGAAGATGCTTTGGATTTGAAAGACTCCCTTTTCAACTTGCTAGACATGATCAAGTCATCTTCCACACTGACATCCAATCTCTGATTAGCATCCAAAGTTGCAAGATTTACTCTCCTTAGGGCATAACTTACTTCCGGCAATTGAGAATTCAAGAAGAAACACTTTTGAATTTGATCAACAGCCTAGTATCTAGTGGAATCTTGTTAACCAACTTGTTGAACTTGGCCACAAATTCTCTCATAGGCTCATGTGGCTCCTTCTTGATTTGAGAAATCTAAGCTAGCAAAGCATGCACATCCTCAACAAGTTTGAAACACTACTCAAATTCAGTCCTCATAGTAGTCCAATCAATGATGGTCCCAACAGAAGATGGTAAAACCAATCTACAACATTGTCTTGCAAGGTTTCCACAAACAACCTAATAGATACATCCTCATGTTCAACTCCAAGGACCCCACATGCAATAATGAAGGCTGCAATGTGTTCATCAGGGTGTACTTTTCCAACACCTCTAAATTTGGGAAAATTATTCCTATTACCCCTAGGTAACTCATGCAATGGTTGAGGAAGAGCCAGAGGCCCAACTCTTTGTCCCCAAGGCCGAGGTGCTAGCCATCCTTGGAAATATTGCTTGAAATGGAACTGAGACATCGACAAGAATTAGGGCACAAAGATTAGGGCTAAGATGAGCTTAAGGAATGCTACTACTGTAAACTCTGTCTTCAACAGGAGGTGTGCTTATGGAACGAGCTCTTCTATTTCTTCTTCTTTGGAGGAAGTTGAAAACCTTGTTGATCCAAGAGTTGAAATTGGGGATCTTCAATTCCAAGAGCCCTTCTACCACAAGTATATCTTAGAGTCGCGGATCAAAGAAATGATCAAATTAGTTTTTCTTTTAGGAAAGGAAATTTGTTGAATAAATCCCAAAGAGAGTTGCCAAAACTGTTAGGTTTCAGATTTGCACTTGAATGAAACCACAGTCAAGGGACAAGCAAGTCCCTCCTCTTTAATGGGAGAGGTTCCCTTATTGAAAGCAAAGGGGCAAAACCTATGTACAAATATACAATCTTTCATTCAATGGTGGTTTCCTGATATCTTGAAATGTGTTTTATGCCTGAAAGTTATCAATACATGAGGATAGAAGACATTAAAGAGAGGAGGGAGGCAGAAGAAGACAATACTTTCAAGGAAAAGAGATGGTAGAGAAAACCCTTATATGTATTGAGCAAATGAGATATAGAGTAGAACCATTCACATTTATAACGGGCACAATCCGTAGACTCAAATTTCTTGAGATTGTATAAACTAGAACACAAAGTTTCTAAGCATGCAAGGATTAAATGATTCACAGATCAGAGCAAAAAGGAAAGAGAAAGTAGAGGAAAAAGGGGAAAACCTTTGTATTGATTTCTTCCAATTAGAAATTACAGTTCTAGAATATCAAAATTCCAACCCATACAATGGCTTTGAAAGCCCATGATATAGCTCGCAAGAGACGGTTACAACTTCCTTGAGAAAGCAAGAAACAATTACAACTTATTCCAATCATTCGTGCCCTCTCGAATTCTTGATTTGCAAAGAAACGTTAATGGCAGAAAAACTAGTTTTTTAAATATACAACCATTACATTATTTCACTAGTTAAAACATGGGCCATTCGATTTGCTTCTACAACTTTAAATTTGGGCTGCCCATGTGGAAGGAATTGATTGGAGTGGGCTGCGCAGACACCTTTTGCATTTTTGCCTTTGAAGCTGCGCCAGGATGACACGTGGAGAGCTCCACCAGGTTCCTTTATACTTTGCTGATTCAGGTCTATTTCTTACTTGACTTATGTTGACCCCTAGACACGTGGAGGGATGGTGCTCATTTGAGTTTCGTTTTGGAAATGCCTCTTGAAATTATGTCGAGATGACGTGTGTCTCCTTCATTGGTCTTGGACTTTTCAATGGCCAACTCTGTCTCCCCATTGACTTTAACCACATGGCAAGCTGGCACTACTTGGAGACTGACCCTTTGATTTCACTTCCAAAATTATGCCATTAGGGCACGTGGAGACTTCCACCAACCTACCCATACTTAGTCAATTTTAACGATCGGATCTCTCTCTTTTTGGACCTAGGACACATGGAGGACTGGCGCAAGTTTGAGAACTACCCCGACTTTGAATCTTGAAGCTACACCAATGAGGCACGTGGTGCCGTCCACTGAACCTTCCATACTTAGCCAATTTGAGCTTGTTTTACCTTCATTTTGAACCTAGGACATGCGGAAAGCCTGCGCTTATTTGAGGACTATCCCTTGGACCCTACCCCTAGATTTGTACCCTTTGGATGCGTGGAGGATTCTACTAATGCTTGAAACATGGCCAAACCACATCCAATCAGAGATGCCCACGTACTACCCGTGGATTCTGGGGTAAAAAATAACGGGGAAGATACACCTGTCATTCTTGACTGTGGGAAGAAAAATAAAAAGAAGGAAAGAAACTTCACCATTACGTTCGAATTTCAAATTATTCTCCATGAATGGGAAAATTGAAAACAATGTCAGGCTTGACGTGATCCAATACTCTAAGGAACATACTCAAAATTTTGAAACTTGACTTTAAAAGAGGGGAATTTTGAGGACGAAAACACCTTAGAAGGAGGAGGTCTAGTAGGCTCGGGGAATTCGAGTTGGTCATTGTTAATTAGATCTTGAATAATTACTCTAAGTTTCATACATCGGTTAGTAGAGTGGCCTACATAGTGATGGTAATCACAATAGAAGTTTTCATAGTGATTACATCCTTTGGGTCGCGATGCGTCTAAACCAAATGGTGGTGGGAGGGTGATGAGGTTTCGATCGAGGAGTTATTACAAGATGAGGTTTGGTGCAATGGGGAGGTTGGTAAATGTACATCGAGGTGGTTAGGATGGTGCCTCCTTAGAAGGTGTAATAGTGTTGACTGTGAGTTTAGTGTTGATAGGCTTAGACGTAGAGGGTTTAAATGGTGTCTTGTTTGGAAAATGAGAGGAGGATGAAGGTTGTTCTGATACTTTAGTTTTCCAATAGAGAGAATCTTAGATTCACGAAGCTTAAGATTATGAAACAACTGGTCAAAGAAGAAAAGGTTTCAAAGAGAACACTTTCATAGAGAGGTGGTAAAAGGCTTTGTATAAATAAATCTTGCAACTCAGAATCAGCAAGGACATTAGTCATTTTGGAAAGATTATTTTTGTAGCGCAAAACATAATTAGTGAAGTGCTCATTGGGTCCTTGTTTAAGTTACGCTAATTGAGCATAGGTCATCTTAGAACTGATGTTGATGGAGAATTGTGTGAGAAAAGCATCGGAAAGATAGGTAAAGGAGGTGATGGAATGAATAGGTAAATCATGTAACCAACACATGGTGTAGTCATGGAGACTACGAGGAATTTTTTTGGCTAAAAGTAGTTGATTGTCAAAAAAATTGAGACAAACAACATGAAATGCACAAAGATGCTCCTGTGGGTCATCGTGTCCATTAAAAATGGGCAATTTAGGGGTGACAAAGTTAGGAGGAAGAGGGTAAGTAGAAATAAGAGGTGAAAATGGGGTATGCAACAACAAGGTAGAATCTAAAGAGGGAGATGTGGTGGCCTATTGCAGCTTACAAATTTGAGCCTAGAGATTGTGATATAAGGAGGTTAAATCCTGATTGCCAGCAGAGGATGTTTGTCGCTGATGTGAGACCAAAGGAGGGGTGAAGTGATTAGTTGGAGTGGGAACCAAAACCGAACAATAGAAATGGGTGGAAGTGTAGAGGCAGGAGGTTGGGTGGGCAAAGCTATAGAAGGGTTGAGCTCAGCCAAGTTAGTGGCCTCTTCACGAGCCACATGTAAAAGTAAATCTAAATCATGTGGGCATTCAACAAGGTGATCGTTGATGGCTTTAAGGTGAGATTCAGTAAAGTCCTCATGAGTTTGAGCCATGGGAAAAGGGGAAACTACACCTCAGAAGGTGTGATAAAGAAACAATGGGTTCACCAAAATGATTAACAAAAATAAGGGTGTTCCTAGATGGCCTAAGGGGGTATCTAGGGTATTAATGTTAATCTAGTTAGGAGGACTAAAATGTTGTAAATGAACTAAAATAATATGAAATAAATGTAAATAAACTATTCTAGATGAAATAAAACCCTAATGTGTAAGAGAAGAGTAAGGAAAAGACTTAGCTAATAACAAAATACTTTGTCACATAGTGTTGCAGATTTGGAAATAAAATTTGGAAGTGCAAACGAACCCTTAGGGACCCTATGCAAAGGGTAGATATGGAATGTCTGAGATGACACATGTGCTTGAGAGTGTACTAGGGTGCCCTAGGGTGCCTTGGTCGACAATTTGGGTGATAGGAACACTGAAAATCCTCATAATTTGAATATGGTATGGTCGCTAAGTATCTTGAGTATTTCTCGTATGTTGTATTGGATTCATTAGATGAACTGGAGAATGACCCGTAATGCAAGGAGAAGTATAAAACCCTAGAAAAATGAAAGATGCATATGAATGGGTCGGACTGACCTCAACCACCAAGCTAGTGGACTTATCATTGAGCATTGCACTACATTATGGACCCTAATGTAGTTTTGATGTGTGTTCATATTGTGCCCTAGGTGCTCTCGTGCAGTCACACTTTGTGAAATAGCAAGCAATAATAGCTATAGAAATGTAAGTAGCATGTATGCATGGAATAGAATGGAATCCCTCCCCCTATGAAGTGTGTGTGATGTAGATATCCTAGCTTAAATGCATGGCACTATGTGGATGCAAGTGATGCAATGGATACAACCCTAGCTAGAGTGATAGTAGTGATAAGATGCATTGATCTAGGACCCTCATTATGGTCAAATAACTTTATATTTATAGGGATCTCAAACTTAATTTCGTAATTAATCCTGACAAGGTTGGTTGAGAAGAAGATAAGGATTACCAACTAGAAGTGACCCAAAAAGAAGTAGAAGATGTTGTGCATAGATTGGGGCACCCAGAATGGGACCAGGGCATCTCGGGGCACCCCAATACAGGTTGGGGCACCCTAATTTTAGGATAAAATGTCGGAGAAGTCATGATATGGGTTGATAGGTATCAGAAATAGATGGGAAAGAATAAATAAAAGATAAGAAAAAGGTGGCCAAAAAGGTGGGATTAGTTATTACTTTGTACACCTAAGAACCTTATAAATAGTAGTATAAGACCAAACTAGATATTTTCTAATGTGTAATATTTGTGTTTACACTATCAACCCACAAGGATGATTTGAGCTTGGTATGCCATGTCCTCTGATTTTCATCAAGAGTCCTTATAATTCTCAACAAGTTCTTGTTGGTGGACTATGCTTGCCCATTACCCTGGGAGTAATAATTAGATGAAGTGCTCATATATATTTCATTCCTAACATCCCACTCAGTGATCTTTACACCAATAAATTCTAGAGCATTATATGACATGATAGTAGTCGGGACTCTAAATCTAGTTACAATCCCTTCATAGAATTCTAGTATGCTAGACTCATTTACCTCCTTGAGTGTTATTGCTTTGGTCCACTTAGTGAAATAGTCAATTGTTGTTAGGATCCACTTGTGGCCTTGGCTTGAATTCAGATTGATGACCCCGATGAAATCTAAGCCCCACTACATGAATGGTTGATCAACTGAGATTGGATGAAGGGGTAATGCTACTAGTTTCTTCTTTCCTACGAAGAATGCACATTTCTTGTACTTTTTAATCAATGTATAGTACTCATTGAACAACATAGGCCAATGGTAACCACATTTCATGATCCTGAGAGCCATTACTCATGGAGAAAATTTACCCCCTCTTCTCCATCATGGAATTCATGTAGCACTTTCTCAATCTGATCTTTTAGGACACATCTTAGGAGAACTCCATTCATGTCCTTTTTGAACAAGACACCATCAATGAGAGCATATGAAATGGATTGGATTATAAAATATCTTCTCTTTACTTTTCTTAAATCTAGAGGACATAGAACCATTTGAAGATAATTTATCATATCCTAGGTCCAACAAGGTTTAGGCACATCATCAACTGGTTGTTCTTGACTGTCTTGTAGTACTAAATTATATTCTTTCTCATCACTTATCTCATCATGTTGACCAGAATCTAGCTACTCACACAAGCCTTTTCCAAAAGCTAGCTTATTCACTTTGATTTCTATGTCATACTCCATCACATGGGTGATCCAAATTGCTCTTTTCTCATTTAAATCCTTGTTTAGGAGGAAGTCCTTGATTCCAACATGAGATACTAGCACTTGAATCTTATTGTTTAAGATCAAGTGTCCGAACTTCTTCAGGATTCTCAAAAAAATGAGGACATGCTTCTCAATGTAGGAGTACCTCACTTCATAGTCTTGCAAGATATAACTGAAGAAACCTATGGGTTTTTTGGATCCTTCATTATTTAGTTGCACTAAGATAGTTGATATTGTATCTGAACCCCCAAAGGCATATATAATGAAGTCCTTAGAGAAATCTGGGTTGATGAGAATCGGAGCTTGAGATATAACCTACTTGATAGCTTGAAAATGCTCCTTGGCCTCCACTATCCACTTGAATGCAAGGTTATTTTTCAACATCATTTTCAATGGTTTAACAAGAGTAGCAAAATCTGGCACAAACCTTATGACAAAATTGATTCTCCCTAAGAAGCTTTGGAGATCCTTCTTATGACTTGGTAATGGTAGTGCACAGATAGCTTCAACCCTTTTTGGATCAATAATCAATCCCTCTTTAGAAATAATGTGGCCTAAGAGTTTTCCTTCATGAGCTAGGAATATACACTTCTTCGATTTAAAGACACTCTGAATCTCCTACATCTTTAGAACAATTTCCTAAGGTGGAAGAGGTGGTTAGCTTCATTCTTGGAGTATACCATGATATCATTTAAGTATACAAGAACTATCTTGTTTATCAGCCCCTTGAATTTCATATCCATTGCTCTTTGAAATTAGCTCCAACATTTGATAGCCCAAATGAATTTTCTTGTAAGCATATGTGCCCCACTTGGTGGTGAAAGCGGTTTTGTACTGGTCATCTTCTTTCACATAATCTAATTTTAGCTCGAGTAGCCATCTAGAGAGAGAAACTTTCCGAACTAGCTACGGCTTACAATATTTACTCCATACAAAGAAGTGGGTAATGATCCTTGAGGAAGCTCTATTCAAATCACATAAATCTGCACACAATCTGATTTCTTTGTTTCTTTTCTTGATCGTACTGCATTAACAACTCACGAAGAGTGCTTGATTGGAAAAATAATTCTTGCCTTAATGAGCTTATTCAGTTCCTTCTTCATGAGAGGCTCAATATGGGGGTTGACTAGTATTTGTTTCTATCTAATAGGGTTGGCTTCCGATCCAGTTCCATAGTATGTTGCACTAACTTTGGATTGAATCCTCTCAAGTCTTTGTAGCTCTAAGAAAAGACATCGAGAATTCTTGGCAAAGGCCGCAAAAATCATATTTATCTTGACCAGTACTTACCCTACCAATTTGGATTATTTTGCCTTCTCTAAGTGAAATAGGCTCTGAATCTTCACCTTTGACCTTAATATTTTCCTTCTCTTTCTGAAATTGGTCACTAGGATTTAAGATTGACTCCAAAGTTACTAGGCCTTTTTGAAATTGTCTTCAGCTACACTACTTGATCCCCATAGTGCTTCTCTAATGTATCTTGGTTCCTAGATGAGAATTCAACTTCTTTTTGAAGAAAATTTATGATCTGCTGATCACTTTCAAATACTTGCCAACTTGTATTGTTATCTAGAACAATTGGCCTTACAATCACTCTGATATGAGGTTGAGTTTGATCTCTCTTGATATTGTCAACAACATCAAATGTTGCTCCAACTGCTGCAAGTCTGTCCACAGCCTCATTATTCTTCCTCGGTATGGCCTCAATGTTGAATGCTTCAAAGTCTTCAATGAGATCCCATACCCTATTCTTATAGCCCTTTAGGATATCATTCTTAGTAGCATTCAACCCTCTTACTTGGTTTACAATCAACTCGCTATCTCCAAAGACTTGCAAGTTATTAATACCTCTCTTTTTTGCCCAATGCAATTTGTGGATCAATGCTTCATACTCAACTATGTTGTTTGAAAAATAAAACTGAAAACAAAAAGTTGAGTAGTATTTTATACCTTATGGTAACACAAGCATTGCTCATCCTTCAACACCTTGCTACTCCTTGAGCCATTAAAGAATAGCTTCCATACATCATTTTCATCCTTTTCATCTGATTTAGTGATGCTAGGGAGAGGTGGATTCTCTTCGTGCAAGCAATAAATTCCCAACTCATCTTCTTCCATCTCTTTATATGGATCAAAGCCATGTCTTTTATTTTCCCATTCATCAAGATTCAAGTCTGGAATGCCTCCAACCTTGGTATTTGTCTCTGGAGTGCTTGGGAAATATTCTTGATCAAAATTTGAGAAATTTTCATTAATTAGGCTTGGTACATATGGCTCAATGTGAAAATTCACAATAGTTTTAGATCTGATTATATCCTTAGCTCCATACCTTGTTTTGAAAAGCATGTGAGACCAATCAGCTAACATGTATCTGCCAATTTTAGCTATGAATTCCCTTGATAAGCATAAGGCAAAGAGTGGTGGCAATTCAACGACCGATACATCTTATGATGTTGGGGTATGCATGCAATGTGAGGCTTAATCCTTTGACTACTCAATGTTCCCACTATTGTCCTATCTAATTGTGCTACTCCTTTTGACACCGGTTTATACTTAATACTTAGATGATCAAATAATTGGTTGGGAATTATTAGAGATATATACAAAATTGCTTCCAATGATTAGAGATATATAGAATGAAGGAGGCTTCATATTCTTACCTTGTTGACCTCCTTGCTGAATTGCATTGGTGAGAACTTTCTCTTGATCTTTAGATGGCTCATTTGATACGGAAAAATTTACCATAGCTGCTTGTAATAGGTCTCTTTGGCTTGGGATTTCCAATGACTCCCACATGGAAATGATTACATTAGTATTCTTTATTTGATCAATAATGTTGAATGGAGATGGGATTTCTTCTGCTGCCCCTTACTTGGCATAACCTTCTCTTGCACATGAGCTATTGCAATTGGTACTTAAGCTGGTTTAGAAGGTGGTTTGGGCTGATTTTGCACATTTGGAGCTGCATTTGGATTGATAATACCTTGAGGTGGGATAGAAGGATGAGAAGCACTTGGATTAGATGGCTTTCCTACCTCTATATTCCTCTTTGTAGACCTTATATTAGCTTCTACTCCTTGATAAAGAGAGTGGTTAATCCCACAGAAATTCCTCTTCTTGCCATCGTTCGGAGGTGATTCTTAAATACTATCCTGCTACTAATTTTCTCCTTCAATTTCTTCTTAAGTCACACTAACAGTTTGCACCATCAAATCTTGATTCAATGCATTATTGAAGCATGTTTCTTGATTGTGCGGTTAATTACATGGAAAGCACCATTCATACTCTTGTGCCATGTTGTTCTGGACCGGAACCAAGGCCCTAGATGAATATAATGCATTAGGATTATAAGGTTGGGCGGCCTAACAACAAGAATTTTCCCTTGGTTCGATTAGCAGCTTGAGAAGGAGGATTGCTTGGCTGATATGGGGGCCTAATTGGTTGGTATTAAGGTGATAAGGTCCAAGTTTTGATATTTTTACTTCTTGATGGTCACCACTTCATTTCCTAAATATTTTTGCCCCTTCAACACTTCTTGTAGCTTATTCATGACCTCTTGGAGATCTTTAGAATTTCCGGATGAAGTGGAGGCCTCACTATTGCTTTGATTTCTAGGAGCTAGAATGGAGGCCAAATCGGGGTTTGACTAGTTGTAGGGTTCCCCATTTCTGGATAGAGAGGCATAGGTGGCCTAGGTACAAGTTTTCTTTCCTAAATTAAGCAATTCTCTACTCTAATAGCTATGACATAAGCTCTAGGAAATGTTGTCCCTCCCATAGACTGTATCATTATTACTATGTTAGAATTTAGAGATTTCAAGAAGTAGAAAAACGCACCTTCAATGACTTGTTCTTATGGAAATCGAATCCTATCCCATGTTCTTTGGAATCTGAAATTGAAATCAGTCATCTTCTCATTTGGAGCTCTCTTGATTGTGGTCAATTGCTCTAATAGAGATTATATTGTCTCCCTTTTCTCCAAAATGGCCATAGAGAGCTATGCACAATTTATCCCACTCGAATGGTCCCTATTGCTAAGATTTTGAACCCCTCCAAAGCTTTTCCTTTGAAGGAAGAAGCTAAGAGTTTCACTGCCACATCCATCTTAGCAATTTCATGTATGGCACAGACATTTGCAATGTCTTGAATGTGGTCAATTAGTGTTGTGTGATTTTCTCCATTGAAGAATGGAATGTTCTTTAAGGCTTCCATCGAACCGGATTACGTGCATTGAGGCCAAGTGGATACTTCCCTTTTGGCAAGAAAATTTGTCTGGGGAAAATCTTATGGGTTTCTTGCCAACACTGCGGGAATCTAATTCCCTCTACTTAATTGGTGTAGTATGTCATATATGCATGTGTGAGTGAAGTGATTTTCTCTAGGTTGGACTTGCGGTCGGGGATCCAACAGGGCACTCCAATAACCTTGCATCAAAGATAGCAATATCTTGCTAGGGAATACTTTGTCTAAAGAGTGAGAAAGGGGAGTGAGAAAAGACATAGGAAAACTAATGTTACAGGTAGAAAATCAGATTCCTACACACACTAGTTAGAAGTTTCATCACATGCACTAAAATTAAGAGGAAACAACTCTACAAGTAGCAATAAGACCAAATAGAATTCGTGATCACCAAGTATCAAGAAATACGTTAGTCAACAAAATCTATAAACTCCTTGCATTAATTGCTCAAACAAAAGTCAGTACATAGTGGAGAAATGGAGGAAATTTGAGAATGGGGAATGGAAGGATTTGGATATCTCATTTTTCTCTCAATGCACTCTTGAGTATACAAAATCAATCACCAACCCCTTGAAATAGGAATGTCTTTACAATTTATAGGAAGAGAAATGACTCTTCACATACTCCCCAATGACTCTTCATATGTCTCGACATGACTTAAGACTCTTCTCCTTCCTAGGAAAACATTAAGTCCCTTTTTATAACATAAAGGTGAATTATTACATTAGAAACATTAAGACATATGAAAAATTGCAACCCCAATACAAGATTAGAATATTGAGGAGAGAGAAATTTGGGGGAGAGAAAAGAGAGAGGGAGAGAGAGTAAAAAGAATAAGAAGGAAGAATGATGTTGATGATGATAGATTCCACCTCTGATAAAGCTTGTTGATCCTTCCAGATGACTTGATGAAATGCTCCAATGTGATGAGCTCTGAATCTACGAACTTTTGCGCACACGAAGAAATTTCCTTTAGATGACATGTGAACATCATGAACTAAGTGTTTAAAAACACTGTCGAATGACTCATTCGGTGGTTGTGAGTATCACTCGTGAAGATCCTCCTTTGAAGGGACTGGAGCCTTGGAACGAATCTTTCCCTGACTCCTACAATGTTTCTGCACTGCTCGACTGATTTGGACATGATCCTGATGAAGCATCTTATGAATGATTTGATAATTTTGATTGCGAATTCCACCTCCCGCATACCAATTGAAGCATGAAATGAGTGTCAAAATACATTGTTGACATCCTCACTGTCACCTACTCTTGCATAGTATGATGATAGAGACTACAATTTTTTCTATCTCTTACTCAAAAGCGAAAGGTTGTGTCAAATTTTCCCTACACATGATATACATGTGACCAGAATCATGAAGCACGTGACAAAATACACTTTGTCGTGTTCCCTAGGATGGACCTCAAATTCCCTGTAGGAAATTACCATAGATGATCCCAAACGATGATGTTCCCTTGAATGATTATTGTGCCAAAACTTCCCTTTGAGTGTAACTTACTATTAATAGTAAGTGCCTAGATGGAAGACTTACTATTTTTGGTGAGAGGTGATTTTTTCCTCTTCTTGACCATCCTGATGTGATGAACTCCCTCTTTCACTCTTGTGCACACTGCCTTCACCTCGACCACTTCTTAGGGTGACTTACTATTTTTAGTAAGCACCCATATAGGGGGCTTACTATTTTTAGTAAGTAGTCATTTTCATTATTTTCTACTCTGGACAATCATTCTGGCTTCCTGGTGATCTTCAATGCACATTGCCTTTGTCATAGCTGCTTTTGATGGTGACTTCCCAAAAATAGTAAGTCTGTATATGAAAATTAATATTTTTAGAAATTGGACTTCCACCGCTTGGTTTGTGATGGAACATAATTTTTGGACTCGTCTTGTCGTCATGGTCACGTCCCCCGAATTTCCTTGATTTCAGCCATTATAATGCTTTGAAATAAAATTTAAAATTTTCACCCCAAGCAATGGATTCGAACATGGAGGTACCATTGCGGCCATTAATGGAGCTCAAAATTTACATTTTTTATTTTTTCTCTGATCATGATGAAATCAAATCCATTATGATATGTTTTTCATTTGGAGTATGTGTGCAAGTTTTTAGCTCGATTCGACCGTCAGATTGTTGAGAAATCCAACAAACGTGAGCTAGGGCATGAAATGGGATTTTTGTTGGAACAAATGATTCAGGGCACCATTTGACCTCCCGTTTGTTGCATCTTGATCGTATTGAAAAATGAGGAAGTCTGTAAAAGATGACATCTTGATCCAACTTGTATTTTTCAATATATGAATATTTTTTTATTTGGAGACTTCATAGTTATTTGGCAAAAATCTTCATTTTCATCATTTCGATCCCTTTTTATCCGAGATTGTTATTTTTTTAATGTTTTTAGATGAAAAAGTATTTCATGAATTTTATTTAATGTAAAAACCTCACTTTCAAATGTGGAGAAAATCCAGCAGAGTTTCGAAACATATGGAGGTGTGAGGGAAAAATGAGCAAAAATGCACTAAGTGTCGTATTTATATCTTGAAAATTGAAGGAGGGAGAGGGGAGGGAACATTTTTATGTCCCTTTCGTCCCTTTCTACCAAATGGATGAAGGGGACATCAATTTCTACTTCAAGCCTCATTATGACACTTGTTCATCATCCATGCAAAGTGAGAGGTAAGGCTCCAACTAGCTCTCGGGGCTTAACTGACAACGTTGGAGGTCATATTAGGGTCCAGGAGGCTAAAAATGGTTGGGAGAAATTTTATGTCCCTCATGTCCCTTTTATAAAGGGATGAAAGGGACATCAAAAAGTTCTAGGCTCCCGGAATTGACACGCGTTCTCTTGAAAAATTGGCTAAGTGTCGAACCTTGAGAGCGATTTGTGAAATCCGTATCTGGAGTTCTGATGGAGTTTTTAAGGAAATTTTGTTATATGAATTTTACTGAAAATTACCTTTTAAATGTAATGGTGTGGTTCTAAGATCTTTATTCCTCCATTTAGGCCCTTAAAAAGTGGATTATTGGTCGGTCCCTTACATGTGCATGAGAAAAACTTCCTGTAGACCTATTGCACCAAGGTGTTGTGAAAAATATTATTTCACCATATTGTAGGGATTGTAATTAAATTTTATAATTTTTTTAATCTCCTAAATCCATCCATAGCTCCATGAATCACTTCCTGAAGTTCAGTTGCTTTTTTGGCCCCATGCACTACCTGGGCTCGTGAAAAGTCGATTGCGGACCTATTGCAAAAAAGTGTTATGGAAAGTTTTATTTCACAATATTTTAGGAATTTGAAATACCTTTCTGAAGATGTCTTTTTGGTTCCTAACTCCATTCAGATCCCCGAAATCACTTCTCGAAGCTCGACAACTCTTTTGACCTTGTGCACTGACTAGGCCTAAGAACCCTGTTTTGATGAAACTACTCCAACTCCTCCAAAACTTTCCCGAAGATTCCAAAATCATTTCATGATGTTACTAGACCTTCAATTCACCTCCATGTTGGATTTGGATCCTTTGTTCTGCTCTAGGGGGTTGCATCGGTCTTGGGAAGGCTAGTGGTAGCCCTTCCCAACACTGCCCAGAGATAGCATTTTTCAAGAACTCCTAAAATCACCTAGGGGTATTGAATTGAATTTCCTAATTCACCTAGGGGACTATGTTAGCTTGAACTAAGATGTCATAAGAACTAACCGGGTAGACCTAGGGTGCCTTGGAAGGGTAAAACATGAAAAACTTGACATAGGGGTATCATTGTCATGCTCGAAATTGTCAATTTCCCTATTGCGCATTTGCATGACAACATGCCCGTAAAATTTACAAAGGGTTTTAGTTGTCCTTGTAGTGGTTTTGATGTGCCATCATGATTGGTCTAAGAACCCTAGTTGATTTGAGAAAGGGCCTACTAGGTGGAGGTGTAGAAAAAGTTCTATTTGGTGGAGATGGAGACCTCTGGACTCTTCTCCCTCTTCTTCCTCTTCCTGGAGAGAGCTGCAAGTATTCAAAAATACCCTCTTCTCTTATTCTTGACTAAGTTTGAATTCTTCTCATAGACTAAGACACTTACTACTGAAACTAGTAGATCTTATTCTTAGGGTCGCTAAATGTGTTGCGTGGCATTTTAACTTGGATTACTTAAGTCTTGAACTCAGCTCAGCTTGAAGTAAGTCTTTCACTTGGAGTAATCAACTTTACTTGAAGTAGTGGAACAACTTGCAGCAAAGCACAACTCACTTCTTCTTGTTGCTTTTATCGAGTTCTCAACCTACTTTACTTCCCTTAGTTCATCGGTCTTTTGAATCCGTATTACTTCCTCTTTGTATCAATGTTTAGAAACCTGATTACTTCACTTTGCTTCTTATTTCATTGGTGTTTTGAACTTACTTTACTTTCTCCTCTTATCAGACTTTGGAAGAGCACTTACTTCTCCTTCTTTTCATTGTTTGGACTACTAATTACTTAAGTCTTTTGACTTCGAGTAATAACATTACTTGAAGTAATAACACCTTGGAATAACACAACTTGAAGTAGTGGAGTTTAGAAGTACAATTACTTAAGTCTTTCACTTTGAAGAAATGACTTTACTTAAAGTAGTGCAGCTACTTAAGTCTTCTAACTTGAAGTAATTGAACAACTTGACTCCCTTTTCTTCTTATTGGTGTTTTGAGGTGAAATTACTTCAATAAAGCCAAGTGAAATCACCGATTACTTATTATTCCTATTACTTCAACTTTTTGTTGTGAACTCCCAAAATTGTAACTTCTTGCCAAGAAAATATCAACTCAGCAAGAATGAATATTTTACAATGAAACAATTGAGAAACACATGATCCTTAGCTTCTTTATATCCCACTAGGTGTGTCATAATTGTTATCACCAAATCACAACACCCTCTAATTGCTTAGCATGTGAGTGTGTTAAGGCAAGCAATGTGACTGGGTAACATGGAATTGCTTCAAGGTGTGGGACCTATAGTTGAAGCAATTCTCTAGAGAAGGTTGGTTCCTCTTCCTAAACTAATACAACAACTACCTCTAATCTATGACTTCTAAGGGACCAAGGAAAGAGAAATAGCATGAAAATGAAGAAATCTAACTACATGAGGTGATGCACCAAGAAAAGGGGGTGTAGGGAATCTCCTAATGTGTGAAAATGATTAAAAATGGAGTGTAGAGAGGGTGGAAATATCACCACAGTAAAAAAAAATTCAAACTAACATCTCCATGAGATCACAAGAACCCAAGAACCTATAAGACAAATAAATTTGGCACAATACAACTGCAACAACAATGAAGAGGTAAGGGAAGAGAATATCCACAAGACTTAAGTTTATTGCTCAATTAGTATACACAGTTCATTACAAATGCAAAGGAGAGGCCAGATCATCATGCAAGATGTCTAAAATGAATGCCTACAACACATTAGTTGTTCCTAGATAATTTTGGTAGAGTTTCGTGGTGAGAACCCCCTTTCAAAATGAAAGAGCTTACAATTTATAGGAGAAATTAGAGAGGAGAGATAAAATGGAAGTTCTTGGATGCATGCATTCCCCACCTACTAATTACAAATTTTAATTAAAATATAATGGAGCACATGTATAGCCCATTCTTATTGTACTCTTGCTTATGGGAAAAGAAATTGGATCACATGCTCCATTGATGGTGGTAGCTGGTTGTATAGTGCATTTGGGTGTAGGATAAGTAATGCCATTTCCCCCCTTTTTATAAAAAAATTGAAACCTAAAGTTTTTGGCATGTAGAGGGCTCTGAGACCTTTCCAGAAATTCCAAGAACGCATAAAATGGAGGTACAATCTGAAAGTTATGGCCGTTTGAAGATTTGTAGTTTAGTGGGAAAATAAGGGGCCATTACTGCAACTTCTCCTTATCTCGATAGAATATGACCCCCAATTACTTCCCCTTCACCATTGGTCTTCTCCATCTACTTTACTTTTCTTATTTTTAGGGAAGTAAAGCTTTTTTAATTCACTGTTTTTATTTACCTCATGATTTCCCTTCTTTGTGGTGTTTTAGAGCTACATTACTTCATCTTACCCTTAGTTCATCGACTTTTTTACATTACTTTACTTCTCTTATTTTTAGGGAAGTAAAGTAGTTTCAGTTTCCCGCTTACTTCACTTTTTGATTAGTCCTTCACTATGGGGAACTCGGGGTTACTTTTCTACATTACATGGGGTGACGAGCCATCTTGCCACCCAACTCACCCTCAACTTGGTTTGTGACTCGATTTATGACTCATTTATGGCTTGGTCTCTACCTCCTCGATTGCTTAAGGATTGTTCCCACAAAACACCTCTTTGCATTGGGGTAACTCAAATTATCATGCATTATGTTTTTATACTTTGTTTTACTTGGTTTATGGGATCCTCATAAGACTTTTCCTTCCTGTTTGATGATGTGTATTGATGACTCGATGTCCTTTTTCATGATTTATACTTTGAAATACACCCTCTATGTAACACTTCGACCTCCAATTCACCGCAACACGCATTGAGCTAGCCCACGTGTTCCTTGGCGATCGTCTCCTTTTTCTTGGTGATTTCATTGTCTTTTACTTTGCATTATTTTTAGTGAACCAAAATCTTTTCATTTCACCGCTTAACTCTATGTTTCTCCATCCATTCATTTCAGTGAATGACACCACACCTACTTGCCTTAGTGTTTGGATTTACTTTCACTCGGTGATTTGGGGTCCCTTACTTGCCAAGTCATCGAATTAGCAATCACTAAGGCACGCCACATTAATCACTCCCATTCAATGTGGCATTCGACATCGCTTAAACTTCGGTTCCTCGACGCTTAACACTTAAGTATTTCATTCCCTAAATGCTGCAACTCTCTCCTCAATGGTCAACTTGCACGCTTTCATCGGTGATTTCATTCTACTTCTCTCAATTTGTGTTGAATGCATTGCCTTTTATTTGCATGTGGGGTATCCTTTGGTAAGACTTTCCTCATCAAATCTCCACATAACTTGTGCTCTCCCCACCCATACATTACATCCCTTTCGCATTACTTTACCTACATTGAACCCGGTACTTTTACTTGCCAAGTCGAAGCCCCTCTATTGCCGCTAACACCATGATGACCCAACTCCTCCCGCTTAAGCCAACTATGCCATTCACCTCGCCGAGATCACCCATTGACTTTGCTCTCCATGGCCTGGTTTGATTCTCCTCAGGCTCCATCGATCCCAACTTGCCTAGGGCTCCTACCATACGAGTGTTTAGGCTACATCCTTTCCCCGAGAAGTCAACCTCGGGCTCACATTTCATGGTTCGATGTTAGCCGCACATGAACTTGGGATCATTTTATCACCCCACAACTTGTCCTAATGTAGCCTCTGCTATATTTACACACCGTCGAGCCTCCATGTTTCTCGGTTCCCATTGAAATAATGCTAGTTGGCTCAACTGTTGGTGAGTCCCATGAGCTCCTTGATCTTGAATCACCTCAGAAGTTCTTCATTCTCCCGTGCCATGATGCCAAGTTATTGAGTTAGCCTCCTCGCATCACCCACCAATGCCTCCAATCTATTGAGCTCGGGGAGCTCATCCCTAATTTGTACTCACCCTCCTCGGTACTTAGCTCAACACCAACCCTATGGTCAACTCACCTCGACGAGTTATATACTTTGTGATGCCTGTTCCTTTCAACATTAATCTCACTTTGAATCCATCGGCACGGTCCTAGTCTTCATCTCATTGCATTATGACCCTACATTCTACTAATGAGCTCATAGAGTTGGTCATATAACATGAGCCCCCATGCTAATTTAGCACCCCACAATCCATCCAACTCGTCGAGCTACTTGGAGAGCTATTTTTAGCTCAATTGCCCCCTCAGCCCTTTTGCCAACTTCATATTTTTGGAGCTTTTAATGAAGTTTTCTATGTCTAGGAGGCTGAGGGGAGTTAATAAGGTACCCCACAGCCAATTTTTCACCTCTTTTCTCTTTTCGCTTGTTTTGGTCCGATGTGGTCCATGGGGCTCGCATTTCTTCTTTTTCAAGTTGGTCCTTAAAGGTTAAAACCTAGAAGAGGAAAAAATCCTCTTGTGATCCCAAGTCTCCCAAAACATTGAATATGCTCCCAAAACCCCGAGAACTACTTGTAAACCTCTATTTCACGCTTAGGGGCATTAACCGGTCTTTGGGTCTAGTCACACCCTATTGTCCATTTTTCTTGGGGTGAAAAATGGATAACACATAAAAGTGGAAGAAGTTTAGATATCAATTATGTATAAATAATATTGAGGCTCAATCATGTACACAAGTGCTCAAAAGGGTAAAGCCTCTTTATACGATAAATCAAAAAGTCCTTGAATACATAACACATCCTCCTATATATAGCTAAGAAGTTTGAGTAATATTAGCTACTCTTCTTAACTAATTACATTCTAAAAATAAGATGCATTTACATCTATGAAAGAGTCCTCCTCATTAATAGCCAGATGGTTGTGCAATTGTGACCATTCAATCCTTCTTTTCAATTGGTGACTTCCCTGGGGGAAGTTGGCACTTGCTTTTCAACTACCGATTTCCCTAGGTGAATTTGACACTTGTGTTTCAACCGTTGACTTCCCCAGGAGAAATTGACACCTGTTTTACTGAATCGTTGACTTCCCTGAGGGAAGTTGGCACCTGATTTTCAACTACCGAATTCCTGGAAAGTTGGCACCGATTTTCAATCGATGAGTTCCTGGGAAATTTGGGACTTGATTTTTAATTTTTGACTTCCTTAGGGAAGTAGGGACTTGATTTTCAACTATTGACTTCCCTGGGGGATGTTGGGACCCGCTTTTCAACTATTAACTTCCCTAGGGGAAGTTGGCACTTACTTTGCAACTGTTGACTTCCCTGGGGGAAGTTGAGACCTACTCTTCAACTATTAACTTCCGAGTGGAAGTTGGGACTTACTTTTCAACTACCGACTTCCCTGGGGAATTTGGCACCTAATTTTAAATTGTTGACTTCCTTGGTGGAAGTTGGGACTTGCTTTGTAATTTTTGACTTCCTGGGGAAGTTGGGATTTGATTTTTAATTTTGGGTTTGGGGTTTCATTTACAATTTTATATGTAAATCATAAATTGAAACCCGAAATGAACCTAGTCCTTTGTATTTCAGTTTGGGATTTCATTTAAAATTCTACATTGAAATTACAAATTGAAACACTGAAACCTGAAATGCACCGAGTCCTTTGTATTTCGGGTTTGGGTTTTCATTTACAATTTTACATGTAAATTGTAAATTGAAACCCAAAACTTGAAATGCATTGAGTCCTTTGTATTTTGGGTTTGGGGTTTCATTTGTAAATTTACATGTAAATTACAAATTAAAATCTAAAACCTTACACTGCAACTATAGCCTTTCCATAGGAGCCGAGAATCGTTTAATTCAAGCCGGAAAACTTGCTCCTAGACCATCCATGCATCTATACCCCAAATTAGGAAACCCAAGTACCAAATTGAAACACCCACAATAGCTCCTATACATACTCCCAGGAGTCAAAGTTCAGCTGAGGCCTCCACCTTATCATCTACCACCTCAAAGGAGGTTCAGGAAATTATGAAACAACTTCAAAACCTGGGGAATGAGTTAGTAACCATCAAAAGACAACATGCTCATAGCTCTAGGCCATATCAGCCTCAATCTCGATGATCAAAGCTAGACCCCGTATCGCAAAATAGATCACAAGCCTAGGCTGTAACTTAGAGTCAACACTAAGGACAACCTCAAGCTGCTAGACCTTTTAAGTCATATGATCCAAACACATCTTCAACATCAAGTGCATTGGTTCCATCACGAGAATAACATGGCATAAGAATATGATTGGTGTTTCCCATGCAGTCAGCCACATAATCAATTGATGTGCTTCAATGGTGCACTAAATTAGGCTTTGATGGTGCAAACCATTGGTGTGTCATAAGAACCTAGCCAAGAAGAAAATCAGCAACAAGGAGCTCAACAAGAGGGACCTCCAAGTGAAACTATGCTTGTCAATTAGCAAGATGAAGAATTCTATGGAATGGATCAAACTCCTCAAAGTATAGCTTCCAATACACGGTCCAAGAAAAGAAATATTCAAGAAGGAAATTCACCAAACTCAGGTGATCCTCAATCCTCCATTGCTCCATAAGGTATTGGCATCCAAAACACAACTCCCAATATGCAGAGCCAATCTAAGCCACCTTTCAAATCCACTTAGGAACCAGTTGTAACAACCCATGTGCAAGAAAAAAATGTGCCAGTGAAGGGGCGAAGAAGGATAGCTCATTTAATATCATTGAGAAAATGAAGAGGAAAAGTGTGAACATTTCACTATGGGAGTCACTGGCCATTCTAGGGTAGAGGGATCTATTACAGACTGCCATGTAAAATTGGTCAAGCTCAAATCAACCCCCTAACCAACAAGAGAAAGTGCTCACCCATACAACTCAACCTAGGGAAACCATTGAGAGAAATAAGGTAAGAACCTGAGACCTCCTCCATTCTATGTTTCATTAATCATTGGGGATAAATTGGTGCATAATTGCATGATTAATTGCAGGGGCAAGTAGTTACGTAATGCCCAAACAAATAAGCGATCAATTGGGTCTCCAAAGATGAAGTCATCTCTAGAGGAGTAATATAATTGGATGGGACAATAGTGACAACTATTGGAATCATCAAGGATTTGAGCCTTACTTTGCATGCCTGCCCTAATGTGATCAGTATTGCAGAAACGTATCGATCATAGACTTGCCACCACATTTTGCATTGTGTTTTTCCAGGGACTTCACTACCAAAATTGGAGGCTACTTGTTTGCTGATTGGTCACATATGCTCTTTAGAACAAGGTATGGAGTGAAGGCCACAATCAGATCTGAGCCCATAGCGGATTATCACATTGAGTCTTATGTGCCTAGCCCAATCAATGCAAATTGTTCATCTTTTGATCAAGAAGACCTCCTAAACACTTCTGAAGTAGACACCAAGGTGGGGTGTATCTTGGACCTGACTCTCGATGAATGGGTGGTCAAAAGACATGCTTTTGATCCCTATAAGGAGATGGAAGAATATGAGCTAGGAGTCTATTGCTGCATGAGGAGAATCATCCTCTTCCTGACATCATTAAGCCAAAATATAAGGATGAAAATGAAGTATGGAAATTGTTCTTTGATGGCTCGAGAAGTAGGAAAGGAGCTGGAGGTGGAGCTATGATTGTGTCACCCCAAGGTATGAAGTATTACTCAGCTTTCTATTTCTAGTTTGCCTACTCAAATAACACTGCAGAATATGAGGCTTTGGTTCATGGATTGCATTGGGCTAGAAGACAAGGAATCAAGAACCTACAAGTGTTTGGTGATAGTGAACTAGTTTCCAATCAAGTCAAAGGAAAAAATGTTGTCAAGAACGACCTGCTCAAAAGCTACAAGAATAGGGTATGGGATCTCATTGAGGATTTCAAAGCCTTCAACATTGTGTCCATACCTAGGAAAAAGAACAAATCTGCTGATAGGATTGCAGTGGTTGGAGTAACATTTGATGTGGTTAATAGTATCAAGAGGGACAAAGGACAGCCACACATCCATGTGATTGTGAGGCCAACAGTGCCAAATAACAACACATGTTGGCAGGTTTTCGAGAATGATCAGCAAATCATCAATTTTTTGTAAGAGGAAGATGAGTTCTCAGTTAGGAATCAAAGTAGATTAGAGCAGAAATATGGAGATTAAGTAGTGTAACTACATACAAACAAGCTTCCCAAAGGCTTAGTGACATTGGAGTCTATCTTCAATCTTAATGATCAAGTTTCGAAAAGAGAAGGATAACATACAAATCAAAGGAGAAGATTCAAAGTCAATTCTAGTTGAAGAAGGAAAAACACTTCAAATTGGCAAAGTGGCCACCAAGAAAGAAAGGTATGAATTCATGCAACTTTGCCAAGAGTTTTCAGATTTATTTTCTTGGAGCTATGAAGACCTCAGAGGGTTCAATCCAAATTTAGCACAACACACAATCGAACTAGATCAAGCTGCTAAGCCCATCTCAACCTCTGATGAAGAAAGATCTAAATAAGCTGATAAAGGCAAGTATCCTATTTCCAATCAAACACTCAAGTTGGGTTGTAAACTTGGTCCCAGTCAGGAAGAAAAATGGAGAGATTAGGTCATGTGTAGACTTTCAAGACTAGAACAGAGCTTCCCTCAAAGATCACTACCCACTCCCCTCAATGGAGCAGATCTTGCAAGTGGTGTCTAGATCAGAGAGATTCTCTCTCCTAGATGGCTACTTGGGGTATAACCTAATCATGGTGAAGGAACATGATCAGTTCAAAATAGCTTTCACCACTAAATGGGGCACCTATGCCTATAGAAAAATTTCATTTGGATTGTCTAATGCTAGAGCCACTTTCCAAAGGGCAATGGATATGGCATTCAAAGGGTTGATCAACAAAATAGTACTGATTTATCTGGATGACATTACTGTGTTCTCCAAAAATGTAGTAGACCACCTTTTTCACCTAAGGCAGGTGTTTCAAAGGTGTAGGAGATTTGGGGTATCATTGAACCCTAAAAATGCATATTCTTGGCCCATGAGGGTAGGCTTCTAGGCCATATTATGTCAAAGGAAGGTTTGGTAATTGACCCAGAGAGAGTTGAAGTAATAAGAGCATTGCCATTACCAAGCCATAAGAAGGCTCTTCAAAGCTTCTTAGGAAAAATCAATTTTGTCTGTAGGTTTGTACCAAACTTTGTTACCCTTGTCAAGCCAATAATGTTGATGTTGAAGAAGAGTTTGGTGTTTAGGTGGACAAATGAAGGAAAAGTAAGTTTTGAGGCCATCAAAGAAGCTATGTCATAATCCCCAAATCTCATGAATCTAGATTTTTCTAAGGACTTCATACTATATGCCTTTGGTGGCAGTGACACGATTTCTGCGATCTAGTACATCGAACAAAGAGGATACAAAGTAGCCAATTGCTTTCTTCATCCAAGGTCTGGAAGATTATGAAGTGAGATACTCCTTCATTGAAAAGAAAGTCTTGGTAGTGATCAGAGGGTTAAAGAAGTTTAAACATCTGGTTTCAAACAATAAAATCCAACTGTTAGTCTCCCATGTAGGAGTTAAGGACTTCCTTCTCAGCAAGGATCTGAATGAAAAATGTGCAGGATGGATCACTTGTATGACATTGAGATCAAGGTCACTCATCTATCCGGTCCATGGGAAGGGATTGTGTGAACAGATAGCCTTGAGTCAATAAGAAGAAGTAAGTGATGAAAAGGAAGTTGTTTTTGTTCTACAAAATAGTCAAGAGGAAGAAAATGATGATGTACCCACTCCTTGTTGGACTCAAAGTATGGTGCACTTCCTTCAAACAGGCTTGTGTCCTCCAGAGATGAGTTAAAAAAAGGAGACACTTTAGACTATAAGCCATCCCATATGTGATTATTGATGGTGTCTTGTTCAAAAGGGACATCAATGGCATTCTATTAAGATGCATTGGGACAAATCAGGTTGAGAGAGTGTTACAAGAGTTCCATGATGAAGCAGCAAGAGGCCATTTTATTCCATGGGTGACAACACTTAAGATCATGAAGGTGGTTTATTATTTTCCTAGGGTGTTTAGTGACTGCTATGCATGGATCAAAAAGTGCAAGAACTATGCATTCTTCAGAGGCAAAGAAAGGCTAGCAGCACTTCCATTGCACCCAATTTCAGTTAACCAACCATTCATGCAATGGGGATTGGACATCATTGGATTCATCAATCCAAATTCAAGCCAAGGCCATAAATGGATTCTGACAGCAACATATACTATTTCACCAAGTGGACCGAGGCAGTGACACTCAAAGAAGCTAATGAGTCTAGCATACTAGATTTCTATGAAGGGATAATGACCAGATTTGGAGTGCCAACCACCATTATATCAGACAATGCATTGGCATTCATAGGTTCCAAAATCATAGGATGGGCTGTTAGGAATGGGATTTACTTGAGCACTTCATCAAATTATTACCCTCAGGTAATGGCCAAGCAGAGTCCACAAACAAGAACCTGCTAAAGATTGTCAAAAGAACTTTGGATGAAAATCAGAGAACTTGGCACACAAAACTCAAATCAGCCTTATGGGCTGATAGGACAACACCCAAGAGGTCTACAAGTAGCTCTCCATTCAAACTTATCTATGGGAAAGAGGTAGTGTTGCCTATATCACTTGAGTTTCCAGCATTGGAACTCATGAAGCAGTTGGAGATGTCTGAGTTTGAACCAATGGAGGCCAGGTATGCAAAGCTGATGGAGTTGGAAGAAACTAGAGAACATGCACTTCAAACAATTAAGAATGATTAGGTCTCAATCAAGAGATGCTTTGGCAAGAAGGCAAGAACAAGGACCTTCTAGGAAGGAGACTTGGTTTTGAAATAGGATGCAGATCGGGAAAACCAGGAAGGCATTCCAAGTTTGATGCTATTTGGAGTGGCCCTTACATGGTCACAAAATGTAAAAGTAGTAATGCTTTCCATTGTCTACATTGGATGGTGAAGAGTTCAGATTCCATTGAATGGAATTTATCTTAAACAACTTTACTAGAAGGAAAGTTCTCACCTTGTACATATTAGTTTAGTTTCTCATTCCTCTAAGTGTTTATGCACATTGTCTTGTTGTAGTTTAGGTTGTTTTTCTCCTAAGTGCTTTGCAAGCTGCATGTTCTACTTGGAGCATATATGATTTCAAATTTTGTATATAGTTATGGTGTTGTTTTGTTGCTCTTACATAACCCATTCAGAGACAGATGAAGCCCCGTGTCAAAGCACTTTTCTACTCTCAGAAACCATTGTTTTGATATTTCTTATGAAAATTGAGAGTGCAAACAGTCGGGCTGTGAATCGGAGGTGGGATCGATGTCGGACCATTGTTCTCGAGTCCATGCCCAATGCATATGAAAAGGTAATTGGTCTTTTCATCTAGCAGGTAGATACCCCTGTGAGTCGCCAAATTGTTATCCATATTTCTCCCCCCAGGAAAAATATTGGATCAACCACGATCTGGCATAGAAAGAACTAGAGAAAACATGGTTAAATCTTGCAAACAAGTCACAGAAGGAATCAATAATGGAGTGGCGGGGCACTGTGAAAAGATCAAACAATCCTACACATGAGAAATTCAAAAAATAGCTCTATCGGGTGAATCGGGCCTTAAATCTATTTAACGCAGTTATAAGTGGGCTCGAAATAGAATTGCGGGGGTAGAGGAAGAGGAGCAGTGTCACAAAGAATCCAAGAGAAAAGAAAGGGAAGAAGCGGTGAAGATCCAAAGTCTTCGGGTTCAAAATAATTCAGAACAAGTCTAGAAATCAACTAAGTATGAAGGAGGTAGCGAAGAGAGCCATGTGTCGGCACGACGCTTCTCCAAAGTTGAATCCAAAAGGGAAGATCAAACAAGCACCAGGCTTCCACACATCCAGAGCCCCAAAAATTACACGACCGTTGAAAAGTCTTCGACTAGGCAGGAAGGTGCCAGGTGTCGGCTCAACACAAATCTAAAATGGGAGCCCAAGGCGGAGACTCAAACTCATGCCATCCCTCCACGTAGAAAATGGTCAATAGAGGTCAAAAGGTAGATAGGATAGGCCTTAAAAAAGGATAAGTATATAAGTATTCGCGGGCACTGCCATGTGTCTAAGTGGCGCATCTCCAAGGGTAGATCTAAAAGTAGAGGCTCAAACAAGCGCCAGTTTTCCATGTAGCCCAAGGTCTAAAAGGTAAGGGAGAGGTCGTTGAAAATTCCAAAGACCTGCGAGAGGCTTCCAAGTGTCAACCTGACGCTCCTTCAAAAGGAAAATCTTGATCGGGATTTCAAGTAAGCGCGGAGCCTCCACACATCCAGTCTCAAAAAGGGGATAGAGTTGGGTTGAATAGTCAATGCATGGTGGCAGGCTGACGAAGAGTGCCAAGTGTCCAAATGGTGCTAACTCAAGGGTTGAATAGAGAGAGGGTTTCCAAATGAGCACCAAACGCCGCATGTCCCCGATCAAGAAATATGACCCCACCAAGCAAAGGACTTAGCCAAAAACATAGAAATTGGGTAGGTGGTGGAGGAAGCACCATGTGGCAAGCCTAAACCAGTAGCGCTAAGGCGGGCCATTGGGGAAAAAGTTGGATTTTTTCCCTTTTTAATTCCAAAGATGTAAAAGTTACAAAATGGGCCACAACTCCGCCTAAAGGGAAAAATTCAGGATCTGAGCCCGAGTCAAGGTCAAAGCGGAGAAGTGGGGAGTCGGAGGAAAAATTGAAAATTTTCCTTTGTCAAAAGGCACAAAGATGAAAATTGAAGCACATCTCCCAACCAACCAAAGGGTGCCATGTGTCTAAGTGGAGCAATGGGGCCGCGTGAGCTTTCTAGATTTTTTAAATTTTGTGGAAAAGGGGGAAAAGATAAATTCTGAGCCCACAAACCTGATTTTTCCCTCCATGTGTCCCATATTAAAAAGGGGCCCATTTTTCAAACTGGTTTTCCCACCCTTTTATACAGGAACCGATACAAACTTTGAAGGGGCATATCTTTCGACTCAGGGCTCAAAATATTGCAAAAATGACACCGTTGGAAAGATCTCATCCTCGTCTATGCCATGAAGATCTGAAACTTTAAGATCGGGGAGGTTAGGTAGGAGAAAAATGGAGAAACATCTTCAGGGCCATTAATGCAGGATCTATTTTTGCCCCAACAACCAGATCGGATTCGATCTGCTCCATTGTTTCCTCCTCCTTTGAGGCGCCGAACCAGTGGTTGATGCAGTCAAGATAGATTTGGAGGCAGATTTTGTAGAAGGTATTGATAGTAGTGGTTGAACCTCGACTGTTTTTCCTTCTTCTCTCTTTTCCTTTCGTGTGTTGAATCTATAAAATCCAGGTCGAAACTTATTGTAAAGGGTTGGACATTCTTTCATTTTTGCAGGCTCCCCTTTCCTTCTGGAAAAGGAATTCATGGAGTTCAGACCTTCCATTTAAATTGTAATACGTTTCCTACCTTCTGGCCATTTGTAATGCATTGTATCAATCTGCAGAGCAATAAAACACGTTTGTGATCGATTTTAGATCCTTTCTTGTCTCCTTTGCTCTCATCTGGTCTTTCATTATAAATCTGGTTATCTGTGCTTGATTATTGTATGTATTTTGTTGGTTTGTGTCTATCAAAAAAACTAATGTTCATCATTCCTTCGGTGCATCACCTTGTAGCTTAGTTTTGATTTCTTGTATTCCTTTTATCCCTGTCTCCTTGGTAAAACTTAGATTAGGTTTAGGAATAGGTCCTCTGCAAGTTTCCACGTATGCACCTAAACAGAGGAATAGGAACCAACCTTTAATCTGGAGATTTTTCCCATTTGCAAAGTCCCACACTTTGGGGAAAACTCAATGTTATGTGAATCACACCAAATGAATCTTGCCTTAGAAAAGTAGATCTGATGACTCATTTGGGGGTGTTGTGATTTTCACTAATAGAGGCTTAAACAAATCCTGATATAGGAAGGGAGAAGTAGTTTCCTTTCCTCACAAAATGAGACCATGTAACTGATTTGAACAAATAGTGCTCCCACACTTTGGGGAAAACTCAATGTTATGAATGGCACCAAATGTATCTTGCCTTAGAAAAGTGAACATGGACTCTTTGGGGGTGTTGTGATTTTTCACTGATAGAGGAAAAAATCATTGAAAGCGATTTCCTACCTCATTCCATAAGGTATTAGGTCTTTAATTAGAAAAAAAAAAACCTCTTTTAGTTGTAATGCATTTAGATGCGAGAGGTGTTAGTGCTAACCTTTGGTGTGTTTAATCTCTTCCTCATGCTCTAAAATGAGCATGATCGGTGGAAAATTTGTTTTTGGCTCTAGACTAGCCAAATATCTGATTGGACAAGGACTAAACATCTTGGTTTTCCCATTTTGTTCTTTCCTCTTGATGGTAGATTTTGATTAAGTAAATATTGAAATAAATAAAATTCCTAATCTAAATATGTAACAATGCTAAATATATGCAATGAAATATAGAAATCGACCCAAGCAAGATAATCAATTAAATTTGTAACCCTAGTTAAAAAAATGGAAGGAAATAACACTTAGTTGAATTAAGTAATTTATCACGGACATTGCCGAAGTGACAAACCGATGAATAGAGAAGAAGAAGTGTCATGCGAAAGCTTAAGAAGTTGTGTGACCACAAGATCTACCTGCATTGGGGTGCTGCAGACCTACTGCAGGCACTGTGACAACTCAAAACCTTAGAAACCAACTTTGGAGGGTTGCGAGGTATTCCCTGTCCTTTGATGCCTATCGTTAGTATGTCACATCAAATCAAATCCGTCGATGTTACTACTGTGACCTGTAAAAACCTCAAAAGTGCATTAAATCTCAAAAATAAAATAATGCAAATGAGGGGTCAGACTGTCCTCTTTTTTCAAAAAAGTGAACTTATGACCGAGCATTGCACTACATCTCAGACCTAATGTAGTTATATGTGTGTTTTTCAAAATCGTGCCCTATGTGGCTCTTGTGTGTGTCGTACTTGATAGCAATCAAGTAACTAGATATAAAAGATGTAAATAGATGTGTGCATGAAAGGATGAACTTCCCCTCCGATGAGTGTATGCAGAAATGGTAGTCCCTTTTCCCTTGTGTGAAGCTAGATGGATGTTTGAATGCTCTAGAATGTTCTTGGATGTAACCTTAGGTGATGATAGCTAATGCTTAGTGTTTGGTCCCTTATTATGATCACATAACTTTATATTTATATGATTCCCTTACTTGAATTTTGTAATTAACCCCGAAAAGGCCAACTACCAAAAAGATAAGATGCCCAAATGGCTAAAAAGGACCCAAAAGATGTGAATAAAGTAAAAATAGGTTGGGGGTGACCAAAGGGGACGGGGTTCTGGCGGCGGTGTATTGGTAAGGTGTTAGTGTCCAGAGTAAGAAATGTTGAAGGATGAAAAGACATATTGGGATAAAAGGAGTGTAAGATCAATAGAGGCAATAGAAAGCAAGCAAAGATGGCCAAAGACATGGGTTAATTAATACTTTTCTTACTTATGAATCATATGAATAATAGTATGTGATTAGGATTAGATAGATACCCAAAGTGCGTGATTTATTGTCTACATTTGCACCCACTTTATCTTGTTGAGTGAATATATGATAACATATAGTGGATAAGAGATGCGTACCTAATAACCATGTAGATTGATGATGAAAATGTGCGGAGAGATAAGAAAAATCATGGAGTGATAAAAATGTAAAGTGTGGAAGCTAGAGAAGAGGAAGTGAAAAATGATGATGATGATGATGATGACCCTAGGTCGAGAGCGTATGTGTAGATGTAAAAATAGTACTGTTGTTGATCTCGATTGTTTTGATTGATGATTTTGATTGATGTGTGAATGATGTGACTACCACTTCTCATAAGGATATACCCTGTAAAAGAGAAGAACATACAAGTAGTCAAATATACGTATGTGATCAAAATAAGAAAAATTGTGTAAAAGTATGTGTTAGAGTAGGTATTTACCTTAGCTCATGTTCACCTAGGTACTTTATTTACCTTTATTGTATTTACCCTCACCCACTTATGTGTGTGGATATTTCTTTTATCTTATTTAGATATTAGGAGATATTATCTAGTTGTTAGGTATAGTTCTTTCCTTGATCTATGGTATTGACTAGATTCTTGATGTCTAGTTCTCTCCTAAATCTATGGTCTTGACTAGTTCTTTGATGACTAGTTATTTCCTTGATTCATGGCTTGATCTACGACCTTGAATGGTTCTTAGATTGTTATTCCTTGCCTATTTAAGAAAGTCCCATTCTCAATGTATTACATTGAGTTCCATAATAATATATGATATTGTTGCTCATTTGTTTGCAAAGGTTTTATGTAAAGTTATTATGGTGAATTGCTTTCATCTTATTGATCGTGGTGTTTGATTAGCATCTATGTTCTTGGCTTAAATGCGATCTGATTATCGTTCCTTTCAGTATGTAAAAAAATGAAAAAAGGAAAATGTGCACCTAATCCGTGATGAGTGAAAGGAAATAGAAAGGATCATGAAGATGTTGTAGAAGAACATTTTTTCGGATGATCTCACGTCGGTTGTGTTGAATGCAAGTTTTTGGGAGATCTCACGCTAAGAACTAAGAAGTGTAGGGAGAAAATTCTAGAGGCGTCCTCTAACATTTAACTACTTCCCAAAGTATAAAACACCACTACATATGGTGTGTAAAAATCTGATCCATTTCAAACAAATTCTATCCAACGTGAAAGTAGAAGAAAGTGTAGTGCATGCATGTCAAGTGCTAAAGGACTGTCTATCCTGTAAAAGTTGTTGTGTATAGTACCAAGAATTGTGTTGAACTATTTTTTTTTGTGTAACTACCCATGGTCATAGGTATCCAGGGAGGGGTCGGGCGCTCGGGCGTGACTCTCGAGTCAGGGAGTTAGTGTTTGTGGTGTGCCATGAACCCAAGTCAAATTCTCGCTTGTTTACGAGACTAAAGACTGTGTCTAAAATGTACTATTTTATGAATGTAGACTATTGTATGGGGTTTTGGATTCAACCAATGATACTCCCTCATTTGGGGTGCATGCGACATCATTGAGGAGTATGCAGCCCCAAATGAGGACAAACCACCGAACTGAAAATGATGCCCTGTAGAGGGTAGGGAATGTTCTTGGTAGAAACCAAAGCACACGTAAGAAAAGTGGATGGAAACAAGTGTTAGTGAAAACAAGATAAACACACATGTAGAAGACAAAATGTAAGCTAAGAAGACAAGAAGATAATGTGTAAGCTAACACACAAGAATAAAATACACATGAAGACAATGTAGACCGTAAAAAGTGGGTTGTAAACATGGGACATCACTCATGATGTCACAAGAAAATTGAGTCGACATGGTCGGAGACAAACAAGCTATCGAGATAAAAAACAAGACATGGGGAAAATCCTGCAAACAATGGCAAACAATAGAAAGCAATGGACAACAATGACAACAAAATATTCGACATCCATGGTAGCAAATAGATCTTCAAATCAAATGTTGCACATGAAGAACCCATTAACATGTTAGAAAGATAGAAAGTATGTCAAAGTGTGTATAATTTGATATAGTAATGTGTTATGAAAAAATAAACAATAGCACTTGTAGCATACTCAAAGTGGATGCCCCCAGGAGCCACTGTGGGACTAGTATGAGGTACTTCGCCAAGCATCCATGTTGTGTGTATTGATCTATGTAAAGTTTACGATCACAACTAGAAGGCAAGTGAATGCGCATGTGTATATAGAAAGAGATGATGACATACAATGTATCTAGCTAAAATTTGTAATAAAGTGTTCATATAAGCATAAGTAAGCAAGAGTAAATGTGACCAAGGTATGCAATATGTTGTGGATAAGATGGAATGGAATGCAGTGTGAGTGTGATAGGATCTGCGTGCCCCTCGAGTGAATGTGAATGAGTATGCATGTGATGAGGCTCATTTGTACATGTCTCCTCAACAGATTGAGAATGAAATGTAGAACAAGAGTGTGTCACTGGGAAATGGTTGGAGTAGTGTGATAGAAAGATATGATCATCAAATCATAAAGCATAGAGAGTGCATGAGTGAGCGAGTGAATGTGGTGAGGTTCATTTTAGATATAGACCCTCATAAGTCAAGTATAAACTATGGAACTAGATTGCGTCATAGGGTAATGAGCGTATCATGTAGAAGTAGATGCGAGAAAGATGAATAGTGAGTGTCTAATAGAAGGCAATTTGTGAGAAAAAGATGTCAATCGTGCATGAAATGTACGGTGTGTAGTACATGATATGTGAGGTTCATGTATGCGATATGCCCTCAATAGTCAAGTGTGAACCATAGCACAATTGTGTGTCATCAGGTAATGATGATATAAGAGTGTATCAAGATGTGTACGATGTGTGTGAGAGACTAGACACGAAGTGTGAGACACATGTGAATGTTATGAGGAGGAGGAGAATAAGTATGATGCCCCTCCAAACACATGATGGACAAGAGTGTGTTCTACTTCACATATGCAAATATTGAAATAAATATAATGCCTAGTCTAAACATGTAACAACACTGAATATATGCAATGAAATACAAAAATTGACCCAATCAAGATAAGCAATTAAATTTGTAACCCTAGTTGTAAAATTGAAGGAAATAACACTTAGCTGATTTCACAATTTATCATGGAATGTGCCAAAGTGACAAATTGATGAAAAAAGAGGAAGAAGTGTCACACTAAAGCTCAAGAAGTTGTCACTGCAACCACAAAATCTTCTTGGACTGGGGCACCTAGATAGGGTCACAGGAACTTGTGGGTGCTGCAGACTTTCTTTGGGCACCTTGACTACTCAAAACCTTAGGAAACCAACTTTGGAGGGTTGCGAGGTGTTTGTTGTCCTTCGCCGCCTGTTGCTAGTATGTATCATCAAGTTCATCGATGTTTCCTATAACCTATAATGAAGAAATGACATGTAAAAACCCCAAAATTACATCAAATCCCAAAACTAAAATAATGCAAATGAGGGGTTGGACTGTCCTCGGCTATCAAACAAGTGAACTTGTGACCAAGAACTACACTACATCTCAAACCCAATGTAGTTCTATGTTTTTGTGCATGTGTCAAAATTGTGCCCTATGTGGCTCGTGTGCATGTCGTACTTGATAACGAGAAATTAGATAGATGTAAAATATGTAAATACATGTGTGCATGAAAGAAATAACTTCCCCTCCTATGCGTGTATGTAGAAATGACAGTCTCTTGTCCCTTTTGTGGAGCTAGATGGATGCTTTAATTCTCTAGAATGCTCTTGGATGCAACCTTAGGTGATGATAACTAATGCTTAGTGCTTGGTACCTTATTATGATCACATAACTTTATATTTATATGATTCCCTTTCTTGAATTTTGTAATGAACTCTGAAAGGGATGACTACCAAAAAAATAAGATGCCCAAATGGCTAGAAAGGACCCAAAAGATGTGAACAAAGTATAAAGAGGTCAGCGGTGCCTAGCGTTGGCATCTGGTGCCGGTGTTGGTGTATAGAGTGAGAAAAACCAAAGTATGAAAAGACATCTTGGGGCTAGAAGGAGTGTAAGATTAACATAGGAAACAAAAAACAAACAAATATGGTGAAGACAAGGCTCAACTAGTACTTTTCTTACTTAAGAATCATATGAATAGTAGTATCGATCAAGACTAGATAGATACCTAGAGTGTGTTAGTTATTGTCTACGAGATGTCTGCAAACCCGTTTGGAATTGATGTTGTTTACTCTTGCATCAACATCCTTGTTTCCACCCATGTATTCTCATAATCTGCTTCTTCAAACAAGAAGCTAAAGATCTCAAACTCATCCTTCTTTAAGTCTTGAGGCTCTTCTTGTTTTATTGCAGTGACTAATGATACTCTTGGTGTATCACTAGAACCTTCCAAAAGTACAACATTTTCTAAACATGTAGAGAAATGAGGATCATTGCATTCACTTATAACATCTTGCTCACCTAGAATCCCTCCTTCCTCACTTTCTAGGATGGCGCAAGTGTTTAAAAACACTTCCTCTTCCCCTCCACTTCCAATCTGATTGTTCTTCATATCTACCTGATTTGTTTTGATGTTTAGCCCCCCTTTTTTGCATGGTTCTCACATTCTCATCCTAACAATTTGAGTCATATCATTCTTCACCAGATATGTAATTTTATTATTTTATAAATCTGGTTGGAGATGAGACATAAGGGGCTGCTGATTTGTTACATGTTTGGATGGGAATGTTTGGTGCTTGAGCGATCTGATTTGATCAATTGGAGAATCCAAACGATTCCCCAAAACATGTTCCTTACTTTTTGACCAGCTCTTTCCAAAAAAATTGTATGATTTTGCATTAAAACTTGTTATTTTGAGTGTTGTATGTGTTGTTTCCTCTCTCTAAAAGAATATATAACTTTCCATTCTACCAACATTGTAGGATAACTTAGTTTAGTGAGTGTTGGGTAGAAGGTAGGGACATCATGTGGAATACCACAACTTCTGAAAACATTAGTGCATGGTTTAGTGAAGTTGGGTAGTGCTCTAGGTGGAGATGGGAGGGAGTTTGGAAAAGTATGAGGAGTGCTTTGGGCATGATAAAATTTTGGAGCATCAAATGAAAGAAAAGGAAGCAAAGGATCTTCCTTCCTTTGGAGAGGGACAATGGATTTTTCATTCTTTACACAAGGGGAAGGAAGAATTTGAGATGGTGAGGGAGAATAGTGGCCATGGGAATGGGTTTCCTTTGGCCACTCAAATGAGCATATTCTCATATTGTGACGCAATGGAAAAAGCTTGAGGAAGGGTGCTTCCTCCTAGGGATTGGATTAACACAGCCAAATCAACATCAAAGGACCTTAAATAATATAAGAATGCCATACCTTATGAGGGTCTGAATTTTTGAGGAATTCTATGCCAAGTCCTTATGAACTCTGGTATTAAAGTCAGAGATAAACTCCATTAGGACCCACTGTATTTTGCTGAGATGTTCCATGAGGGTGATAACATCTGCATTTTCCTTGAACCAATTATCCAATTGTTCTCCCAACCGATCCCATGTGGAAATGGATTATGAAGCTAAATTTTTATACCAGTCTTTTGATCTACCTCTGAAAGATGAAACAAGAAGTCTGAGGAAAATGTTCTCTTCTCTGATGTTGTGAATGACACAATGGTTCACTATATCCTGAATGTGATCAATGGGAGATTGATCTCCATTTCCATGGAAGAGGGGTAAGTTTTTCAGGGTTGTTTTGGGGATATCATCCCACTACTACAAATGGAGGGGGCTAGAGTTGAAATGAGGAAATGGAAGAGCTCTTTGGAGAGCCATGAGAAAATGGGGGCATGGAAATGAATGCAGGAATGGAGGAAAAGGTATGAAACCTAAGAAAATGGGTTGGTTTGAATCAGTGGAGTCACTAGATGTGTTGAGAAATGCCTCCAAAGGTCGAATACCACCAAGAACACATCAATCTTGTTGGCATGAAGTTGTAGAGTGCTTCAAGCTGTCCCATCGAGCATGCCAAAAATTGTTATCACTTGGATCTTGCACCCACAAAATCTTTAGATGATCCAGTGCAACATGGGAACATCCCGAAGTGTGGGACCTTGGTTCCTTGGGATGAACCTTAGGAGAAGTTTGGCTTCCTACTAAACTATGTGCATATGATAAAAGACCAAGATGCAAAAGCTTTTATACTAGAAATAAACTACAATTTATTCAAATATTTTCTGAGAAAAGGGAAGAAGGATAAATGGAATAAAGAAAGTGGTGATGCACCAATAGTTAAAGAACAAAATGACCAGCTTATGCAAGCACAGAACATTTAATAAAAAGATAACAATATACACAACTTCCTATCTTTACCTCTTTACATAAGTAATTTTTATGAAGGTTAGACAATAATAGAAGGGATTCATATATTATTCCACAACTATCACAGATAAGATTTGTTTTTCATAACATACAACTTGCTAAGAGAATAATTAACCTCGTATGAAGGTAAAATGAACTATGCAAGCACTAGGAAAGAAAGATTCACAAGTACAACATTCACCATCAATATACACAACACATAAAAGTGGAAGAAGGCTAAATATCAATTCTGCATAAATAATATTAAGGCTTAAGCCTGTACACAAGTGCTCAAAAGGGTAGAGCCTCTTTATACAATAGATAAAAAAGTCTCTGAATACATTATGCATCCTCCTATATATAGTTAAGAAGGTTGAGCAATATTAGCTACTCTTCTTAACTAATTACATTCTAAAAATAGGATGCATTTACATCTATGAAAGATTCTTCCTCATAATAGTCAAATTATTTTGCAACTTTGATTGGTCAAACCTACTTTTCAACTCTGTGACTTCCTTAGGGAAGTTGGAACCTGCTCTTCAACTCGCTGAATTCCTCGGGAGGTTAGCACCTACTTTTCAACTATTGACTTCCCTGGGGGGAGTTGGAACATGATTTTAAATTGTTGACTTCCCTAGGGGAATTTGGCACCTGCTTTACAACTGGTGACTTCCCCGGGGGAATTTTGGTCCCACTTTTCAACTGTTGACTTCCCTGGGGGAATTTGGAACTTGTTTTTCAACAGATTGAGTTCCATGGGGGAAATTGGGACCTACTTTGCAACTGTTGACTTCCCTGGGAGAATTTGGGATCTCCTTTTCAACTGCTAACTTACCTCGGGAAATTTTGGACCTACTTTTCAACCGCTGACTTCCCTAGGGAAATTTGGGACCTGTTTTTCAACTATTGACTTCCCTTGGAGAAGTTGGCACCTACTTTGCAACTATTGACTTCCCTAGGGAATTTGGGACCTTATTTTCAACAATTGACTTCTATGGGGAGTTTGGGACCTAATTTTCAACTATTGACTTCCATGGGGAATTTGGCACCTTCTTTTCAACTACCGACTTCCACGGGGAAGTTAGGACCTACTTTACAATTTTTGGCTTCCCGAGGGAAGTTGGGACCTGTTTTGCAATTTCAGGTTTGGGGTTTCATTTGCAATTTTACATGTAATTTAAAAATTGAAACCGAAACCCAAAATTCAATAATTACTTTGTATTTTGGGTTTAGGGTTTCATTTACAATTTTACATGCAAATTGTAAATTGAAACCCGAAACCCAAAATGCATCGAGTCCTTTGTATTCTGGGTTTGGGGTTTCATTTGTAATTTTACATGTAAATTGTAAATTGAAACTTGAACTTGAAATGCACAGAGTTATTTTTATTTCAGTTTGGGGTTTCATTTGTAATTTTACATGTAAATTATAAATTGAAACACAAACCCATAATGCACTAAAATATGTAAATTGGAACCCAAAACCCGAAATGCACTAAAATATGCAAATTGGAACCCAAAACTGAAATACACTAAAATATGCAAATTGGAACATGTTATCCAAATAGCTCTCCTAGCAATTTGGATAACTTGCATACACATTCTGGCCCTAAGTTATTCATTGAAGAATTGTGCACACTCAAAATCACTTGGCACATTCCCTTGGTCATAGTTTACCTGTGCGCCCCTTTCCTTTTCTCCTTCCACTTCTCCCTTGCGCCCACCTTCCACACATTCACCTTCTTCCTAGTCAGCTTCTTCCCATCCCGTACGCCTCACACTTACTACTAAGTCCTTGGCCCTTCATGTGCCACACCCATTACCTTGTAATAGTTGTGCCTTAACCATATGTTCTCTACTCACCAATTTGCCTCATCTCCCCACGCGCATCGTGTGCACCCCTCTGTGCCTTCCTCTATTTTCTCCATGTGCCCTTCCCTCATACCCTTTTGTGCCAGATCATCTTTTGACATGCTTAAGTGTGTCACATGCAACCAATCAAAGTGCATGACAAGGTGCCAAATCCTTGTAATAAATCAATGATTGACATGTAGTAGAAATGACAAATATTTGTACATTTGGCCATCATCTTAGCCAATTCACATGTGCCACATGTTTCATGTGCGTCGACGACTCTGACATCTTTTGACATGACATATCTTTTTGCTACGAGCTTAGATCGGTGCATGTATGGACTTGTCAGAGAGCTGTTGACATCAACTACAATGCATAAATTCAAAATTCAAATTCTAGTGGATCTAGTATGCAAGAAACGGGAAAATGTCTCTATGAACATTGATGAGTACATCTAATTGCTCCAACCACCCAATTTGGTATGATCTGCCCTCCTTTGTCTTAAATGCATCAAATAGGCATGGGGAAGTGTACTTCTGATTTCCAAGTGGATTTGCAAACATTGAATGCTTCTTATTGGTGGTTGTGTTTCAAATTTAGGTTTTCCCTCCTTTTCCCTTCTTCCTCCATGGATTCATCTATAAATGTAAGAGCAAGGCTCATTTGTTATGTTGGACACTCTAGATCCTTACGCATTCTGCTAAGGACTTCATATTTTCTATATTTTGAGTTACAGACCTCTATGTATGGCTCTTGCATGTGGATATCGGCCTCCTTCATCATTGTAACAACTCTGTGCATTTCTAGAAGTAATAGAAGCATCATTTTGTGACTATTCTCTGTCCTAACATGTTTGCATTCCTTCTTCTTTCCTTTTCTTTTGCATTGTGTGTTGGTTGTGCTACTTCAGGTCCCCTGCAGCCCGTATTTGGTTGTGTTCCATGAGAATGATCTGGTGAATGCATATTTCACTGTGCTACTCGTGCCTAGCCTCCTTTCATGCATTCCCTATCATTCTCACTCAGAAAAGATAGTGTTCATCCCTCTTTTCTGGTGTTATTTCCTTTTAGTGTAGTTTACTTCATGTTATCCTTCTTTCCATGGTCCCTTGGAATTCTTATCTTAGTTTCCCCTTTTAGCACTAGGAGTAGCAGTAGTAGTAGAAATAGATAGAGGAACCAGCCTTCTCCGAGATCCATCCCAAGCTTGCAAGGTCCCACAACTTGGGGATGGTTCCATTGTGGTCTCAAACACCTCACCCTTCCGAGATCCGAGACACGGGTGCATGTTTGAGAAACCAACAATTTCTGGCACACCTGGCGGGACTAGCATTGAAAGCTCAAAGTTCTAGTGTGTGAACTTAGTGTTTCAGCCTTTGAAGAGGCTCATTTCAAACACATCTGACGACTCCCAATATTTTAAGATCTCTGTTTTCAGAGTCCTGAGCACCTTTCATGAGAAAAGTGCACACAAGAAGAAGTGCAGTAGTTGAAGATTCTTTTAAATACCTCCATCTATCCCTAAGAAGAGTTCATTCCAAAAATCCCACACGTGCATCTCCATCTCTAGCGCACCACACCCATTCAACTCCTCCTAAAAACACACAACCTATGCGCCTGTAATGGCACATCAGTAACCCCCTCCATTAAGAAACTTTGCAAACTTTTATGGAGGGAGTCCCTTACTTCTAGCAACATGAGTACAACATGATATGTCGAATGGTGTGCTCAAGAGTATTCCTTACTTTACTGGTGAGAATCAAGTCACCCCTCAGGAGCATATCCAGGATGTAGCAAATGTGTGTTCACTTTATTTGATCACACATGATGATATAGCAGTTATATTTCTTACAACCTCTTTCAAAGGTAAAGCACTTCAATGGTACTGAGGCTTGAGACTTGGATCTATCACCACTTGGGATGAGATGGGAACAAATCTTTGTAATTACTTTGATGATAAGTTAGATCACCTATCATTGGTGGAGAAACTGACAACAACAAGGAGGGCACCCAATGAGCAGATGACTGATTTCAACATCATATTTCAAAATACTTTAGACAGAATTCCTCTTGTGGTAAGACCTACAGCGATATTTCAATTATGATCCAATCTATGGGAGGTAGGAATTTACTAGATGCTTATAACATTATAGTAAGGGTAGAAAATAGTCTCATTCAGGTGGGAAAGTTGGCTCCTAGACCGCCCATGCCCCGATTCCCGAGAATGTCATAGGCCCCACCCTCTACGACCCTTATTCCTATCCCTGAGAAAAGTGCACAACCAGTTGCCTCAACATCCTATTCTCCATCACAACAAAAGGAAGATGAAGAATTGAAGGCCTTGATCAGAAATTTATCAAACAAGTTCATATCGTTAGAAAAGCAACGGGCGCAAGCCTATAGAGGCAATTCCAATCAGGTGCATGGCCAAGGCAATCAGACTTGGCGGAATCAAAATGGAAATCAAAGATACGGCCCCAATCATGAGAATGAAAAATGGTAGCCTAATGCACATATGCCTTTGCAATTTGTTCCTCCCACTACTTCTCTCCCATCACCCAGCGCGATCCGAGTGCTTGTTCCAGTTCAGAACAATTTGGCACAAGAGTCAGAATGGTGCTTCCCTTGCAATATGCCTCATAGTCAATATCATTTTACTAATGTTACACGCGCCCAAGCCTTCATGATCTAGAATGCTTCATCCTATGAGCCCTCAACAAGTGCCCATGAAGCAGATAATCCAGAAAGAGCAGAAGTTCCTCCGAGACCAATTTGATGTTCTTTGGCGCAGAGGAATTCTGCACAATCAACCTAGCTGCAGAAGATACAAACAGACCACACACCCAAGTTACGGACAACACAAGATACAAGAAAAGAATATTAGAGTTATGCATGTAGGTTACACCCCCGACAATGCAAGAAAATCCTTAGAAGAAGAAAGAATCAATCAAGGCATCATGCAGTAAAAGTGCTCAAATCCCTATGCAGAATCCCCTCATAAAGCTCCATCTAAAATAACATGCACCCCTCATTTGGTAGGCCAAGCCTCTGCCCTAGCTAAAATTCAGGCTTTTGTGCCTAAACAATCAAGAAGGGATGTTATTCCCCAAATGCACAAGATGGAGGGGCTTCCATTTAGCATTGTTGACCAGATGAAGAGAACAAACATAAACGTCATAATGTGGGATGCCCTGATCATTCCATCTCGAGGGATATGTTATATGAAGCTCTGTGTAACTCCCACGCACGATGATCCGAGTTAATGAAGAAGCCATGTGCTTCTATCAAAATCTTCCAAGAAGAGGAGAAACAAGTAAGTAAAGTTGTTAAAACCCCACTCTTCTATATGTCCTTGATTATAGGTAAACACCTAGTGCATAACTGCATGATTGACTCAGGCGCTAGTACTTTTGTTATGCCTAAGAAGATAGCTGATGTCTTAGGTCTGAAATATAGCCCTTTATCTAAAGGAGTCCTAAAAATTGATGGCTCAATTGTAACCACCTTAGGAGTCATCAAGGATCTTGAGTTAACCCTCCATGCATGTCTAATCCTAACAATTACTCAAGATGTGTCAATTATTGACTTGCCTCCTTTGTTTGCCCTATGTTTATCAAGAGAATTTACTTGCTAAAGTGGGTGGTTACTTGTCTTCTAATTGGTCTCATATGTTACTCAAGACAAGATATGGTACCCGGTTTACCATACAAGCTGAGCCTATATTTTCCTATCATGTAGAGTCATATGTCCCATCCCCTCTCCAAGCCAATTGTCTTATCCAAGAAGAAAAAGTTTCAGTTCCTGAAGAGTAGTCTCTTCCACCCTCTGTTCCATACATAAGGCTTGATGAATGGGCAGAAAGACATCACAAATTTGATCCATATGCTGAAAAACTAGAATCCTATGAAACTGGGCTTGGTACTTATTGCATCCTAGAAGAAGACGTTATGCTTCCATGTGTGCTCATGAAAGACAAAGTTCAAACTGTCTATGGAAGTTTTACTTTGATGGATCTAGAAGTAGAAACAAGTCGGGATCGGAGTGGTTCTCATTTCCCCTAAGGATGAGAAATTATTCTTTGCGCATAGGTTGTAGTTTACATGCTCTAACAATGTGGTAGAATATGAAGCGCTGGTGCATGGCTTGCTCGTTATTGAAAAGAAGAAAATTACATTATTGCAGATCTTTGGGGACATAGAATTGATCATCCACCAGTCACCAAAAAATGCAAGACAAAGAATAAGCTTCTTAAAGCTTATAAATATAGAGTTTGGGACCTACTTGAGAGCTTTGATGCCCTTAATCTATAGGTAGTCCCGCGCAGAATGAATAAAGAAGCTAACCAAATGGCTACTTGGTTCACAATTTTCTCTTGCTGAGCACTTTGTTAAAGGAAACAATTAGCACATTAATATGGTGATCAGACCATCCATTCCAAACAATAACAACAACAGCTAGCAAGTGTTTGATGTGTGACGCCGAGATAATCCAGTTTATCCAGAATGAAGCTAAATTTTCATCAAGTATGCAAGTGACTTGCATGACAACTATGGTGACCAAGTAATACAGATTAAAGAAAAATAAGTTGCCTAAAGGGCTGGTCACCTTAGAACAAATGTTTAGCCCTGATGATGAGTTCAAGGGTGAAGAAAGATACATGCGCACTACAGAATAGGACTACTCCATTACTATTGCATGCGGAAAAGAGTTTTTGCTTAGCAGGACTTGTGCGCATGAAGAAAAATAGGCCTTCATCTCTCTCTGTCAAAAATACAGTGATATTTTCTCATGGGAGTATGAAGACCTCAAAGGTTTTGATCCAAGTATTGCTCAACACTCCATTGACCTTGATCCTGGTATAAAGCCCGTCAGATAGAAGCAGCGACCAATCAATCCAAAAATAGAGCCCCTCATGAGAAAGGAATTATCCAAACTCATTGAGGAAAAAATTATCTTTCCCATCAAATATTCCACCTGGGTCGCGAATCTTGTTCCAGTGCACAAGAAAAATGGTGAAATCAGACTCTGTGTTGATTTCAGAGATTTGAATAAGGCATCTCTAAAGGATCATTATCCTTTTCCTTCAATGGAGCATATTTTGCAAACCATAGCTGGTGCACAGTGTTCTCCATGCTAGATGGGTATTTGGGTTTCAACTAGATCCTGGTCAAGGAAGAGGATCAATTCAAAACAACATTTACAACCAAGTGGGGAACATATGCATATCATAAAATGCCCTTTGGTCTATCAAATGCGGGTGTAATGTTTCAATGCGCCATGGATATTACCTTCAAAGGTTACATCAATGAGTTCATCTTGGTTTACCTGGATGATATAACTGTCTTCTCAAAACAGAGTGTGGATCACATGGCACACCTGGAAAAGGTCTTTGAGAGATGCAGATAATTTGGGGTATCTCTTAACCCCAAGAAGTGTAATTTTATGGTGGCACAGGGAAAGCTCTTGGGCCATGTGGTTTCAAGGATGACATCATAATTGATTGATCCTGAGCATTTTCAGCCATCCTATCCCTTTCCTTACTAGTGCACAAAAAGGCCTTACAGTCCTTCCTTGGCAAGATTAACTTTGTTAGGTGTTTTATCCCTAACTTTGCGGGACTGGTTTGACCCATCACCCTTATGCTCAAGAAGGACATAGCCTTCAAATGGACAACAGAAGGAAGAGAAAGCTTCAACAAGATCAAGAAGGAGATTGCTTGTGCGCCAACACTCATCAATCCAGATTATTCAAAGGATTTCATCCTTTATGCTTATGGCGTGGATGCAAGTGTTGTTGTTGTCCTGACACAAGGAAATGAACAAGGACTAGAACAGCCAGTGGCCTTCTTCAGCCAGACTCAAGGATTATGAATTGAAATACAGTCACATGGAGAAGCAAGTCTTTTCCATCATGCACACGCTCAAGAAATTCAAAATTATGCTCGCCACAAATCATATCAAGGTGTTAGTCTCCCACTCATCTGTCAGAGACTTCATCATGGGAGTAGAGATCAGTGAGAAGAGAGCATGATGGGTGACTAAAATCATGGAATATGATGTGATTATTAAGGCCACAAAGCTAGTAAGAGGTAGTGCACTCTGCAAGTAGATTGTTGAGGATGCGCAGAGTGAACCTGAGGCTTCATTATTTCGGATGAAGACCTTCCACATGTAGAACTTAAATAGAATATAGACCCTGGCACGCATGACTGGATGAAGGACATGATCACATTCCTTTCCGAGGGTGCATACCCTCTTGGTTTAAATAAAGCAAAGAGAATACATCTGAGGTTACAATATGTCCCTTATGTGTTGATTGATGGACTTCTCTTCAAAAGAAATCTTGATGGCATGTTGTTAAGATGTATCAATGGTGCGTAATGAAAAAGTGTTAGCAAAATTTCATGATGGATTCTTTGGTGGACACTTCTCTGCCAAAACTATAACAATAAAGATCATAATGACAAGTATCTTTTGGCCTACCTTGTTTATAGATGCACATAGGTGGGTCAAAAATGCAAGGAATGTGCTTTCTTTTCAGGAAATAAAATATTGGCAGCACTTCCTCCAACCAATCCAAGCAGATCAGCCCTTTGCGTAATGGGGTCTCAACTTCATAGGCATGATCAATCTACCTTCAAGCGCTGGACATAAATGGGTGCTGATAGCTACAAATTACTTCACCAGATGGATAGAAGTTTTCGTGCTTAGGAATCAACTAAGGCAGTCATCCTTGACTTTCTCAAGGGTTTAGTCACAAGGTTTGGCGTTCCTCAAACCATTATCTTTGATAATGCAAAAGCCTTCCTTGGTGCTAAAATCACTTATTGGGCTCTAAGTCTAGGCATTTACTTGAAAACATCTTCCAACTATTACCCTCAGGGCAATGGTCTGGCAGAATCAACAAACAAGAACCTAATCAAAATCATGAAGTGCATAATGAACATCAGCCAAAGATAGTGGCATACAAAGGTCTTGCGTGCACTCTGGTAGATAGAATCATAGTAAAAAGGCAATAGAAACTTCACCTTACAAGCTTGTCTATGGCAAGGAGGCTGCCCTTCCTTTGATACTAGAACTAAATTCACTAGCACTTGCCTAGTAGCTAGAATTTGAAGGCATGGACCAGAGAGAAATCAGAATGGTGGAGCTGATTCATCTTGAAGAACTTAAAAACTCTACCATGATCAAGATAGAATAACAACATCAACAAGCAACAAAGAAATGGTTCGATAGAAAGTCTAGGCCTCAAGCTTTCAAAATTGGGGACCTGGTTCTAAAATGGGATGCTAACATAGCTAAGCCAGGGGTTCCATTCAAAGTTTGATGCACTTTGGAGTGGCCCATACATCATCAGTTCCTACAAAGAAGCTAACTCTTTCGAGTTAACTCATCTTGATGGAAGTGCACTGCAAATCCCAGTGAACGAGATCTATCTCAAACCCTTCCATTAAGTTTGTCACATCATGTTGTAGATATTATAGTAGTTTTAATTCCTCCAAGTGTGTTATGTGCACATTATTTGTTTGTACATAGTTCTTTCCTCTCGCGTGCTTCCTGCGCGTGCTCTTTTGTTACTTCTAGAGTGCAGAGCTTCTCTCAGTAGTTGTGAGATTCATAAACAGAGTGCGAAATGATTCTCAAGTGATCACATGGGAATTTTCATAATTGAACAAGTAGAATCCATGCCCAATGGATGCTTCAGGCTATTGATCTCTTTCATCTAGCAGGAAGATGGCCCTAAAATTCACCAAAACTGTTATCCAAATAGCTCTCCTAGCAATTTGGATAACTTGCATACACATTCTGGCCCTAAGTTATTCATTGAAGAATTACACATGCTCAAAATCACTTGGCACATTCCCTTGGTTGCATAGTTTACTGTGCACCCCTTTCCTTTTCTCCTTCCACTTCTCCCTTGCACCCACCTTTGCGCATTCACCTTCTTCCCATCTTCTTCCCATCCCACGCCTCACACTTACTACTAAGTCCTTGGCCCTTTGCACGCCATGCCCATTACCTTGTAATAGTTGTGCCTTAACCATACATTCTCTACTCACCAGTTTTCCTCATCTCCCAACACACATCACATGTGCCCCTCTATGCCTTCCTTTGTTTTCTCTGTGCACCCTTCCCTCATGTCATTCTATGTCAGATCATCTTTCGGCATGCTTAAGTGTGTCGCGTGCTGAATCAAAAGAGCACCAATAGGGTTCTGAATCCTTACAAAAAATCAATGATTGACACATAGAATAAATAGAAAATAGTTGTATAGTTGGTCATCATCTCGTCCAATCTGCGCATGCCATGTGTTTCGCATGCGTCGATGACTCTGACATCTTCTGACAGCCATAACTTCTACTACAGAGCTTATATCGGTGTGTTCTTGGACTTGTTAGAGATTTGTTGTCATCAACTACAATGCCAGAAATTCAAAATTCAAATTCTAGTAGATCTGGTAGGTGAGAAATGGGAAAACGTCTCTCTAGAACATTGATGAGTAGATCTGATTTCTCCAACCACCCAATTTGGTATGATCTGCCCTCCTTTGTCTTCAACATGTCAAACAAGCATGGGGAAGCATACTTCACATATTTCCAAGTGGATTTGTAGACATTGAATGCTTCTTGTTGGTGGTTGTGTTTCAAATTCAGGTTTTCCCTCCTTTTCCCTTCTTCCTCCATGGATTCATCTATAAATGTAAGAGCAAGGCTCATTTGTTATGTTGGACACTCTAGATCCTTACGTGTTCTGCCAAGGACTTCATATTTTTGTATTTTGAGTTACAAACCTCTATGTATGGCTCTTACATGTGGATATCAGCCTCCTTCATCATTGAATAACATTCTGTGCATTTCTGGAAGTAATAGAAGCATCATTTTGTGACTATTCTCTGTCCTAACGTGTTTGCATTCCTTCTTCTTGCCTTTTCTTTTGTGTTGTGTGTTGGTTGTGCTACTTTAGGTCCCCTGTAGTTCCATATTTGGTTGTGTTCCATGAGAACGATTTGGTGAATGCATATTTCATTGTGCTACTCGTGCCTAGCCTCCTTTCATGCATTCCATGTCATTTTTACTCAGAATAGATAGTGTTCATCCCTCTTTTTGGTGCTATCACCTTTTAGTGTAGTTTACTTCATGTTATCCTTCTTTCCCTAGTCCCTTGGCATTCTTAGCTTAGTTTCCCCTTTCAAAGACTAGGAGTAGTAGTAGTAGTAGAAATAGATAGAGGAACCAACCTTCTCTCGGAGATCTGTCCCAAGCTCGCAAGGTCCCACAACTTGGGGATGGTTCCATTGTGGTCTCAAACACCTCGGCCCTTCCGAGATCCGAGACACGGGTGCACATTTGAGAAACCAATAGAACCCAAAACCCAAAATACACTAAAATATGTAAATTGGAACTTGAAACTTGAAATGCACTAAAATATGATTTTAAAATACTTAGGCATTTTTGATATTTTCACAAAAATGGTCTTGCATCAAAACTTTAAGAAACAAGGATTTTGTAAGGAATAGTCATGCAAATGGGCAAGGTGACTTGAAAATTCAACATGAATGAATTATACTTATGTTCCCACCATGTGATGTCCCATTTGTATCAAGTATGAAATGTTCAATATAGAATAAGGAGGAGGCCCATGTCCCCATATTGTAAAATTACTCAACAGGCACAAATAGTAAAGGGAATGAATTACTCATGCCCCCACATTCTATATTGAAATATAATAAACTTTTTCCTAAATTATGTCAATTTTCCTTGAACCTAGACCTTTAAAAGTGTGTATGTTCCATAAAATCTTTAATTTTCTTTTAAAAACTACCCAAGACGAAACCATTAATCCTAGACAATAATGTATGATGATTCCATCCCTTTTTTGATGGTTTTGTACTAGTGTGAATATTGATTCTGATTTGTATTTATTTTTTCCATGTGTGTCTATATTCTATTCTATTATATTCTAATTTTTGTAATTTTTTTGTGTGCTTAATTGCATAAATATTCATGTGATAACCCCACTGAATTCCCCCTCTTTTAAGGTGAGTGAGATGTGGAATAGATCATTCAAATGAAAATAAATAATGTGTGTCTTTGTGAATGTAGTGTATATTAATTGTTGGGTCACATTGAGGGTTAGTTGTAGGTGGCCACCATAGAGATCATGTTCCCATGAAAGGATTTCATGGTAGAAACCATGACACAAAGAGAGAGAAAATAAATCTTCCTAGAAAACAAACATATAAGAAAACAAGTAAAACATGCAATGTGACTTACTTTAGTCATAACAAATAAAAAGAGCCACATATAAGAGATACAAGAGTGTCACACACACAAACAAATATGAGGAAAATAAAATGAGGTTGTAAACAAGGGACATTAAAGTCTCTCACACACACATAACAAATGACATAGGTTGCATACATGAATACAAGCATGCAAGAAAGCAAGTGAATATAATAGTTAACAATAGCCAAAGGTACACATGTCAAGAGATGCTAGGACTACATATAACACGTGTCATCTACATTAGTCAAAATAAATAACATATAACACAATATAGAAAATGAACATAATGAGAATGTGAATTATCACCATATAATTAAATAATAACCACTGATATCATATGAGATGCCCCCATATGTTAACTAACCATTGGGTAAAAGGAGATATCCATCATCTAAGCATTGTAGAGTATTGTGTATTTTATGTATCACGTTCGGATACCTCATGAATGCATGTGTGTAACAAGTATATAAAATATGCTATCTATCAAACCATATGACAAACAACATATACAAAGTAAGGAACTAGAGAAAATCAAGTCATATGTAGGTCTTGATTTTGTATTTTGATAACATTTGACTATTTTTGTGTTTTTTTAAAAATTGGTAATTATATAAAGAAAGTGCAATGTAAGAGCTACTCTATGATACAATCAAGAGGGTGAGGATACAAACTTGTAGGTATGGGAGGTTTAGATCTCATATTCGTATTATGTACACTATTAGTAGGAAGTATTGTATCCATCTAGGGTGGTGGGACATGCTTAGGAGATTTTTTTCTTGTAATATGAGGCCTAAGAGAAGGCCTATGATGGATAATTCCTCTAGATGTGGTGTGAATAAGAGAACTAATCATGGATACAAAAATAATGCTTTCTTAGCAAATGAAAAGAAGTCTCATATGGGATACCCTTAAGCATGTAACAACTTAATTTTCACATATATATATCTTATGCCCCTAGGGCACTCATCCCCTCGGCCAACCAAGGAGCCCCCTTAGATATATTATATCTGCAACACTCATCTAATACTTATCCATTTATGTATCAGAGAAGGGATATCCTTAAGTTAATAAAGCCAAGGAATCCTAGAAGAATGTCACATGAACCAAAAGAAGTAATAAGGAAAAAAGGTATGGCTATAGTAGTAGATCCCTTATTAAAAGGGAGAACAATGTGCCCAAAATAAGTTTTAGTATTAAATTGCATATGTTTCTTAGTAAATCCTAAAGATGCAAGCAATGTGAATACACTCATATTTTGTTTAGATATGTTATCAATCAAGACACTATGGATGTGACTTATACCAAAAAAAGACTCAAATATTAAGTGCATCAAAACATCATCATCGACAATATCAACATCATCAAAGTTAATATTAGGCTAAGGAGGCATATCAAAGGTAATTGTACCAATCATAGAATCAAGTGGATGATGTAGTATGAGGAGGTTGATCCATGTAAGTATGATACACCTCTAAAGCGATCTTAGATTTTGAATTGTTGTGATTGGGAGGTGTATTATTGAATATCTCGATCTTAGAGTTGTATTGATAGGATTATATTGCTTAGGAGGAGACTAAAATTAAATTACATTAGTATTAATAAGGTCTTGTATGTCACGAAAAATCTTGAAGCATTTATTATTAGTGTAAAATTCATATGTATAAGTCACAATAGGCATTAGAATCAAAATATTTATCATGAGGCTTTTGTATATCAACCTTAAGAGGAGAAGGGAGAGAGATAATGTTACAATCTATCAAATTTTGTAAGATTACTTACGGTGATGAGGTAAACCATGTGAACTACCTTTGAGGAGTAGCTTGCAGCTAAAGCTTTGTAGGTTGAGATAATACATTAATAGTTTAACTTTAGCATCAATTTATTTATCGTTAGGTTTTCCTTCGTAATTGTATTTTCCTTAAAATTTAGATGTAGATGTGTTATGAGCAGTAGATGCATACTTAAACTTGTTTAAAGTAAGGACCTTGGCCTCTCATTATTTTAGAGTGTGGTATAGTTCATCAAAATATTGAAATTTATCAAACATAACTGATTCTTGTAAAAGAGAAAATACTTTGAGCAAATAACTTTTGGAGATTATTATCCTGAAAGCATATTTTTCATCTTAGTAAGTGTAGTATTATAACACAAAACATGGTCACTTATTGGTTCCTTGGAGCATGTTGCATCTAAACCATTTGAGCATACAAAATCTTACCACTAATGTAGATAGAGAGAAGTTTGTAAGTAATTTATTATCCAAAGGTTTAAAATCCCTTATATATTGCATAAGTAAATCATAGAACCATTGTATATCATTTAAGGCTTCAAGGAAAGATCTTAGTAAGTAATTAAACATTGTAAGTATAGGATAAGAAAGCTTCATGTAAGGAGTGAAGATGTTCAAAATCATTTTTTTCCCCATAGATAAGAAGGTTAGGAGACCCAAACCCAAGGGGTAAAGGATGAGATACTTTAGATGTAAGTGGATTATGAAGCAATTGAGTAGAATCCATAACATTAGAAGGCTTAGAGGTACCTTGTTATAATTGTAACAATTTAGCTTGTAAATCATGAACAAGATGTGTAAGGGCATGCATGGTGAAAGAAGAGTGGGAAGAAAAATGGGTATTAACAAAATATGTAGATATAGTAGTGGACATAGGAATAAAAATCATAACATTTTGAAGGGGAAGATGAGAAGATGTCGCACATATAAGTAAATTAGATGTAGGGTTAAGCACTAGAAAAGGAGTATCTTCATTGGACTATTGAGATTGAGCATCATAGGAAACCTTAGAGGAAAGAGGAATGCTAATAATATTATCAATATTATGTGGATGAACACGGATGTCTTGATGAAAGAAAGATAATAGGATAACTTGAACATGGTTGACATCATTAATGCAGTATCGGTGTAGATTTTTAATTCCTGTCAATAGAAAATCTATTCACTTTAGTGCATTTCTAGGTCCTAAAGCATACTAATGTATACATGATTCATAAGAAAGAAAACTAGTGGTTGAAAACTCATTTTGGTCTTTTGGTTGCTTTATCTCTTACACTTTATTGGATTTACACATCTTAAAACACTATTGGCGCTTGACTTATTTGCCTTTTGATGGCCTTAGACACTAATTCCCGCTTAGGATAGTAGTACCCAAGTGCTCTTGCCCCTCTCGGGTTCCCCTATCCCTATCTTTCTTCTTTTTACTCTTTTGGGTCCTTTTCTCTTTTTGGTCACCTTTTAACACTTTGGATCGTCCTTTCATTGTCAATTACGAAATTCGAAGGAAGTAATTATATATATATATATATATATATATACTTAGTTACTTCTTCTAAATAAGGGCCAAACACAATAAGAATTATCTATCATCACCTAAGCTTTCACAAAGACACAAGAGCACTACAAGGAATACATCTAGCACATCCATACAAGGGACAAGGATTGCATTGATCTCGTATACATTACATATGAGGGGAGTTAATTCTATTCCATCACACACATTTTGTATATTTGGGACAATCTGATCTAGCCCGCTATCACTGTGTGAATTACATAAGGAAAACCTAGAGAATGGGACATGGATGCACACGCATGCACAAAGAACTATATGGATTCCAAGATGTAATGTAGCACTCAGTCATAATTTCACTCTTTGGTTGACCGTGTCAGGTCCATCCGATGCCACATTCTACATATTTTAATTCGATTTGACGTGGTTTGTGGGCATGCGTAGGTAATCATCTATTTTACAGGATATAGGTGTGAGTGATGATCTAAAAATGAAACTAGAGCATCAGGGAACAAGCAATAGAGAATGCCTTCCAACCCGAAAAGACCAAATTCTTAGCATCTCGAGCATACACAAGCACCCGGATCAATCACTAGCATCCTGGACACACTTGTCCTCCTACGGGCACTTCTATCCTATGTATTCTTAGTGTTCTAAACCCTCATCGAGCCTTTGCGACGTTGTATTCATCTTGTTCTAGAAGATACACACCGATCATCCCCTAGTCACACAAAATTATCTCGAGTAATCTTCCTTTCTCATTTGCTTAGGGTTTTAAATCCTTGAATTCTTATTGATTGTGCATTATTGTACTTAATTACTTGAATATAATTTGTCATAGTAGTTACTCCGAATTGTATTTAATTCAAATTAGATTAAATCAATTGCATTATATTATTTTTCTTACACATGTATTTAGCTTGCTTAGGTGTCATCAAGATAGATGGGAGTTACACTTCTCCACCTTTTAGGTGGCAGTTACACTTCTCCACTTCCTATTTATGTACCTCTATTAAAGTTATTTTTCATACATTTTGAATACAAGTTGCCCTTTGACTCATGTTTGGTTCCTCACTCACACAACATTACTCTTTCAATGCGTCGTATTTTACTAATGCTCGATCTTGACCCATATTCTTACATGGTACTAGATCTCGTTTTGGTCATTGAATGTCATTGTTTTGTTGTGTTTATTGTGTGGAATATTGAGTTTTATTTCGTTTTGTTAATAAAAATCATTTGATCTTTGAGTATGATCTTATCTTGCATCTTTGGATGATATAGAGAATCATAAAATAGTGAAGAAAATCAATGGTTTTGTAAGAAATGGTTCATTGAGTTTGAATCATGCCAAAACCCTATGATTGATAGTGAATTTGAGTATCTTGTGAAGCATATCGGATCTATTCCTTTTCAAGTTTTTGGTCATATTTGGGTGATTTATAGGTATTTTATACAACAACAAAGTTTGAAGAAAACCATGTTTATGTGTTTTTCAAGATCTTTTGTGGGTTTATGTACACATTATCGCACCTAGATGTGATGATAGTTGTACATGCATTATTGGAGTGTGTATGTGCATGAGATAATGGTTATACTTACATTATTGGAGGTTATACTTGTGTTATATAATTGCACCCATTACACCTTTACTATGACATATGAGTGTGTGGATGTATCTTGCATGGATGGTGTTGGTTGTAGTGATACATGAGTCTACTACCATTAGTTGTACTTGTGTTAAAAATAATAACACACATATTTTTGGTTACATATTTGGAGGTATTGCATGTACATGTGCACATAAAAATGTTGAAGGCATGACACGTAGTTTTAGGTAGCACGGCCTAACCCTAGACGTGTCCCTATTCTATCTCTTTGTTGTTAGATGAGTTATCACTGGTTGACAAGGAAGTACACAACTCCCCACAAAGGCCACCTCACCACTAGTTTTTCAATCCCTATCCCCTGGTCATATGAATTTTATCCCATAGTCACATGGATTTTAGCCCCTACTCATGCCCATCCCAAAGGGGCTTAAATCAAGAGAGGTAAAAACAAGGTCAAGGTGCATAAACAAGTGTTGAAAATTTGTAAGTTCCAAGGATGCACATTATTTTCAAGGTACATGAGTAAGTGTTAAAATTTATAAGTAGTATAAACTTGTAAGATCCATAACATTTTGTTGGAACCTTCTTTTGAGGTGCCTTTTTTTGAAAGTGTGTATTTTTGAGTTCTTTGAATTGGTGATAATTTCTTTTCCTTTTTCATATTGTATGATACACTTTTAGGGCTTGAAAAATTATATACAAACTAAATTATAAAGTGCCAACCTTGAGGGGTTATTCACTTGGTGATTTTGAGGGGATTTTGTCTTGTGTTCTCTTTTACACTTTCATTTTTTTGACCTCTTTTTCTACATTCTAGATAAAAATGTGGTCCCACTTGTCACACCATTATATAAAATAAAAATTCAAATTTTCTTAAGGAGTAAGGGTTCAAATTGGATCACAATGGGTATTGAAACTGGAAAAACATCAAATGTAGCTAAAGTTAAGTGGTTTAACTGATGTGATGAGGCCTAATATTTATTCTCTTTGTATTTATACCTTGACTTCCTCTTTCACATAGAATCTACTAGCACACCTAATGACATTTAGACCATATTAGAAGGATTATTTGGGAAGCAAGATGTAACGAGGGATCATGAATTGGATAATGAGCTCATTAGTTTGAGTCCAAAAAACTTTTCCACTATATAGGAGTTCTTCATAAAATTCAAATCATTTAAATTGTAGTTGAAATAGTTTTGGATAGACAAAAATGAAGAACAAATGATTCATCTTATTCTTGCCAAGTTGGGTCTTGACTATTCAATTTTGTTTCCACCTTCCTTGCCACTAGAGTGCCCTCATCTGTGACATAGAAAATTCCTTAGAATTTTTATTTCCTAATTGACTAGGGAGTAAGATAAGATTATATATATGGGTACTCTAAAGTATTCTAAGTTATATTCCTATTTGTTAGATAAGAAAAATAGAATGCTTCAAATAACAAGGATAAGAAATAAAACAAATAGGAAAATGAGAAAAAGAAGGATAAAAACTTGTCACCTCTAAAGAGACAATTGAAACCTCCTCATGTGAAGTCAAAACTAAAAAATAAAGGGTCAAATATGTATATTGTAAAAAAATTGGACATGATGTACATAGTTGTGTATACAAATAGATTGATCACTTGACACAAATTCTAGAGAAGAACAATATCGTGGTTAATATGTACACACCCCATTTTACATTGTTTCAATTTAAAAATACCCAATAATGATGATGAGGATCTCCAAATATATGAAACGATGTTTCAAAATTCTCAAGACCACTTCCCAACCCCTTCTAGGCCCCTTAATCACCTTTATACTTCTCTTCGGCTCTTTTAGATTCTCTCATAACTCTTTTTTTCTTTTGTTTTGAATCTTTTCAGCCCTTTTTTATTACTTAACATGCAACCTCCGCAAAGGTACTATTCCCCACCATGATGGTTCCACTTTAGGGACATGCAGTTGTTTAATCCTCACCTCTAGGAACCGATTCTATCTTCTGTATTTTTGAGTCTAACTCACACTTGCCATGCATAATTTTTTATCCTATTTTAAAACCATGCACGTGTTTCACCTCATTTTGACACCCAGTTCACTAATTGTACCCCCTAACACTTAAATTCACCATCTAGAGATCTAATATAAGCCATAGATTTGATATTTGAGTTTGAGTTGATATTGAGATAACTTAGAAGATTTATGTTAAGGAAAATTAAATGCTCATTTTCTGCCACCCATATTTTGAATCTTTTTCTAGAGAATATTATTGTTTCTACCTTTTAATCTAGAGAGAGAAATACCAAGCCCAATGGTGAGTGCTTCCCATACTAAGCACCCTAAGGAAATTTTTTTGTTGTTATTACTCACTTAAGGGAACACAAGGGCTTCTAGACTAGTCTAATGCCCCCTTGAACCAACCACAAATCTATTTTTTGTTCTTTTTCCAAGGTACACCTAGCTTCCAATATCTCCCTAAAAATAAATTTCCATCATACCAATCTTCATGAGCATCAAATGGAGTATTCTACTGTAGATGTGAGTAAATAAAGTCCAATTTAAACTCCATTTTTCTTGCACAAAGAGGTTGGGATTGTATTAAATTTACTTATTTACATAGTTGTTTTAGATCTAGCTTTCTTTTCTTATAATTAATCATAGAACTTGAAAATAAGACCAAAAAAATTATTGGATTAGGTTTATTTACTTTAATTCATGTTTAGTAGTTTAAAATTCTAAAACATCCATGCTCTAGGATTCTCCCACCTCTGGGATTAGACCCTAGATTTTGAATTAGAAGTATAACCCTTCATATTTAGGATCTAGATTAGTTTAATTTTAGAGATTGCATTCATAAAACATAAAAACCCACAAAAAGATAGCCTAAACCATTATATTTTATTTTGAAATTATCTTTAGATTAAACACATTCAGTTTTAGAATAGATTAAACATAATTTAGGAAGTAGATATCCATTTGCAAAGAATCTATTCGTCAAAATTACATCTAGTTTAGAAATTTATATATAAACAACATACAAATTTCAGATTTGCAAACAATAGAGTAATTGTTCTTATCATTTCTCTTCTTTTGCATATTCAATTTTGGAAACTACACTTTAATTTGCTTATGTATATTTACTTTCATTTTGAACATCTATCACTCCATATAAACCCTAGAAAACAACAATAATATAGTAGATTACACTCTTATCAATTAGAGTAGTGAAAGAGAATAATTGATTGCCAATTTCCATTACATGTAGTGAGAAATTTAGTGTTTGAAACTTCTATTTACGGTGAGTGTTTAAATTCATTTCTTTCTACTTCATTATGTTGAAATAAATCACATAATAATCAGTTGAATCAAACATGAACAACAATCTAAATTTTGAGTTGAACATGCCCAAACAAATGACTTAAATATTTAAACAAGCCCAAAAACCTTCAAAAAAACCTTGCAACAACCACAATACATGGTTAGAATATTTCAAGTGCAAGAACACGATGAGATAAGGATGTTTTTTGATCCACAAGATAACAAGATATACTTTCACAAAACATTACCATAACACATCTCTATGGATCTAGTTCTAGCCCAAGATCATCCAAAACAACCTTAAGTACAAACTTTGATTATGCTTTCCTCCATATCATAACAAGCACCATAAAATGATTTTTTCTTCTCCATTGTGAATGACTCTAGATATCCAAACATTCTTAAGGAAATTTGGACATTTCCCTCGTATTTGTGCTCCACTTAAGCAACAAAAATACAGGATGATAACATGTTTGAACTCAAGGGATAAGTGTTTCATTCCTCAACATCTCCAACATACATCATTCCCCAACTTGTTGTTCTTGATGGTTAATCTCTAAAAGACAACCACATCTACCATCTCATTAGGCAACTGATCCCATTGGAGATTTGAGTGTTCTCATCTTGTCTAGTCTTTCCTATCATACCTTCCACATGACTTTTCCAAATCAATGCCAACCATACTCAAACAATCGTTTCATCCATGTTGTAGAATCCTATATCCATTATTTCATAGACCAATAAATTTGCACCATACTCATTCCCGAATGCACTATCCATTACAAAAAAATCCTAGAAAATTCACCGCCCTTGATGAGTAGGTCTTGTTCTCTCGAGATTACAGGAAGAGAAGCTTCATTCTATCCTATTTGTATTTCCTCGTCAACCCACAATATCTTCACAACATCCATATCATTCTTCCACTAACATTCTATCATCCTCTACATTGACTATATTGGTCCTGGATTCATAAGGATTTGAGTACATATGAAAAAAACCTATGATTTTTGACATGTACAAATCTAGTGAACCCAATATGAAGGACTAGTTTCATCGTGTTTCCATATTCTTCACTTCTTTCATATCACCTTCTCCCTCTCTCATTATTATGTGTGTATATTTATACCCCTCAAATATGTCAATCAGAATTTGACAAGCCTATCTTAGGCCTCAAAACTTACTATGTTTGCATGCACCCCTAACAATCACCCGCTTTGTTTGGTTGGGATAATAACTATTCTAAGAGTGTGTAGTTGTCATGTGTCTCCTCTATTCAAATACCAAATTTATCTTCCAATGTAAGGATTTAAGAGATCTTCCATGGACCCTTCCAACTCCAACACTATGACAAGCACTAGGGAAGGGGGATTTATCCACAAGTCTTATCTAGGATGCAAATTACCATACAATATTATGTTTTACCATCATACGTATAACCTAACGATGAACTTATAACACGCTTCTATAAAATCACTGATTGAATCAAAACCATAGACGAGTCATTGGATAAACTACAAACATATATTGTCACCCTCTTACAAGACAACGCCACTTCCCCACCACCTAGACCTAGAAGTACACCCATAATATGGGAAGTAACTACAAATAAATTTATCAATGGATGTAATCATTCCACTTTAAAACCAAATGCAAGGCCTATTATGAAACAAGACCAAAAATTTCTATTAGGAAACCTTGTCTCTACCTTGGCCGATGAATTTGAGAGTTAAAAACACCTTACCTTATCAAAACACGTATCAAACTAGGCAAGACACAATATACACTACAAACAACCAAAGTTGTGTCCAACTAACACAAAATTTTCAATAAAAAAACCCCTTATACCAACTATGTGATATAACCAAACCCAAGAGAATCTTGTCACATGTGTTGGCATACTAGGCATGATTGGGCCTTTTCACATACTCTCCCAACATACACACACTGACAAAAAACCACTTCATATTCTATACTTTGCTAAATATAAAAAATAATGCACAACCTTACAAACATATAGGTTTACACCATATGCCTATGCTCAACCTTCGCAAAAATGTATTCAAAATTTGAAGGCCTATGTTTAGTCTATGTAGAATTATCCTCAACCATTGTAGGATTACACACAACCCAATAAAAAAAATCAATTCCTCTTCGACAAGACCCGATCACCCTATATGCACAAATGTTCTAAGTTTACCCATCTCAATGATTTCTTTCTTGCCTATTATCCACCAAATGTACCAATCAATGCTTTTACTTCAATTCCCCTTTGGATGGTAACTATCAAGTTCCACCACTAGATGTGGGCCTTATAAGCACTTCTACTATTGATTTTAATGTGTTAGAAACCTATGTTGAGTATTTGAAAGAACCGCTAGAAGCTATCATCCACATGGTACTTCGCCATGTCCTCTCCCCCGATCTACCAAAATAAAATGGTGAAGGAAATCCTAATACCCACATAAAGGGATATGTCATTGCAATTTCTAAACTACTCCCATGATATGGGGTTGTCACAAAGGAATTTACCAAGACACTCGAAGGCATAACACTTTATTGGTGTTATTGTTTTTCTCGAATTCTCTATACACTCTTTCAGAAACTTATAACTAATTTTTCAAGACTTTCGATATGAACAAACTTAGAAAGACTAATATTAGGGAGTTTCTTCATATTAAATAAGAATCCAATGAGTTTACGAAACATTTCATCATGAGATGGTGGCATGTGATTTACTCCTCTGCCAACAACCAAAACATGGATCAATGAGCGCATGTGATCTCTTTCTTCATGCCCGTAATAGGGAAACGAGGGAAGATGTGAAAAAGTTCCCATACAAGTCTTATGATGATACTTTAGAGAGTGTATTAAGGATTGACTAGGTGATAGTAGATAGTGGTCATAAGACCTATAGTTTAAATATAAGATGCATTATCCCCATCTAGAACTCTAGGGAATACCAAAACAATAACAACAATGATGCAAAAGCTTCCCAAAATACCCACGGTCTCAAGGTACTCAACCGAAATCAAAATTTCACTACATATGGCATTACCGATCAACCAAATAAGCCTACCTTCCTAAAAATATAGTTAATCAACCCAATAACAACAACAATAACCAAAATGGTAATATATTTGTTAATAACAATCAACCCTATAGTAAATGTGGTCAAATTTAACTAAGATCTAAATACCAATACAAACCACAATCTAATTCAAAACCAACAACAAAAAATCCAAAACATGAACCAAGAGGGACCATATGCTACACCCTTAGTTTGATAGGTTATGTTGAATATGTAGTGTCGACTTGTGGCTTACATAATATCTTTTCTTGTCATATGTCATATATTTATTATTTCATATGTTTAGTATGTTGGCTTTGGTAGTGATCATAGTGTAAGAATGGTGTATATAGGTGGTAGTAAGGAGTAGTTAATCATCATATTCAATGATTGAGTATTATTGTATGGTTTGTAGGTTTCCCCCTCAAAGTGGATGAGCTATTCTACTTGCATGTTGTGATCATTTCTCTCTATTTTCGGTATTATTCAAAGGTTATATGACTCTTGATATTATGATCTATTTAAATAATTTCATTCTAAGTGGTATCACTTAATCTCGGCCGAATCAAGTCAAAACCCGATTGTGAAGGTTTACCTATATCCCAAAAATAGTAGCGATTTTTTTGGGGTATTTTGAAATTAGTCAAGTAAGATCCTCTCCAAATTTCAATATTTTTTTACTTATTTTGCAAATGTTATAGCAATTTTATGGTTTTTCATAAATTCACTACCTAGGTAGAAATTTTGGGAATTTTTACAAGTTTATTATATTTTCAGAAATCTTGCCAAAAATTAGCTAGGGTTTGTTCTCTATGTTTCCCTCTATTTGGCCAATAAATTTACGAAACCCCAAACCCTAAATTTTTACCCTAATCCTTGTATCCTGAGACCCAAACCCTACATCATGACCAGGTAGATCAACTCGAGGCCAAGGGAAAGGTTAAGAAACCCCAGAATGACTCCAAATAAGGAAGATATGTATTTGGAATCTTCAGGTTCTAGAGTATCTGAGGCAGTCAATCAACTAGAGGAAAGGGTTAATAATATGTGTAGACACCTAATTTTGACCGCAATTTTAATACTACAATTGCATTAATTTCTTCTTTCTTTTCATTCCATTATAATTAGTGATTTTACACTAATTAGATGATATCCCCATCTTCTCGGTCAATTAATGACATTTTATTAATTAACTAGCCTTGTCCCCCATCTTGGATGCCAATTAACGTCACCTCGTTAGTTAAAATCTTCTTTTAATTAATTAATTACCCATTATTGATTAATAAACCTTCCATAATTTCATATTTAATTAATAGACCCTCTTATTAATTAAATCCCCTCTCAAAATTCCTCTAATTCTACCGATTTCCCTCCAAATAACTTTTATAAGATAAACTTGGCATATTAATCAATCTCAATTGATTAATTAAACCTTCCCAAACTCACATGGGTTACTAATATCTAATTAATCTCTTCTAATAATGTTTATCCTTTTTCTAATTCTACATTCCCTTTATCCCACATTCACTAGGTTGCAAGTTTCTCCCAAATTGGAAAGCTATATAAGAAACCTAGTACCTTCCTACACCTTTTTACACCTTGTCCTTATAAGACATTTGATATCTCAAGAGAGCATTTCTATCATAAGAAAGCTTGCATAAATTGAGAAACCTCTATTGCTAAAGTTAGTAGGAGAAGATTCAAAAATGACACTTAAGCCATATTGATGAGATCTCTTCCACTTTAGTAAAACCTTTGATCGTATCGTAACTTGTGTTTAGATCACATAAGGAAGTATCTACATATCGAGCACATCCAAACATCAAAAGGGAGGTTTACATTTAGTGTTAGATTTACATTTTATGCAATTTAATTAAGCTTTTCCTTTTTAGCTCAATCTTGATGTATTTGTTTAAATGAACTAAGTTAGGATTTACTTGGTGTTAAATCTATTCCATTTGCTTATTAAATTTGACATGCATACAATCGGCATGTTCGGTGGGACACCCCTTTGTCTCATGCGCATTTTTTTTTCTTAGTTTAGCTTCATTTACCATTTTCATGCAAGTTCTTTCAATTTGTTAAAATTTCTATCTTTTTGTGCATGTATGTTGGTATTTGGTAGTGTTGAGTTTTCTTTGTAAGTATACCTGGAGGTGAAGTGTCACAAAATTTTATCTTGACAAGAAAAATTTGAGCTTTTTGTTGTTTTTTTGTCATGTTTTTTATTTTTTCTTGTGTAGGTATAGGTAAAGTATAGTTCCATTACTATAAATGTGTCTCCATGCTTGAGCTTGCATTTCCATTACTTGTGAATGCGTCTGCGTGAATTTAGGTGTGTTTATGTTGTCATTTATGCGCTAGTGTTTTTCCTAATTTTATGTTTGTTTTAAAAATCTATGATTTCATGACAAAATTTGTGCTACCATGACCTAATATGTGCTATCATGATAGAAGTTACGCTACCGTGACCTAAGTTGCACTATTGTGACCTAATATGCGCTACTTTGTGACAAAAGTTACGCCGCTGTGTGAAGCTACGCTATTGTGATAAAATTTACACTACTATTCTCGAGCATGCAATTCTATGAAATTTACTTGTGTTTCTACTATTTTACATTACAAATCTTCATATTTGTATTTACATATAGCTCATTGTGTTAGCGCTGCTTTAGATGCACTAGTATTGATAGCTTGTGTGTTTTTGTTTTTAGGTCTTGTGTGTACCATGAAGGAGCTGCATTTGTGTCACCATGTTTACATATGTGTTCATATTTCTTTGCTAGTGTGGACTACAAATGTGTTTGCGTCAAACCGTAAGTGCGTTTTTGTAAACAAAAACTATGTTTACATACTAACTAGTTGTGTTAACATTCTATGTTTTTCAGATTTTAGCTTTTGAAACTACCAATTCTTATGTGCAGGTTGCCATATTCACTTGCCAAAGGAAAATTTCTCAAAAAAATAAATTAATAAACAAAAAACCATGTTGTGTGAAAATTAGTCTTTAGTCATTTTACTTCATACTTTATTTTCTTTTTTGCTTATGAAATCACATTTTCCCGTCATGATTGGCATAATAGTATTGGATAAATCTTGTTGCTAAACACATAGGTTGTTTGGTTAGAGATATTGGATTAATTTTCCACCTTAAAACATCTAGGTTACTTGTAAAATGTTGTATATCAGATTGATCATTATCTTATCCATTTTCAAGTGTGTTTGTTTCCTTTGCATCTTTTGCTTCTTGATTTTACCTTTTCATAATTATGTATGCTCTTTGCATGAGCTAAAAGGTGATCTTGGGAATTAGAAATGGTTTCAACACTTTTACGGTTCGGTGGTTAGGATGTCTTTACCTAATCATTTGGACAAATCCCATGTGTTGGTGGGCTATATAAATTCATGAGAAGATCAGTCATTTTTGGCTAAGTAGGGGTTCGATTTTACATAGCTCCTATGACGTGATGGGTGTAGTTACCTCCAATACCCGGCCCTAGACTAGACCCCATAAAAACAAATTTCATTTTTGACCAAGCTCCACTGAAACGGTTGGAGTGAAGGGGAGGGGGATTTGACCCTTCAAACCACATCTTAGACAACATTTCCTAATTTCACAGACTTGTACCTCACGTATTGAAAGGTATATCAAGGAATCCTTAGCAAACTTGTTCATCTAGCTAGATGGCAAAATCTTAGGGAATATGTTGTGATTTTTTTCTTTATACCAAAAACCACGTGTGTAAACAATTTAAACCAAAGAGTGGTACTTAGTCTAAAATCCTTGATTTATAAAAACTCGTGAGGCGAGACTTTGACCAAAGCTAGGGACCTAATTCAGCAAGAGAAGAAGGTGATGCTTTGGCCAAGTTAGACCAAAGGTGTTTTTCTAGATCAAACTTTGACTTATCAAAAACTTGTGAGGTGAGACTTTGACCAAGCTAGGACCTAATTATGGCAAGAGAAGAAGGTGATGTTTTGACCAAGTTGAACCAAATGTGTTTTTGCTAAAGTCATAGAATTAGTCCATATTTTTGACTTCACATATCAAAACTTGTTTGTATACACCAAAATTTTACAAAACAAAACTTTTCTTGAGTTAAAACCTTATTTTAGTAATAAAACAAGATGAAACTCTGTCATCTCGAGTTACACCGCATATCTTTCATCACAAATTATACATCTCTCATAATTTTGTCTTCATTTATTAGAGAGAACAACCCAAAAATCTACTAAAAATCATCAACCATTTTGACACTCACATTTGAAACTTGTTTTTCAAACCTACTTGATTTTTAAAATTGCATTGTTATGTTGTCATATTTTTCCTAGTTGCCTTAGAAAAATTTAGCCATCCAAATCTAGGAAAATACCCATTCGAAATTGTTACATTATCAAAATTTCATATTTTTCCTTAGATGAATTTAAGGATCCAAATATAGAAAAATACCCATTCACAATCGTTACGTTGCCAAAATTTCATATTTTTCCTTATAAAAATTTAGACATCCAAATCTAGGAAAATACCCATTCATAGCCATTACGTTACCGAAATTCAATAGTTTTCCTTAGCTAAATTTGTAAACATCCAAAACTAGGAAAAATACCCATTTTTTCGCCATTACGTTGCCAAATTTTCATAGTTTTCCTTAGAAATATTTCAACATCCTAACTAGGAAAAATACCCATTTTTTCGCCATTACGTTGCCAAATTTTCATAGTTTTCCTTAGAAATATTTCAACATCCTAATCTTGGAAAATAACCATTTGTAGCCATTACCTACCAAAAATTTCTTATATTTCCTTAGTAATCCTCATCACACATCTAAAAACTTGGGCAATTGATTTAATTTAATTTGAATTAAATCTAATATTATAGAGTCACTACTAAACTAAATGATGTATAAATGCTGAAATATGGGAACGACACAATAAAGCTAAGATTTAAATATGAAACCCTAAGCACAAGGGATAGATGAAGAGGCTTAGCTGATTTACACTTAATCTAGAGTTGATCATGACCGGGAGAAGTGATGAATAGGATGGGTAGAGTGTCATTATTACTTAGTGTAAATTTTGGAGCTCACAGATATTGTCTAACATGGGCGCCTACTGACAGGGCATGGGTGCCTAGATGTTGGAGACCACTTATGGGTGTTAGTGAGTGCGCAGATACACAAAACCTGATTTTTGTTGTGTCACAAGATCTTCATTGTTACTTCTTGTTGGTCACCCGGTAGTTGCTAATTTAATGTTGAAGGTACATGTAACCTACAAAAATAGAATTTTCATCTCCACAAGCCCACAAACCACATCAAACAAAACAAGAAATATGTAATATGGGAGGTAAACCGACTCCAATGGTCACCCCGAGAGTGAACTTAGGACCAAGAGCTGCACTACATCTCATATGCCACATAGCTCTGGTAAGTGTGTGTATAAATTGTGTCCTAGGATGCCCTTGTGCAAGTTGTACTTGATAGTGGGCTATAGATAAATGTAGTAATATAGTAGAATGCGTGGACATAATAGAATGAACTTCCTCTTCCTATGTTGTGTATATAGAGTTGATGTAGCCCTTGTCCCTTGAGTGGATGCTAGATGGATTTTTTAGAGTTCTTTATGTTCCTTTTGAATGTAATATTAGGTGATGATAGTAATGATTAGTGTTTGGTCCTTGATTTTGAAAACATAACTATATATTTATATGATTACCTTGTTTAAATTTCGTAATTGACAACTAGAAGGCCAACCCATAAGTGAAAAAGATGCCCAAAAGATAAAAGAGACCAAAAAGAGCGAGTAAGGTGGAAAAGGGTCAAGGGCACACCTAGGGGGCATGAGCACTAAGGTGTTGTTGTCCTGGTTGCACACTAGTGTCCTGGAGCCGTAAAACATAAATCAATAAAATCTCGATCGGGATGAAGGGTGTGTAAGGCCAATTAGAAAATAAGAAACAAAGAAAATATGCCAAATACATTCGCCAATTACTATTTTTCTTGCTTAGGAATCATATGAATGCGAGTATGTGTTCAGACCTATAAATGTACCCAATTGTGTAATTTTGTGTCTACATTTTCCCCCACTTTATGTTGTTGAGTGAATACTCAATAACATAAAGTAGATAAGAGATGCATACCTTATGATCATGTAGAGTATGCGGCGAATAGTGTGTCGAGTGGATAAGTGAAGCGTGGAATGATGCAAAGTGAAGCATGGAGACTAGGAAAGGAAAGTGACCTTAGGGGTGAAGTGTATATGTTGTACCATGTTGTAATTTCTTATAAGGATGGACCTACAAAAGAAGAGAAAGAATGTAGTCAAATTCATGTATATGATAAATCAAAGAAAAATGTGCATAAGTATGTAAACATTTGTAAAAGGAAAGTGTGCACCTGATGTAAAAGAGTGTAAAAGGATAGAAAAGTGTCCTAAAATGTTGTGAAGAGCAAGTTTTTGGGAAATCTCATGCCAAGTGCAAGTTTTTGGGCAATCTCATGCCAAGTGCAAATTTTTGGGTGATCTTATTCCAAGTGAAAATTTTTAGGTGATCTCATGTCAAATAGCAAGTGTTGGGGAGAGAGGTCTAGTGTTACTCTCCATCCATGACTCGCTTGATAAACACCACTACATATTGTACATCCTTGATTTGTTCATGCTATCTCAAATTAGTTTCAAATGTACTTGATTATTCGAGTGAATGAGATAGAATGTGTGTTGTTCTTTGAGGATTGTGCCTGTAATTGTAAAACTTCTCTAAAAGCTTCTGTAGACTGTGCTAATCTGATAAGCTGATTTTATATGCCCTCGGGACATTAGTGCCCAGGAAGGACAAAGGTGCTCAAGAAATCTTGTCTAAGTCCTGGGTGCTAGTGTCTCGTGTTGTGATTCTAACCCAAGTCTGATTCTGCGGTGATGTAATCAGTAATCGCTTTCCCCGATTCTTAGATCATTTCTTTGAAGTGTTGATGAAACAGATAGGGTAACGGGCGTAGGAGAAATACTGTTCAAATGTTGGTTGATGGGTTGTTACACGCGTATGACTTCGAATCCACAGTGATTGTGAGAACTTCCTTTTAACCATGAGGAACTACCCGTAATGAAAAGAAATACCACCGGAAGGAATTAAACAATATATGCGCATGAACTACCTAGCGTATGCTAGATCCGGGAAGTGTGATACTTCCTAGATGGCTGTCACCCAATTTTTAAACAATTTAATGTTGTAAATCCTATTGTAATTCAAAATGATTTAGGTATCTCACTTAAAACACAATAAGAAATAGATCTAATCTAACAGGCTAGGCTAGAATAGGATCCAAAGGTCAAGTAACTGGTTCTAGGTCTCTGCAGGTCTGACAGAGGTCTCAGGTAGATCACAGGTGGATGAGGGTGAGGTGAAATTAGGTGGGTAGGTCTCTGTTCTGGGTTGTATGGGTAAATACAGAGACCGATGTCGGTTAAGGGTGACCGATGGCGGTTAGGTGTAACCGGTGCCGGTTACTGTGGAAATCTGGGAATGCCACAGAACAAGCTTTGGGTCTCCTTTGTGATTGCACAAAGGATTTTGTTAGTTGGGATGAGGTATTGGGTGACTTGGGTAGGATTTGGTGAGATTTTAATGGGTATATGGAGGTGGAAGTGTTGGAGAAGGTCAATAGGTGGGTAGGTAAACAATAGATGATAAAATAATGATGAAATGAAATAAACCAGAGAAGTATGACACTATACTTACTTGAATTCTAGTCCTAGATGCCTATGAGTGAGGGATGGAGGTGTTGATGAGAGGTTTGAAGGTTGCAAGTGATCACCAACTGAAGAAAATCTTTTACACGCGCTGCATGTACATTCCTCTTGGCTTGGTTAGATTAGATCATGGCTGGGATGGCTGTGCAAGAGAAAATGATTGATCTCCTTCCTTGCATGTAGGTTCTCACTGGAATTCACTCTCTGAAGATGTGTTAATGCTCGCCAACCTTCTGCCAACATTTTCCAACAACTTCCAACATTGAGAATAAGGTTGTTTTGAGGTTAAAAGGGTAACCGACACCGGTTCCGACTTAACCGGTGACGGTTAGGGGTAACCAACGATCGATCAAGGCAGGATTTCCTAGGTTTACTAAACTAGGGAGATCCTCTTGATTTCCTCGGATCTCATGTCATTAACCCACGATTAGACTAGGAGCTTCTTGTAAGCATGCGGGAATGTGGTTAGAGGGAATGTAGGCATTGATTTTTAGGGTTTGGGTAAGTCTTAGTTAGTTATGGCAACTTACTAAGAAGAGGTCTTAGGTTGAGTTGGCTTGGTGAGGTGTCTAAGTGAACTATATGTGTGGATATTATTTAAAATAAGATATTTAAATAATAAATATAGTGAGGATAATGAATTAATTAAATTAAATTAATTAAATTAATATTAGTGAGGTGAAAGGGGCCATGGCTAGGTGAATGTGATGAAGGGTGTTTATTCGTCGAGGGACCAAAGGGGAGTGTGACCTAATTTTAGTGTCTACATTTTGCCCCTTTTTATTACGTAGCTTGTATTAGTAAGCGACGCTAACAAAAATAAGATGTGGCTGCCTCATGTGTGGGTGAAGGTGATTCCCCTCAAACCAAGAACTGATGAGGCAGAAGGGAGAATCGATGAGTGGTTTGATAAAAGGTAAATGGGAGGAAAAGGCAGGTGGGCATGAGGGAGAAAGGGTTAAAGGTCTACTCGGGCAATCTAGGTAATGGGTCTGGGTCAAAGGTAGCAACAGTCAAATGCACGCACATGTATAAATTGTAGGCCACTACCGGGTTGAAGAGCAAGTAAACTCTACATCGTCTAAGGTCGATAGGTTTATCCAAACAAGAGTGTAGTGATTCGATATCCAAGGTATATGATATGGTCAGAAACACAACATAGGTTAGGTGCGAGAACGTTCATGTATGTTCCGCACACTAGAGGTAGGGTTTGGATAAACGGTCACGGTAATAGGCTAGGTAAGGTCATCAAGTCAATCAACACAAGTAACAATACCATACGGTATAGCGAACACATGAGGTCAAAGGTCACTTGCGATGGTCCAGGTCCAAATATCTAGGTCATGGCACGGGTAAGGCCAAGGTAGGGGTAAAATAAGGAGTCCCCAAAGGAGGACAAAGGGAGGTAGTAAATGATGAGGGTAGGAAAGGTAAGGTAAATAGGTCGGAGAGATTTTGTATTATTTCATTATTATTATTATTATTTTGGTATATATGAGACCAAATTTCTGCGTGTCGATGACATTTTGTATTGTATTTCGGCTTGCGTGCTGACATTTTTGAGATGATGGGCATGATGAGATAGCCATGTATATTTAAGATACACATTGATTTATTTATATGATGAGATACATGGTATTTTTGATTTGTTGATGTGTTTATGAGATATTGGTTTATGGCTTGTGGTAGATGAGATATGGATTTGTTGTTTTGATATGGATGGAAATTAGGTGAGTTAGGCATGATGGAGTTAGGTCGGTTTAGGCATGGATCGAGTCAGGTTGGTAGGCATGGTTGAGTTAGGTTATATGCATGGATCAAGTCAGGTTGGTAGGCATGGTTGAGTTAGGTTATAGGTATGGATCGAGACACGTTTGTTAAGGCATGGTTGATTTAGGTTATAGGCATGGTTGAGTTAGGTTGGTTAGGCATGGTTGAGTTGAAAGTAGGTGAAGTTGTGATTCATTATTTTTTGCAATGAATGATACTATGGGTCATATGTGAGATGTGGTATAATTTATGCATAGTGATGATAAAGAAATGGTAGGTGTAATAAATGTATGTTATGATAATGTTTAAAATATGAAGCAACTTGTTATGGATGTGGTTTAATTTCCAATTTTGGGTATAAAAGGGAAACTAAGTGAGACATGATGTAAATGGTGGGGAACATGGAAGATGAATTATTTAGGGTAGAGAATGGTGAGCTAACCTTCAAGTGCCCCATGCCCTCAAAGTGCTGCCTACAAGTCCCGGCGAAAAGGGACCTCGAGCCAATGTAGTTCTCACATGAGCTAGGGAAGAATATGAGGAGGTATGAAAATGAGTTGGTAGGTTTTTGGCATTTGTGGGTTTAGATATATTAGGTGTCGGTAGATAATAGGTAAAATGATGTAGGTGAAGGCAATGGTTACGAAAGAAGAAGATTACCCCAAAAGTAAGCGTCGAAGGACCAAGTCCTGTATAAGGTAATCAAAACGTAAACAAAGATGGTTAAAAGATAAGAGGGGGCAATAAAGCCACCTGATTAGGTAGGATCATACCAAGTAGATCACACCATGGAGGAGGTGATGAACGTAAAACCCTAAATGCATTGCATGATTAACTGTTTGACGGTGAAAAGTATTCACAGGATCACCAAATGTCTAAATTCCAAGATGTCCCTTGAGGTAATGAGGAAATGGGTGTGGAAATGGTAAGAAGGGTGAAAGGTAGTTAATTTTATATGGTATAAGGTAATAGGCCCTTCGGGCAAGAGAACCTAGATCACAATGGGAAATTCCATGACAAAAGGTTGTTGTTTTGATAGACTGATCGATGCGGGAAGTCTATATGAGATAAATAATATTAAACTCCTTAAGGTCTTTATGAAGCTGATCAATGTGAGAAGCTTCGGTTGCTCATATTTTTTTAGAGCTTTACATAGCTTTCCTTCGAGGGAGCAGTCTATTTATAACAGCAATTGTTGAGAGGAAGATGTCCTTTTGAGGGAGTCATCTTTTGGTTAGAAGTTTGACTCAAGGAGTTTGGTCCCATATGAGGTATTTGAAGTCATGGACAAGACCAAGGTGGAGTATAGGACTCTTGTTCAAAAGGCAAGGTGAAATGACCATGGGATCTCATCTAAAGGTAGACGAAAAGTATCCATGAGAATCATGCTATGTGCAGCGCCGTGGTACACATATTCAAGAGAAGATAACAAGTGATAGGTACTCACATGATTCTTTTTTAATCATTGGTGAGGTGTATGGAGTGGGTAGCACTCAAGGGACGAGCCTGGAAAGAGACAAAGGGTGAGGTAGGATGACGAGTCAATAATAGAATGGTCGAAGATGCAAGGTGTTAAGGGGCTCAGGTTTGGGTTTACCATCAAGTGAAGATAAATGATAAGCACCTGATCCATAGGTATGAGTCACGATGTATGGTCCAAGCCAATTAGGAGAAAATTTTCCCCATTTACTTTTTTTTGCTTTGGTTACGTGTTGATTTTATTTCAAGACAAGGTCACCGACTTGGAAGGTTCATTCATGGACATGTTTTTCATAGGCACGTTTGATACGTTTTTGGTAAACTTGAAGGTGATCCAGTGTTAAGATGATGTTTGTCTAATAACTCTAGTTGTGCTAAATGGTCTTGACGAAATTCATCATCATTGAGCATGTCATGAAGAGATATGCAGAGTGAGGGAATCTAGACTTTGAGAGGTAGGATTGCCTCTATACCGTAGACTAGAGAAAACGTTGTGGCCGTAGTGAAAGTGCAAATACTAGTACGGTATGCCCATAGGGCAAAAGGAATGTGCGTATACCAATCCTTCCCAGTATCGTTTCAATTCGACCACTTTCATAAGAGTTTTGTTTAAGGTTTTGTTAGTGGATTCAGCTTGGCTATTGGTTTGTGGGTAATAAGGTGATAAGAAACTAAGTCAATGTTGAAGGTGTTGTAAAGTTTTGCAATGTTTTATTTTTGAATTGTTTTCCATTGTCAGTGATGAGGTGATGAGGAACACCAAAGTGACAAATGATGTGGTGATTAATGAACTCACATATTTTCTTAGCTTTTGTAGAGATGAGTGGTATGGCTTCCACCCATTTTGTGTAGTATTCGGTAGCAGTGATGATCCATTGATGGCGTTGGGACGAATGAGGATTGATTTCTCCGACAAGATCCAAACCCCATTGAGAGAAGGGCCAAAGGTCACGAGCGACCTGTAAGGCATGACTAGGTGTATGATGAAGATTAGAATGTTGTTGGAATTTTACAAAACATTTGATGTAGTCACAACAATCATGGTTAAGGGTCAGCCAGTAATAACCTAGGCAAAGAATACGCTTAGCAATAACAAGGCCATTGAAGTGTCCTCAACATATGCCATCATGAACCTCCTTAATGGTATAAGGAATTTCAAAACTTGTGAGGCATCATAAGAGAATACCATCAAAGACGTGCTTATACAGGATTCCCCTAGGATGATGTAATGAGACACCTTTTAAGGAAGGTGCGTTGTCCGTTACAGGTGAGATTAGGAGGTGAGATGGAGAGAGAAAGGTATTCGGAGTATTATTTATACCAAAGGTCACTCAGTCAGGGGTAGCAGTTCCAATCGAGTAAACATCGTGAGGTAAATAAGAAGGTGATTGGATTCATTGTACGATGACAAAGATTTTAGAATCGGCGGGTGAAGCGGGTATTTGAGAAGCTAAGCAGGCCATGGTATCCGTATTTTTGTTGGTTGAACATGGGATGGTTTGAAGGGTGTAACAGTCAAAGGTGGTCAAAAGTATGTCTACATGATGTTTATATTTTTGAAGTATCTCGTTATGACATTGGTACATACCATTGACTTGGTTTACCGCCATTTGAGAATCACCAAATATGTTGATTAATTTAACATCTAGGGCATAGGCAGCTTGGAGACCTAGTACAAGCGCTTCGTATTCGGCAATATTGTTGGTACATTCAAAATCTAATTTGAAAGAAAAAGGCATGGGTTCACCATCAAGAGGAATGAGGATAATACCAGCCCCGCCCCCACGCTGACACTTGGAACCATCGAAAAAGAGTGTCATTTGGTAAGGAGGTTCGTCCAAGGAAAGGGTAGCAATTGACTCATCTAGAAAGTCAAAATTAGAGGGTTGATCCCCAGAAATAGGTGCGTTGGCCAATTGGTCGGCAATAGCTTGGCCCTTGATGGACTTTTGATGAATGAATTCAAGGTCAAGATCAGCTAAAAGCATAAGCCATCGTGTGGCCCACTGATTTTGATAAGGTTTGGCATACATGAAGTGTAAGGGGTTGGTGTTGGTCACAACATAGGTTTTGTGGTTGATTAGGTAATGACGGAGTTTGGTGGCAAGGAAAACTAAGGTTAAAAAAGTTTTTCGGGATGGTTGTATTGGGTTTCATAGTCCAAAAGAGTATGGCTTATGTAAAAACCTCCTACTCCCCGTGTTGTTCATTGCGATGAGTGAGCATGGCTCCCAAGGAATGATCGGTAGCTGATATGTATAGGTAGAAACATTGATCGCCTTTAGGTGGAATGAGTACGAGTGGTTGGAGAAGGTATTATTTTAAGGCCTCAAAAGCTTTGTGATAGTCATCATCCCCTTAAAAGGAGACATCCTTCTTGAGCAAATGATGAAATGGTTAACATCAATAAGATAATTGTGAAATGAAATGGTGAATGGACTACAATTTACCTTACAAGCTACAGAGTTGTTGAAGGTTAGTAGGTGGAGGTATTTTGAGAATGGCCTTTACTTTAGCAGGTCAACTTCTATACCATGGAGGGAAACGATAAATCCCAGGAGCTTTCTTGAAAGAACCGCGAAGATGCACTTCTTAGGCTGAAGGTGGACACAATATTTAATGAGGCAGTCAAAGATGGTTTTGAGGACGACAAGGTGCTCGGAGCGACATTTAGATTTTGCCAAGAGATCATCCACGTAATCTTCCAATATGTGATGCATGATGTCATGAAAGATGTAAGTCATAGCCCACTGATATGTGGCACTAGCATTTTTAAGGCCAAAAGGCATGACTCGATAGCAAAAGGTCCCCCAAGGGGTGATGAATGAGGTTTTGTGTTGATATTCTAGGGCAAGAAAAATTTGATTATAACCCAAGAAGCCATCCATGAGTGACATCTCATGGCCAAAGTGGTAAGGTCAATCACTAGTCAATACCAGGTAAGGGAAAGTCATCTTTTAGGCAGGCTAGGTTGAGGTCACGGAAGTCCGTGCAAATGTGGAGTCCTCGATTGCTTTAGTGATAGGGAAAATTTTAGAAATCAAATGAGGATAATCAATGGGTAAGATGAAGGAAATGGAAAGAAGGTGATGAAGTTCTTCTTTGATGAGAAGAGCAATGCGAGGGTGCATTTTCCTCAGCTTTTGTTTGATGGGTTTGGCATTGGGAATGGTTACGATATTATGGACCACTATGGTGGGGTCAATACCGGGAATGTCTACGTAAGACCAAGTGAAAGCATGGTTATAATCTCTGAGAAAATAAGTGATGGCTTCTGTTCGGCGAAGATCTAAAGATTGTCTGATCTTTAGGATGTGCGGGTCATCCTGAGTATGAATGTTGATCTCGATAGTCAATTCATTCAACATGGTTTGTGTATCAGAGGGTAATGACTGATGACTATATGAGTCTTTTACACCGAGGTAGGTGAGTATGGATTCATCATCCTGACATTGAACAACGTTAATTAAAGGTGTGTCATCATCGATCATCTCAGGATACAGGAAGGGAAGAGTGAAAGGGGCCTTGCCCTCACATTGATAAGTCAGAGGCCCCAAAGAAATGGTGTTTATGAAATTTTTTTTTAGGAGGGATAGATTTAGGATCCATCGACTCCGTCGGTGAAGGTGGTGATGAAGGTGGAGCGAGTGAAGAAGGTGGAGAAGGGCTAGTGTCCTTAATGAGTTCAATGTGGCCTGTTTGGTAGGTGGTTCGGGAAAGCCGATACCACTACGGTCGTTATGTTTGCAGGTGGTACATGGAATAACAGTATGGTGGCCTTTCTCATAAAAGAAAAAACCAAAACCCTTCCACACATATCGGTGTAGGAAGGTGTGGGAAAACAATGATTGGTAAGTGATTGGAAGTCAGCAGAAAATGGGTGGGTTTGTGATGGTGGTTCGGTGTGTAAGTGGTAGTATCAAGTCCCCCATAGGTGAGACTAGTACGAAGGTAAGGAGGACCATAAAGGAGACGTTCTCCTATATGGTGATCGTAACGTGGGTGTTGGTGAAGGCTTCCATACTCTTGTGGAGTAAGGAATGTGTTGACACTATATAAGCGGTACTCCCCTAGAGTGAGGCATTGAAAAACACCTTCCAAGGGATCAGTGGTTGGTATGTAGGTAGTTGGTATGGATAATGTGTCGAGGTCGATGCGAGAGGTGGAGTTAACGGATTGGGAAGTTGATGGATCAGCCATGGAGGTTATGGCAATGGTAGGAATGGAGGAGGTATGTGCGGTAGAAGTAACGGCTATACTGGTAGGTGGAGGTGTAGGTGAAGTAGTAGTGGTCACGGAGGTAGACGGCTTGATAGGTATGAGCACATCATTGGGTCGGTAAAGCATGTTGCATGTTTTGAAAGGTGAGGGGTCCGCTGGAATTGTATAAGTTTGTCCTTCGTGTTCAAACTTTACACAACGATGCAAAGTGGAAGGAACGCAACCCATGACACGGATCCAGGGTCTACCAAGCAACAAGTTATATTGGAATTCCCCCTCCAAGACATAAAACATTTCTGGAATAGTGCGGGGACCACACGAATGTGGAGGATGACGGTGCCTAGTGTAGAGGTGATAGCATCATTGAATAAACACAACATGACCGAATGTTTATGCATGTAATTGTCAAGTATGTACATTTGAGTGAATGCATGGGATGAAATGATATTAATGTTAGCACCCCCATCAATCATCACACAGTGTACCCGTATGTCGTCAATGTGGATAGAGATGAATAGGGCTAGGTCAAGGTCATTGTTTTGGTGTGGCGCAATCTCTTCCTCTAAGAAGCTAAGGGAGGTTACTTGGTAAATAGGGTGGGGTGAAGATGAAGGTGGTAATTTGGTGAGAGACGCTACATGATGGGGTGTGATAATAGAGGCTACAGGTGTAGGGTCATTAGGTAAAACCTCAATAGATTGAAGAACCTCCATGAGAGCTTGATGATGGGATTCTGAGGTTTGAATGAGGTCATATAAGGACATTTTGAGGGGAGACTGATGTAATTGTTTGAGCATGGTGAGATGCGTGACGCCATTAGAAATGAGGTATGTGGGGCTGCGAGATAGTATTTTAGGTATGGGTACAGATGGTATGTTAGGTATAGAATTGGTTGGTGGGTCAGTTGCTTTTTCTTTTCCCTTATCCTTCTACACACGTGTAGTGACATGTATCATGTTGATATGAGGAAATTTGTTAAATGGAGAAGGTGTAGGATGAGTGGTATAATGACATGAAGGGAAAAAACCTACCGGAGGAGAAAATCCTTGTGAGGTGAGTTGGGTGCAACGACATTGGGGTGGTGGCGTGGCAAGTTCTCTGATGTGAACCATGTTAATTTCAAATCTTGGGGGTGGCTCTAGGAGATGTGAGGGTGGAGGTTGTGGTTGTTGAGTGGGCAGTGTGGGAATGGGTGTCGGTGAAGTAGGATCCTCATCGAGAAGGTCGTCGTCGTCAAAGTTGGTTTTTGGTGGACACAATTAGATAAGGATGGTTTTCAAGGCCTTGCAGTTTTCCACATCATGCCCTGGCACATGATGGTATGCGTAAATTTTAGTATCATCAAACCCTTTTGGCTTGGGTTTGAGGGGGTCATAAGGTTTGAGTGGCGGTAATGTGATGACGAAGTCTCAAGGAGGTTGGTTAAAATTTTGGTATAGGACCCTGCTAGTGGATCGCAATGGGAGGTGAACGTAGGTTTAGGTATAGGTGTGGTTGATTGTCGAGGAATGGTCTTTATAGAAGAGGGAGTGGGTTGAGCTATGGTTTTAGGTGCTTTGGCGTGGTCCGGGTTTCATCATGTTCGTCTAGGTAGGGGTATGGTAGATAAACGGGTAGGAGGGTGTGTGGCTATTTTGACTACCTTATTGTGGGATAGCGGAGTTTTGTTTTTGGGTTGCACCTTCTTGGGTAAAGTTGATATGGGTGTATGAGGTATAGAAGGAAAATAAGATGGGGGAAGAGAGTGAGTTACCCACGAAGATAACGGAGGTCTTTGTGAAGGTAGATGATGTGGGTCGTACAGGGTGTGTGAGGGACAATGACCGAAGTGTAGTGGGTGGTGAAGCAATAGGCGAGGGTATTGCAGGTATTGGTGGTAAAGACACTACAGTGTGGGCGTAATTCATGTTGTGCGTCCGGGTAAGTTAGAGGTTTGTGAGGAAGGAATGGGTTGTTGTGTTTTTGGTTATTGATGGGTGGAGGTTGCTTGACCACGTTGGGTAGTCAAGTCCTAAGACAGATGAGACAAGTGCAGTGTGTGCTTGGCGCAGCCGGGGGTATGATGTTGATGGGTTTAGTTCTTCTGTTTAGGTGTAGGAGTAGGTATGGTGTTGACTTTGGAGGATGTAGATAAATCCAGTTTGATAGGTGGATGAGTAAGGCTAGGCGGTCGGGTGACCCCTAAAGTGGTAATAGGTTTAGTTGAGGAAGATGTTGTAGGTGTAGATTTGGGTTTAGGTGTAGGTTGAGTTATGGGTAAGGGTGTGGTTTGAGCTATAACAAGTGTCGTGGAAGGGGTTATGATAGAGGTGGTTGTGTTTGGTTTGATTGGTCAAAATATTTTTGGGTAGATAGTGGAGGTATCAGTAAGGGATATTTACATTTGTGTGTAGACAGAAGTAAAAAGGCACCCCATAGTAAAGCCCTATCCACATAATCTAAGTGATCAGCCAAACATGAGAACGACACATCTGTAGGTGGAGTTGATGAGGACCTAATGGCAATTCCCATAAAATGTGTCTTAGAGATGGGAAATTGGCTAGCTTCAGCTTCCACGAGTAAGAGAGCCAAAAGTAGGCCTGCAGGATTTTGGGTAGCTGATGGAGAATGCTCACCAAGAGGCAAAGGTATCTCAACTAGGTCTATGATGGGTGGAGGAGATGATGGGATCTCCTCTATAGGTGGAGGAATGGATAGGTGCTCCTCTATGGGTGGAGGAGGTAATGGGTGCTCCTCTGTGGGTGGAGGAGGTACTGTAGGTAAAGGTTCTCTAAGTGGTGAAGCCAAGGGTGAGATGGTCTCGATGTTAGCGAAAGACTCCTCCGTAGGTGATGAAGGAGATGAAAGGTGTTCCTCTATGGGTGAAAGAACAGGGGAGGTTGGTTCCGACGTGGCAGGAGGATTTCGGGCTAGGATCTCCTCTATGGAAGGAATATGGGGTAATTAGGAGGCAACAGGTACATCATTAAAGATAGCATGAACCTCGCGGGTATGGGTAAGCGTGAGTTGAGGTCTCACCGGTTTGATCAGATGAAGGGGCATGGTTGGGAAATGGTTTCTTGAAGATGTGTAGGTTTTGGTTGGTAGGTACATTAGGATTATCCACGGTTAACTCACCTTTCTCGAGCATTTCTTGGACAATATTTTTGAAAGTGATGTAGTTTCCATCACTATGACCCTTTACTCAATGATAGTTATAGAAGTCATGTTCTTTATACCATGCGGGCATGGGGTGAGCAAGTTCAAAACTAGTGTGTGGTTTTATAGGTGGAAGGCTGATGGCTTTGGCTTTGATAAGCTTTTCTAAGACAGAAGAGTAAGGTTCCCCAATTGGGGTATATTTCCTGACTCTCGTCCGAATTGAAAATTCTGGACGGGTGAGAGATTAGATGAGGGGGTAGCCTGATTTGATGGATGTGTTGGGCCGGCCTTGATTACCACTACATTAGCGGTGCCCTTAGCTTTTGAATAATTATCTTGTGGTTTGGAAGAAGAAGAGGTATCATTCGACTTGAATGCCAAATTCTTATTGCGTAATTGGATTTTCTTCTCTTCGATGGCCCGAATCTCTAACTTTCATGCCATAATGAATGCTTCATCAAATGTTCAGAAGGTTTGGACCTGCAAGGTTGGTGAGATATGCCTAGCGCAAGACCGTGTGAAGAGCTCGATGAGTTATGTTTGTGGCAGTTGGAAGGTAAGTTGGTTGATCAGGCTACGCCAATGAGTGACAAAATCTTTGATAGATTCATCCTCATACTGACGTGTGGAGTATAGATCGGTCGTGGTAACCTTCTTGATGATATTGATAGAGAAATGATCCAAGAAGGCTTGGGCTACATGATTGAATGAGAACATAGAGTGTTTAGGTAACCCACTATACTAATCTAATGCAGGTCTAGTGAGGGACATGGGAAAGGTTCTCAAGAGCAAGGCATCATCATGAGTGATCAGATAACAACCCTATTTGAACAACCGCAAATGTTGTTGCAAGTCTTCTTTGCTATTGAAACGATTGAATTTAGGCATTTCCTAATGCATGGGGTATGAGCGAGATAGGAATGGATGGGTGGATGGGCTCGTTGCAAATCTTGTCATAGGTGAGAGTGTTGCGGGAGCTTGAAACCGATGCCTCCAATGTCTGCATCTTTTCCAACATCAATTTAATTAGGTCATTGGTGGGTTGTGATGATTGGGTGCCTCCTATAGTGTGAGAGGGTTGGTTTTGGGCATATAACAGAGGTGGCACTCTAGTGTATGGGGATGCCATGTAGGTTGGTTGAGAAGAAGGCAATGAAACAGGGGATACGTACCTGGAATGTATAATGGATGAAATGGGAGGTTGTTGGTAGTATGTATATGGGGGTGGAAGGGTTGTGGTAACCCTAGTGGCAATAGGGGCTAACGATTGTGGAATGGAAAGGACCACGTTCTAAAATGGGGTAGGGGTCACCGACACTGGAGGTGGTAATGTAGTTATGGGTATGTATGAAACATTAGGGGTAGATGAGGTTGTGTTTGGGGTAGTTGTCGAGGGTATGGTGGATGTAATGGGTGCCACGGAAATGGCAGAGTAGTCATGCGCATATGACCTAGCAGTATATGACCTAGCAGAAATGACAGGGGTAAGGTAGATGCGGGTAGTATAGAGCCAGATGGGGCTGATGTGAGAGTGGGAGTGAGATTTAGGGGGATAGATACAGGCATGCCGTATATCAACTGACCTAAGGCATCTCGAGTAGACGAGTGGGAAAGGTAAAACTGTAAAGCGGCAGGGTTTTGGTCAAGGAGTCGTGTGAACTCCTCATCTCTAGTAGCGATAGTAATAGGTTGGATGGGATCCATGGCTGGTGATAAAATGGAAGGTGGTGAAGGACTAGGTGGGAGTGGTTGACAACTGGCGTGAAATACGAGTGCGCTTGCTTGTCTTCGGGTCAGCACCATGTGAACCAGTACTAATCAGGTAGGGTTTCTTCTCTATAAATGACACAGAGAATAACAGGAACATGTGAATCTAAAGGTAAAAGGTGGATTAGGTACCAAATGATGGTTGGAATGTAAAATAGGCTAACCAATTCCGGTTAGGGAAAACCGACGCCAATTAGGGGTAACCACTACCATCCTACTATAAAAAAATGGTCATGAGTGAAAAACAAGGTAGAAGGTGAAATCGGCATGTATGCCAAATCAAATGATGTTTACAACATCAATGGGTATGATGGAAGTGACAGGACTGTGAAAATTGGAAGGAAATGAATAAAATGTCCCTTTGGGTAGGTTAACAAAAGGACCAGGAACGACGATGGTTGGGTATAATCGATTTACTACGGTCCAAAGGTAACCGACGATGGGTACTGTGAAATCAAAATAGTGATGAAAGAAAAGTGGTCTGTGAATTAAAATCTGATGTAGAATCGCACCCGAATTCGAGAATGATGATGATATGGCCCAGTACACTCAAGTGAAGCCGGAATACACCAGCTATGATGAGGAGCGTGCAAGGATGAACAAAAAATTGAAGAACGTGATCTCTCACCTCAAAACACAAGCCAAGTAGAAACACTAAGAAAAATGCGATCCTAGGAGTGCCTTTTCTATTATGTTTGTTTAGCTTATGTTATTTAGGGACTGACACATGAATTGTGAAATAGAGTTTTTTGGTGAGGATGGCTTCCTACAAAGAAGGAGCTATAAAAGGTGAGGTTTCAAGTATGTTATGGTGGGCGTGGGTTTCACTCTGAAGTATGACTTGACAGAGCAGCGAGCTGGGTGCCCACTATGCCGTGATCATGTGATCACCTACAACTTCTTCCAAGTAAGATGTTGTTTAAGAATGTGTGTATTTTGATTTTTTGTGAGGTTTGGTAAGACTCAGAGAAAGAGAAAAGGAAAGAAGTGCTTTTCTACGATTCGTTTGTTAACCATCAGCTGGTCATGACTTCCAATGTATAGTTTGCCCTCAATTAATGTGAGCTAATGCAATGCACTTATTTTTAAGCCCAAATTGAAGTATGAAGTTGGATGACACAATAAGAGGAAAAGGAAGAGGGATGATCTTTCAAGACAATGCGAGAAAACATGAAGAAATGGTTCCTTTTAATTACACCAAAAGAAAGGTTTCCTTTAGAGCAAATAGCAAGAAAAGGTGGGTTACCAAGGAAGAAGATTAATGTGTATGCTTTTCAGAAGGGAAACAAACACACAATTTTTCCTAGGAATGAATGAAATGCAAGGAACCCCGAATGGGTCCCACCGGGCATGCCAAAATGTTTCACCTGATTCTTAGATCGTTTCTTTGAAGTGTTGATGAAATAGATAAGGTAACTAGGCGTTGGAGGAATACCTATTCAAATGCTAGTTGATGGGTTTTTACATGTGTATGACTTCCAAATCCATAACTAATTTTGAGAAATTCCTTTTGGTTAGGAGGAACTACCTGTAATGAAAAGCAAGACCACCAGAAGGAATTAAACAATATGTGCAGTGAAGAATCTGCCTAGCGTATGCTAGATCCGGGAAGTGTGATACTTCCTAGATGGCTGTCAGTCCACTATTTTAAACAATTTAATGTTGTAAATAAAGTAAATCCTATTGTAATTCAAAATGATTTAGGTATCTCACTTAAAACACAATAAGAAATAGATCTAATCTAACAGGCTAGGCTAGAATAGGATCCAAAGGTCAAGTAACTAGTTCGGGTCTCTATAGGTTTGACAGAGGTCTCAGGTAGATCACAGGTGGATGAGGGTGAGGTGAAATTAGGTGGGTAGGTCTCTGTTCTAGGCTATATGGGTAAATACAGAGACCGATGTCGGTTAAGGGTAACCGATGGTGGTTAGGTGTAACCGGTCTGGTTATTGTGGAAATCTAGGAATGCCACAGAAACAAGCTTTAGGTCTCCTTTGTGATTGCACAAAGGACTTTGGTTGGTCGGGATGAGGTATTGGGTGACTTGGGTAGGATTTGGTGAGATTTTAATGGGTATATGGAGGTGGAAGTGTTAGAGAAGGTCAATAGGTGGGCAGGTAAACGATAGATGATAAAATAATGATGAAATGAAATAAACCATAGAAGTATGACGCTATACTTACTTGAATTATGGTCATGGATGCCTGTGAGTGAGGGATGGAGGTGTTGATGAGAGGTTTGAAGGCTGCAAGTGATCACCAAATGAAGAAAAGATTCTACATGGGCTGGATGTACATTCCTCTTGGCTTGGTTAGATCAGATCATGGCTGGGATGGATGTGCAAGAGAAAATGCTTGATCTCCTTCCTTGCATGCGGGCTCTCACTAGAATTTTCTCTCTGAAGATGTGTTAATGCTTTCCAACCTTATGCCAATGTTTGCTAACAACTTCCAACCTTGAGAATAAGGTTGTTTTGGGGTTAAAAGGGTAACTGACGGGCGGTTTTGGCTCAACCAAATGATGGTTAGGGGTAACCAAATAGTTGATCAAGGTGGGATTTCCTAGGTTTACTAAACTAGGGATATCCTCTTGATTTCCTCGAGATTTCATGTCGTTAACCCATGGATTAGACTAGGAGCTTCTTGTAAGCATGCGGGAATGTGGTTAGAGGAATGTAGGCATTGATTTTTAGGGTTTGGGTAAGTCTTAGTTACTTACGGCAACCTACTAAGAAGAGGCATTAGGTTGAGTTGGCTTGGTGAGGTGTCTAAGTGAACTATATGTGTGGATATTATTTAAAATAAGATATTTAAATAATAAATATAGTGAGGATAATGAATTAATTAAATTAATATTAGTGAGGTGAAAGGAGCCATGGCTAGGTGAATGTGATGAAGGGTGTTTATTCGTTGAGGGACCAAAGAGGAGTGTGACATAATTTTAGTGTCTACAAGAACCTATGTCAATTATGTGTCATATTGTGATGTGTTGTAGCTCTAATCTTACGTAGGGGTGATTTATTCACCTAATGTATGCCCCCTCATTTGGGGTGCATGCGATGAATGTAGGAGTGTGCATCCCAAAAGAGAGGACCTAATGCTTTGATACCTGCAAGGGGTAGGGGATGTGCATGGTAGAAATCGAGGCACATACAAACAAAGTGGATAGATACATGTGTTAGTAGAAAAAGTAGCAAATATGTCATAGAAAAACAATATAACAAGCAAGTGTGCAAACAATGTGGACCGCGAAAAGTGGGTTTTAAACATGGGACATTGCTCACAATGTCACAATACAATCAGTTGTCAAGCAATAAAATCATACAACCAAAGATCAAACAAGACATACAGCATAACCCACAAACAATGGCATATAATAGCAAACAATGGCAAGCAAAATGTATTAGACAACCATGGTGGCATATAGTCCTACAAGGAAAATGACATGAAGCACCCGTTAGAATGTTAGAAAGATAAATAGTATGTCAAGGCATGTATGTATCAGTGGAAAGTAATGTGCTAGAAAGTAGTAATAAATGATGAAACAATAGCACTTGTAATGTGTGAGATTAGTAAATATAGATACCCTCAGAACCTCAATGGAATGGAAAAGGATACACAATGTCGAGAAACATTACAATGTTTGAAAATCAGAAGAAATCTACATTCACTCCAAAAGACCAAGTGAATGTGCATGTGTGTATATAAAAAGATAATGACATACTGAGTATCTGACTAGCATAATAAGAAAAATGCAACATGTAAGTAGTATAAGCAAGCAAGAGTAAATGCAACCAAGATATGCAATATGCAGTGTATGAGTGTGATGGAATGGTATGCAATGTGTGAATGTGATAAAAGCAGCCCCCACCCTAATGGATGTGTGTGAGATGAGGTTCATTTATAAAAGACCCCTCAACAATCAAGAATGAACCATAGAATAAGAGTGCGTCATCAGAAATGGTTTGAAAATATGCACTAGAAAGATAGATCATGAATCCTAGAGCATGAAAAGTGAATGTGGTGATGTTTATTTCATATTGAAATCATCGGTAGTCGATTATGAACTGTGGAACTAGATTGTGTCATAGGGTAATGATGATACAATTTCTGTATCAAAATGTGTAAGAGTACTGAAAAATATTAAGTGTGAAGCAAAAAGTGTGATAGTAGATTTGATAGACAAACTCGGTTATGCTAGGAGGGGGAGAAATCGTGATGCCCCCAAGTGTGAGAAGGACATAATGCTATCGAATGATAGTGAAGGGAAAGGGCCCTCCACCCAATGTTTGATTAGATAAAAGCATGTGACAATGCTCTAATATCGATGGAGTATGAGAGTAATGATGTGCATGTGAAGCAAACCTATGTGCTAAAGGAAGTGGTGAACACCTATGTGAAGGAGTTTCTCAAGTAGGGGACTTAGGCCGACAAGATGGACTACTTGGACCAATCAGATGACAAGGTCATGAATTGGGTCGTGCGTGGATAGGAGAACTATGTGTTGAATGTGCCTTTTGAGAGGCCCTAGAGGTTTAGATGTTGTAGCTGGTGGGAGGATATAATCAAGACTAGGTTTAGGCAATGGTGTGTGCGGTGGTACACCTTTAATAGTGATTTTTTTTTATCATGAATGAACTTAAGACACAAATGATTCATGGAGGGGATATCTTGAGCAACACGGAGCCAAGGAATACCTAAGAGCATGTCACAACCTTCAATTGAAGATGTCACAATGAATGACACAAGCATGGTAAGAGGCCCAACTATAACAGAAGCCTAATGTATCCAAAAGAGTTAGGAACTGGATATGTGATAGCAAATATTGGACATTTGATAGCCATAAGAAGTGCAATTGAGCACACACTAATAGGAGCCACTAGATAGATCATGGTGTTATTGACAATGTATGAACCAATAGAAGCATTGATGTGTAATGAATCAAGTAAATGTAGCATGATAATCATGATCTGAAAATGAAATGGTTGGTAGTGATGCATCAACAGAAGTGATAAGAAATTCAAGAGGCCTCGATGAAGGAGGGGCACAACTCGATATGCATGATTAACAAAAGAATCAGAGCTTATATGTCATGCTTAGGCAAAGGGTTATTAAATATTTTTAGCTTTTTGTTATCGTTGACTAATTTAGAAGCAGATGGCTCGGGAGCTCAAGTGAATTATTTTCAATAAGATCTTGAATGAGATGCTTGAGTTTGAAACAATGATTGGTAGAATGCCCAATGCATTGATGATAATCACATTTAGCATTTTCATCATAATTGTGGCCATGGGGGCGAGATGGATCAAGATTGAGTGGCAGTGGAAGAGTGATTAGATTTCTTTTGAGAAGTTGAGGCAATAGAAACCAAGGTGCATATGGTAATTTTGTGAAATTATGCTTTGGAGGTTGCCATTGAATCTTTTCAGGTGGAGAGATGGCATTAACAATTGCCTTTACTTCAGTGGGATTAGGAGATGGCTTGAATGTTGATTTAGCTTGAAATTTATTAGAAGAAGATGATGAAGCATCATGATATTTGAGTTTTCCCATAGATAAAAGTTTGCCTTCATGTATTTTAAGTGTATGGCATAATTGATCAAATGAAGGAGAGGTATCAAAGATAACACTCTCCTGAAGTGGTGGTAAAAGACTTTGAATAAAAAGATCTTGTAATTCGAATCAACAAGCATATTGGTCATCTTAGTTAGATTTTTCTTGTGATGTAAAACATAGTTAGCTAGATGCTCATTAGATATTTGTTTGATTTGAACGAATTGTGCATAAGAGATCTTGGTGCCGATATTGATTGAAAAGTGAGCAAGAAAAGCATCATCTAAATGCGTAAAATAAGTTACTGAATGAATAGGTAGATCATAAAACCAACACATGACATAATCTTGAAGACTTCGAGGAAATAACTTAGCTAGTAATGTATGATCATCCACATAATCTAGACATGCCACATGAAAATCTCAAAGATGCTCTTGAGGGTCACCATGGCCATTGAAAGTGGGCAGCTTAGGGGTGACAAAATTGAGAGGAAGTGAATAAGCAGAAATGATGGGTGCAAAAGGAGTGTGAAGAAGTAAGGAGGAATCAAGAGAGAGAGAGAGGAGTGAAGTATCCTGTTGTAGATGACGGATTTGAACTTGTAAGTTCCGATGTAATGAAGCTAAATCATGGGTGCCATAAGAGGAACCAAGTTGTGTATTAGAAGCATTGGGATGGAGAAGGGGATCGGTAGAAATAGGAATGGAAGTAGGAATGTTTAGGAGTCAAGGCCATGGAAACCAAAGAAGAACCCGCAAGAGGTAAAAAAAAAGTAAGATCTCGAGAGTATTTGGCATCAATTAAAGCATTGAGAACATGTGAAATATGCAAAGGATTAACACATAAATCTTGATGAAAATTAGTGAGCTTGTCTAATTATTCTTGATCAACATTAGTGTCAGATACGATGGAAAATTGACAAGCGAGCATGGGAATCTACAAGTAACTCTTCCTCCCACCCGACCTCCCGAGGTCATGCGAGACAGCCGGTGGGGATGGAATATACGTGGGGCGCAGACAAACTAGTTAGGCAATCTTATGTCTTTGACATGCACTAATGGAATCTATGAATCTAAGGCAAAGAAGGCCCTCCTAACCTGAACTAGCGTGATAGATCGTTCAGATGAGGATGACTTCTCAAAGGCTCCAATCAATATTGAGCTCTGGCGTGATCCGATCTATAGGTTATGGGATACGTGGAAGATAACCTGTGGGTGCTTCATAGATATTCCCGGCAGGTCATGAAAATGGATGATGGATGTATGGTGGATTCTATGGGTGATTCTCTAGTCTAGTCCAAAAATCCTTAGCTTGATTAGCTGCTATATCTAGTGAGGATAGTTGTGTGATAATGATTGGTGGAAGTGGAGAGGATCTAAATACTAATGTGCATAAACCAACATCAATGTTTGATTGACCTGTGGGCCCGTTGGGTTGTGGGACATGTGGATCACAACCATAGGTTTGTGGTCATTGCGGGCCTCCTATGGTCATGTGCAGAATCAATCCCTAATCCCTAATATCCAATAGTCATATGCCTTTTCGGCCTCTATGTTTAGAACTAAAAGTTACTGCAATCTTCTCAGTACCTTACAGGCGTTTTGGCAACTTGAATTCTTAAGCCAGTGTCTATGTCAATGAGGATGTCTCCTGCATCTGGCTGTGGGACCAAAGGATCACAACCAAATGTTTTCTCTCTTTCAAGCCCTTCTACAGTCATGCGGATATTTATTAGGGCAATCTATAGTTTGGCTGGTTTGACCAAAACGTATGCACTTTGTCGTCTTCTATGTTTAATCCTCTTAACTGTGAACTGATTTCTTGTAGGTCTGTTGTTGTTTGGAAGACCTGAATTCTGAGATTCTAGTCTATGTCAGTTATTGTTGCAACAAGATTGGGTTGAGGCATGATTGGCTCAAATACGTATTCTCTGGGCTCCCTAGGTCCCGTGATTGTCATACAAAAGAAACAATATAAATCTAACTAAAGCAAAGTAAACTAATTATGTAAAGTATATCCACAACATATATAAATTCTCTATTTTTGTATTTTTGACAGAGTATTTAACAGAATTAAGATAACAACTATTTAATAGAATTGAAAGAGCAATTATTTAATATCTAGAAAATGACAACTAAGCTAATAACAAAATTTAAAACAAACAAGGTAGCCGAGTATAGCTATCTACCATGCAGTTGTGAATCTATTCTAAATAACCAAATAACTAATCTAATCTATTTGAAAGACCCCGATCTTACCTTAGAAGTGAGGAATGAATCATAGTTTCTCAGAAACTATCAATCCCCATAGCTTCCCCGACAATATCGAAAGCAAGATTAACTGAAATGAAATGATTCACTACTCTATTTGATATGTTTTAACTAGAACTTTTGATAGCTTGAACCTAGATTTTGCAGAACAGTGGCGAATCTGATTGTGTGTGGCTTTGTCCCCTCAGTGTGGTCTCCTCGTTCCTTTGTGCTCATGTGAATCTAGAAAAGCGTGTAATGCTAGCATCAACAGAAGTAGGTATTAGAACAATGGCAGCTTTGGATGTAGACTGAATACAATGCAAGTAGGAGAGGGATAGCACAAGAGAACAGAGCTTGGCTTATGCAATTCCTAGCGGGATTTATTGTGAGTCATACAACACAAAACATCTAGAACCTAAAACTATCCTTCTTGACGAACAAAACCTGCAACTCTAATGGCTTCAGACTAAAAATGAAACTATCCTACCTTAATTGATTGTATGAAACAATAATGACACTAGAACAAGAAGATCATGTGGCTTCTAAACAACAAAATAAGACTAACTATGCATGCAACAAATGAAAACTATTGAATTCCTAAGCAAGAACTGAAAGACTAAACTATTGCAATGAGAGGATGAGAGGCATTTTTTGAGGGCCATTTGCTTGTAATAAAACTAGCTATTTATAGAATTCCCATTCACCCAAAGGTAACTCCAACTAGGACTCTTTTACTATAAACAATGAAGAAACACTATTCCAGGGAACCAAAATCATAAATACAAGCAAAAACGGATGAGAAAGCTAGTAAAAGTTGAAAATTTACATGAGTCGCGTTAAAAGAAGCATGCTGGAAAATGCGTGAAGGACCGCCGCCCGAGCAGGGGGTGGTGGTTGACAGACCGCCGCCTTGCTCCGGGAGGCGCGGTCACGAGACCGCCGCCCAAGCAGGGTGGCGGTTTCATCACTGAAGACCAAAATGCAAAGGAAAAGAGGGGGAAAGAGTAAAACAGAGCATGCGGAGGCTAAGCGAGGCATGCGGGATGTTAACGTACACTTGGAGATATTTTTGGATCCCGAACACCTTGCGAGGAGACTTGTATCATCATTGGGGCATGTGTAACATTGTTCGGTGGTACTATACCCTATAATTTTGGGTACGTACATATTTCCCCCTCGAGAAGCGTTTTAGCCATGAAGAGGCGTAAACGATGGGTCCGAGTATGGCAAGCGTCCCGAAATGAGAAATTAGAAATTATACCTAATACGTCTGTGTGTTGAAATGATGCCATCTAGAATTTTCGCTACCTGTAAAATGAAAAGTAGACTCAAGTGCATATAGATAGAATAAGCTGAAAAATAAATACTAAAATAATATGAAGTGAGGACTTACCATTTGCACGGGGATAAGAACTTACCTCCGTCGGTGCTCCAAACCTGCGAAAAGGGGCATCCAAGATGAGTCAAAATGCTATATATATAAAAATGGGCCCATTTTCCTATTCATTTGCACGTGTTGATTTGATTGATTTTGAGCTCTGGGACCCACGGTGATAGTTTTTGACGAGAGTATAGTCGAAACGTTCGTGACGAGATAGTGATCATGCCTCCGTGAGTGGAACATCGACCCGCGAGATCTCAGGTTAGTTCTTCTTGATTTACCGTTTTTATACCTAAAATGTAGAAATGATGAAATCTTCACCATGGGGGGGTAATTTTTGAAATTTTTAGTTTTAAATGTGTCCTTAGGGGGACGCCTAATGGGTAGGCTCTCATTTTAGTCAAAATGGTCGTTTTTTGTGTTTTTGAGCATTTTTTTAGGGCACGTGACCCGTTTGAAAATGCGGGACACGACCGCCACCCTGAGCAGGGCGGTGGTTACACTAATTATCGCCCTCCTTGGTGGCGGTTACGAACCGCCGCCCGCTCAGGCGGCGGTCCTTTACAGAACGCTAAAATAACATTGTTTTGAACCCATTTTTGCATTTTTAGTATTCTCATATGTTTTAATGATTTTTCCCAATGTGATTTTGGTACTTACTCTTTTTTTGTGTGTTTTTGTGTGTTTTGCAGAAGAAGGAAGAGTACATCAGATGGAGCCATGAGAGAGAGTGTGATTGGCTTCCAACAGTGTTGGATGCACTTTCTCAGCCGAGCAGGATACTCTTCAGAGGGCCGGCATATTACGTATATCACGGGTTCCTCATGTCGCACCTTCTAGTCACATACTATGTGACCTGTTTTCATATTGGGATGCTGATCGGAACACTTTCCGATTTCTAGGAGTCAGGGGTGAGTGGACTATCACCCTGGAGGATGTCTACCACATCTTGGGAGTCTCGATCATCGAGAGACAACTTACACTTGAGACAATGGGGGTCGCGGGCTCAGATAGCTCAGTGGGCTACATATATGGGAGACGTAGTTGTCTCCACTGGTTCAAGAAGGGGGTGAGGGTCCATTCCATTCCTAGCTTTCCTATCCCTTTGATTCATTAGGCCATTATGGGGATCCTTTCCTTGAGATTGATCGGGGACAAGGGAGGGGACACCTTACTCTACTGTTGGTCCCCTATTATTGCACAGATTGAGGCACATGGTCGGATTTATGCCTAGGGAGCTGATATACTTGGGACCACCTACCATGACCTATACAGGGTGGTCCGCTTACAGGGACAGTTTTTGAGCCATCCGAACCTAGTTATGAGCTGGGTCTATGAGCGTATCATCCCCTATGGGAGAGGCGTAGAGGTGGCGGATCCCGGAGCCGTGAGGGCAGCCAGATGGACAGAGATGTCGGTGCTTAGAGCACCTCACCAGCCAGTTGCCTCCCTGACTACTAATGATATGGAGGCCACACCTTATCAGGCCATGGTAGGGTTGTGGGGTGAGGAGACCCTCACTTTGATTTCCTACTCTACTACAGATAGCTTATGGATAGGATGGGGAAGGTAGAGACACACCCTTTTGATCGAGTGCCTCAGCAGTTTGGCCTTGCCTATGTTGGTATGCTTCCCCCAGTGGTGCCAGTGTTCAGATCAGTTTGGGAGGCTAGGGGAGGTCCTAGAGGCCGGGTTGGACTATTGTTACTCTTGGCATCCCTATTGTAGCTAGGCTGGGTGGTACGTGCTCGAGAGAGAGTCGGTGCTCCTCAAGCACCTTTACTTTAGATTGTCGTTGGTCCTGCCCATAGTAGTGATGACCCTATTGATATAGACTCTGAGTCTGAGGAGTTCACAGGGGGAGAGATGGAGGAGGAGACTAAGGACATGGAGGTCAGCGAGTCGTGGAGAGAGGAGGATAGTGACCCGAGTGGCATGACACTCAAGAGATCCTATAGGCCGAGAGGGCAGAGTAGAGTGTGGAGAGGGTGACTCTAGTCTCAGAGGAGTTGCCCTCTCAGGACCTAATCGGGGAGGATGAGTCTGTAGTAGGATGTTATATTGCCCCAAACATAGGAGGAGGACATTAGTCGGCATTGGTGGTAGCATCTGTGGCAGGTGCTGATCCTAGGGATCCCTCTTGGAGGCTCGGAGATCCAAGTGAGTCGTCACTCTTCTTTTAATATTTTTTTAGCTAGGATTGCCTTAGTTGCTATCTCTCCTTTTGTCCATTTTTGTTTTTATCTTTTGATTATTTCTAATTTGTCTTCTCCTTTGCTTGCAGAGATTGTTGATGAGTGGCGAGACTTGATTCGCGGTATGTACTGATACCCTGATGCTCCCCATAGAGAAGACTCGTGCCGAGTTATCGGTGGATGCGAGGGAGCCTTCAAGCCAATGGGTAAGCATAGTGATGTTTTTTCCCTTGTCTAGCACATGGCCAAGATGGTGACTTTCCTCCGTCTCAAGTTGGCTGGGTATAGGACTACAGAGCGCCTGATGAGGAGCCGCTCTCATAGTGAGGCTATAGCTACTGTTTGGGACCGTGAGCCCTCAGTGCACTCAGAGCGCCGGCGTAGCCAAAGTCCTAGATGTGGTTGTGTACCTTTGGAGGGATCTCATAGGGGTTGAGAGGCCACTTGGTTCTTTTTTTAGTGACTCTTGTTAGATTGTTTATACGATCATTTTTGTATTTTCCGGCTCATTGACGTTTTGACCATGCATAGCGCATGATGGCATTATACATAAAACTTGATTACATATATATACTTTTTTTTTGGACCAGACTCTTGGTGTCTAGGATTTTGTGATTCATTCCCTCATGTATATTAGATGCTTATTAGAATTCTTGTCTTTATATGATTTTCAGAATGTATGCAATGGAGAACAAATGATACAAATGCTTTCTTCCTTTTTGTATTTCGTGATGCTGATGTATGATAATGTAGACACAATGTGATCTTTGAACTTTAGTTTCTATAAGCAATTTTCTGGTACTTCATATTTGTTTTGACAAAATGTGATGATAAATTGATACGATGAGCAGATGAACTTTCCCCAGTCTTAACTCCATGCAACTAGTAAGATGCGAGGGCTCACCACCGAGAGCTAGAAAGGGCACAAGATATGAGGTGTGTTGAAATGATAATGATGAGAGATAGATAAAGAGTTGGTGGAACCAAATTAGGATGCTACAAACCTACCCTACTCAAGTGACTCCATAGTTTAGAATGTGACTTGCTTTGCAGTTTATCTAGACTTAGATCCGTAGATGGCCACTTGGTTGACAAAATCTGGTTTTCAAGGTTTTGAACTCTCTTGGAATTTTGGACATTTGATTCATTTATTTTTGACTCAAGATTTCAAAGGTTTATTTGAACTATTCACTTATGACCTTTAACGTTACTATCAAGAGGACCCCTACACCTTGCCCCATGCTACTATTAAGAAGCATGGGCTTATCACCATGGACAAGGTACATGTGAGTAAGGGCATTCCCATCCTTTCCCAACCCTACGTCACTAGTAAGAGATGCAAGCTCATCACCGAAGGTTGGTAGGGCAAGGAAATGTGTAAAAGTAAAATTTTCTGTTTGATCTATTAATCGACTTATTTATTTGAGAAAAATGTCAGTATGTTTTTATTTCCAAAGAGATCTATATATGGGATAGATGTGACACCATGAAGCTTCTAGAATAGACCATAGGCAAGACATCTATCCTAGGAAGAAACAAAAGTGAGAACAAGCATGCAAGCCTTGGTATGGCTACCATTAAGACTTTGTCATATCTAGCTTTAATTAATGAAATGATTCTGAAACAATTGATGATGTTATGAAAATGAAGAAGTATGATTTGAATGCTTCTGCCAATACCATCAGAAGTTTGTAATGAATTGCTTAAGAATAAGTCCCTTGATCACCAAATTTTACGAAACGAGTGAACAAAATGAACCTATCTAAATGAAGATGCAATGTAGATATAATTATACAAATAGTGTCGATGCTTCATGCATAAAACTGTTTAAGGTGCAAGGAATTGACAGTTTCACCAAATTCCTCACCTTCTAGTGTGCACAAGAGATACACACCATTTCCGTAGTCCTTCATAACTTGATATGGGCCCAACCACTTGGGCCGGAACTTTCTTCCTTCACCGGTCTTCTTATCGATCCGGTTGTCTAGTCTTAAAACTAGATCTCCTTCATATATTTCTCACTCATAGACCTTTTTGTTATATTTCTGGCACATCCGGTTAGCATAGACTCTATGTTGTTGTTCAACATTTAACCTGGCCTCATCTAGGCTTTCTAGTTGGGAGAGGCGTGCCTCTCTATAAGCTTCCTCATCTAGAATATTTTGTAGCGAGATGCGGAGACTGGGTATTTCAACATCAAGTGGGAGAATCGTCACCTGCTCCGAATACCAATGAGAAAGGAGTTTCTCCTATTGGTGTTCTTATTGAGGTTCGGTGGGCCCACAAGTCCGGATATAACTTTAAATGACAGTCTCATTTGTTTTCTTTTACGTTTTGAGTAGAATAGCTTTTAATGTCTTGTTTGTTGCTTCAGCCTGCTCGTTGGCTTGAGGGTAATATAGGGAGGCTGTATGATGGTTTATTTTAAATTTACTGCATAGCTCATGGACCTCGTCATTCTTAAAGGACGTGCCATTATCTAAGATAATGATTTGTGGGACACCATACCTATAAATGATCTAGTTCAAAATTAACTTGGCAATCATGGCACTTGGTACAGTGGTAAGAGGCATAGCCTCTACCCATTTGGTAAAATATTCGGTGGTCGTGATTATGAAGTTATGGCCATCTGTTGATGAGGGAGAGAATTTCCCTATCAAATCTAGGCCCCATGTAGAAAAGGGCCATGGAGTCGCGATTGGTTGTAGAGCTTGTGCTAGCATGTGAATCTTGTGGGAAAATTCTTGGTATTTATGGCATCTACGTACAAACTCTCTTTGCATCGTGTTTGAGAGTAGGCCAAAAATAGCCCATTTGATGTATTCTACGAGTGGTGGTGTGACCACCAAAGGGGCCTCCACATATTCCACCGTGAGATTCGTAGAGAATCTTCTTGGATTATATCTGTGTCAACACACCTTAGAAGCATTCCATCGAAATCCTTACGATAGAGCACCTATTCTATAATAACGTATTTAGCTATGATAATGCATAACCACCTTCTTTGTTGTGGTGTAGCACCTTTTGGATATGTATGGTCCATGATAAAATTGATAATATCAGTATACCAAGGACATTCAGAGATGGGAGGTTTGGTTTTGATGTAATATATGCATTCATCGGGAAAATCCAGATCTACTAGATCACCTCCGTCTAACGGGTTGTCGGCTAACCAATCTATAATGATTTGTCCCTTAATGGACTTCTGGTTTACAAAAGTTAATTCGAATTCACCCATTAAGGTTATAAAGCGTCCAACCTTTTTAGACAAAGACCCTTGTGTGAGGAAAGTTTGTAAATGGTCTGTTTTTACAATGACCCTTGTTTCTTGATTTAGCATGTAATGTCTTAAGCGTTTGGTTGCAAAGACTATGGCAAGGAATTCTTGTTTTGCCTGCGTCTAACGTGTTTCATAATCGAGCAACGTTTGGCTAATAAAATAGACCACACATTCTCGTTTATCATCGTCTTCTTGAGCCAACATGCAGGCTAGCAAGACATCTGTAGCCCGTGAATATAAGATCAAAGGATGATCTGGTCTAGGTGGCATTAACGTGGGAGGAGACAATAAGAAGAAGCGTCTAACTACTTCGAAGGCCTCATGCCATTCCTTTTTCCAAATAATGCAGCAATCCTTTTCAACAAATTGTTGATCGGATGTACAGAAAAACTTAAGTCCGGAATGAATCTCCGATTGCACCGAGATTTCCAAGAAACAATCTAATGCCAAAGTCGTCTGATGGTGGGATCATCTCAAGAACAGCCTGGATTTTGGCTGGGTCTACATCGATCCCTCGTGATGATATAATGTAGCCTAGGAGTTTCCCTCCTGTCACACCAAATACACATTTTTCTGGGTTTACTGTGACTCTGTATTCGATCAAGTGTGAAAGAATGATGCAGAGCACTTCCGAGTGATCACATCGCTTCCTGGCCTTGGCCAAAAATACGTCTACATAGGATTCCATGATTTTATGAATAAGATCATGAAATATGTATGTCATTTCCCGCTGGTATGTAGCACCAGCGTTCTTGAGACCAAATGGCATAACAGCGTAGCAATAAGTTCCCCAAGGAGTTATAAATGTGGTTTTGGCTTGGTCTTGTTAAGATATTCTGATTTGATTGTATCTCGAGAACCCATCCATGAGAGACAAAAGCTCAAATCCAGTTGTTGCATCAATGATGACATCAATGCATGGTAACGAGAAGTCATCCTTGGGGCACGCCTTGTTAATGTCTCGAATTCTATACAGATGCGTATCTTCCCATTCTTTTTTAGAACGGGACGATATTAGATACCCACTGAGAGTAATCCACCAGCTTGATGAACCCTACTTGGAGGAGCTTCATTACTTCTTCCTTTACCATGAGAGCTACCTTGGGTTTCATTGGTCTCGATTTTTGTTTAATTGGCTTTGCATCTGATTTGGTGATGAGGTTATGTACCGTGATGTGTGGTGCAATTCCTGTCATTTCTTTATAATTAAATGCAAAATCCTTTTGATGTTCTTTGAGGATTTGAGTGTGTATTTCTATTTCTTCTAGAGTTAACGAAGATCCTAGTTTCAAGATCTTTGGTTCTTCCTCCGTTCCAATGTTAATATCAATCGTTTCTTCGATTAAAGAAGTGTTACCTTCTTCAAACTCAGGGGGGTGGAGGTAGTTCCAGATCTTCTCCATTCTCTACCGCGTATATGTCGAGTTCCTTTTGTGGGGGAAGCTCTACCATGGGATTTCCAAAGTAAGAAGATGAATGTGGGATTAAGGACAAATCTACCATGTGATGGGTGAGATGTAACTCTGCATAGGCATTTAGGTAATCAAGAGTGGTTGTATCACTATCAACGTGACCTAAGATAGTAGATGTATTCTCAGCTATGTGTGTTAGAAGAGGGTTTGTTGACGTTTTCTTTATTAACGTTCAAGATGCAGTGATACCATGAAATGGGTGTCCTCCAACTCACTGTTTGGAGTGAAATGTGAAGTTGAGGTTGCTATTGAATCTGCGAGAAGGTTATGTTCTCGCGGGATTGCTTCAATTGATATGAAGTTAAATCCTTTTCTCAAATCTAATATCTGTTTTATAGAGCTATAAATGTTCACTCTAGTCTCATACACTTGAGACTTGGTTTCTACTAATTGAGAGTATCCTAACACTTTGATGTCATTAACGCTGAGTGTTTTAGCTATGATGAGACCAAGGAGGAGGGCTTCATACTCAATGCCATTGTTTGTACATTCGAAATTTAATTTAAAGGTAAACGATAGGATCTTTCCCTCGGGAGAAGTAAAGATCACACCTGCCCTAGCCCCATAACGACATCTAGCTCCATCAAAGTGGAGAGTCCAATGTTTATTTGGGAAGATGGATGTTGGGACATTCGTTACGTCTATTTCTTCTACTTTGGTTACTTCTACCATGAAAGTTCCTCTGCTGGAAGAGAACCAACTCCTAGGGTACATCCCATACTTGCGAATCAAATGGTAGGAAAATTGGTAGATCTTGTTCTAGCAACTCAACAATTTTTGTAGTAGTTCCTAATGACACTATTTCTACAATGTTAGCTTCATCCTTGAGGGTTGGGATGCTCTTGACTAGGTTCGTAATCTCTAGTTCTGTTGTAGGTATTAATTTTTCTTTTGGTTTTGAGTTGGTTGGTTTGTTAAGTTGGTTTGTTGGGAGTTCAAACTCAGAGTGAATGCCTGGCCTTTTCTTCAGGTCTGCTAGGTGTATATCGAATGGTTTCGAGATCACCTTTTGCTACGAATATCTTTCCTAAGTGTAAGAATCTTATTTCCTAAAATAACGTAGAAGGGATTGCCTTCATTCGGTGTATCCATGGTCGGCCGAGGATCATATTATAGTTGGTTTCTCGATCTATAATATAAAACTCAGTGAGGATTGTTTTGGGTCCTAAGGTGACCGGTAGTGTTATAGTTCCAATTGAAGTGGCTTTAAGGCTATCATAGCCTCTTAGTGTATTCTCGAGTTGTGGAACAATTTGTCTCTCCATACCCTAGCTTTTGAAGGAAAGAGAAGGGGAGTATGTTAACTACTGCCCCATCGTCAACCATTACACGTTTAACGTAATTGTTATAAACCCACACTTGTAAATGTAAGGTTGGATCACCTCTACGTGTAATCTCAACATCTGTTGGCATTTTTCTTATGTCGAATATGAACTCGGTATCCCTATCCGGCTGCCCGTAGGGGTGGATATCAAAGTCTATATGGTTTACCTATGTTTCGAGAGGAGGAGTGATGTTAATTAAATGACCTAAACCTAATGCTTCTAAAAGAGCAACCCTATGGGCAGGAGAGTTCTTCAACAAGTCCAAAAAGGAGATGTGAGAAAAGGTCTTTGTTAAGTCATTAATTAAATCATAGGCACCTATGGGTTTTACTAATGTTTGTTGAATGTTATCTAGCTCTAGTGGGTAACTTGGATTTGGCTGAGAGGAATACTCTCGTGTCCTTGTTATGGCTTCCACGTGTAGCTCAGTGTCTAATTCCACTAAACTAACTATCTTGGTTCGTGGCTGATTTCCTAATTGTGGTGCGACAGGTGGATTTAGTGAAGTCGAGGCTTCATGATCATTATTTCCTGTCATTACACCCTTGTTCATCCCATTTGGATTTAATTTGTTGTTATTGTGATTTGGGAGTGGATCATTGAAGATCTTGAGGGGTGCATTTTGAGGGGAGACCGCCCCTGTGAAAGTACTTGGTGCAGGTGACGCAGGATCAACTAAGAACATATCTATGAAAAGTTGTCTTTGTTCCTCTAGCAAATGTTGCATGAATTTATTGTAGTCACGGCAAGTCCTAGTGTCATGGCCTCGAATTTTGTGGAAACCACAATACGAGTTGGGATTGTAATTCCTAGGTTGTTGGTTTGGCATGTGTTGTGGTCCAAAACTTTGATTAAACCGTTGACTATTAAGATTAAAGTTTTGCATTTGTTGCCTTTGGTTTTGATATCCAGTTGAGTTTTGACTTGGACCCTGTGTCAGATCTGCCGTTGTTGTTTTTGTTGTTGTGGATGATTAAAATCCACCGCGTTGATTGTTGGGGTAAAATTGTTGTTTCGTTGATTGTTAACCGGCGGTGGAGCATTTACAACATTTTCCTTTTTGCTTGGTCAGTTACTCCATCTGTTGTGACCCCGTGGTTTTTGTTAAGGATTTTAGGTCCTTGATTGGCATTTGTGGTAGTAGGATAAGTCGTAGTATTTTGGTTGGGGATGATTAACCTCCCATTTGTTCCATATGCCTTGCGACCACTATCTATTACAGCTGATCTATTCGAGAGGGTGCTTTCGAGCACCTCGTCATAAGTTCTTAGTGGGAACTTCTAAATTCTTCCTTTATCTCTCTACTAAGAGAATGAAGGAATAAATTGCATAGTTCCATCTAGTCCATGTTTGGAGTGCTTGCTGAAGAATAGAGGACTATACACCATCTCTGGATGAAATGAGCAACAGATTCATTGTGTTCTTGCTTAATATGCAAGAATTCCCTGATTCCTGTTCTCAACAATTTGTTCATGTCAAATGCCTTGATGAACTCTGAAATGAGTTGTTTAAATGAATGGATGGAGGCTTCAGGTATTCTATAATACCAATCGAGGGAAATGCCCTCTAAGGTTTTGGGGAATATTTTAGCAACAACTCCATCCCAAGGGAGCAGTTCTCGAATGGTTGTGGCATAGGCCTTAATATGTGCATTCGGATCTCCCTCCCCTTTGTACTTGGGAAAATTGGGAAGAGGTCTTGGAAGCATGACGCTTCGTATAGTGAAGTCTAAGGGTTCTTTCAAATATTCTGAATAAGTTCCTATTGCATAGGTTTTGACCATTGATGGTGTTTGCTGAGGGGGGGGAGGTGGGATGGTTTGTTGATATGGTGTAGCATATGTATTTGCAGGGACATAAGGAAATCCTTGTGGTTGAGTGAATATGCCAGGAGAAGAGAACATATCTCCCTGTGGTGATTTGGAATACATGTTTAAGTATGGAGGAGCATTGCTTAGAAATGGATTGTTTTGTACTAAACCAGGAGGTATCATATTTTCCATTGGAGCGGCGTTAGAGAACGTAGTTCTAGTTGGCATTTGTTGTGAATACTGAGGAGGCATGCCCAATGTGCCTGTTCCTGTGAGGAGGTCTACTTGGCTAGGATGATGTGGAGGATTAGAATCTCCTGCCTACATGAATTGTAAATTTTGACTTGCTTGAGCAAGTTCCAACCCTCTAACTTTTTCTACTAAAGTTGAGATGACCTCATCCGGTGAAGATACGGTATTTTGTCTTAGTGGTGTTTGTTGAGGTTGTATAGGCATATGGTACCCAACTATGAATTGATCGGTGCCTTGCCAAGTTTCACCGAGGGCATTTCGTATGGGTGGAGGAATGGAGGTGTTTTCTTGAAAAGAGACCTCGGGTTGTGTTTGTAAACCTCCTATAGGTGGGTACATACTTTGAGAGCGTTGTTCACTCCTGGCATAACGCGCTAAATGTTCATCATCTAAAAATAGATATGGATCTGATTGTCTACTGATTTGTGGTCTAAGCAACACCTGAGGAGATGAACTAGATTCCCAAGTGAGCGTCATGTTATTCAAGCCTGAAGGCTCTGGTTGTTGCATTTGAGTGAGCTGATCCAACTCCTCTATTTGGAAAGAAGAACTATATCTAGTCCTTTGAGGCGGAGTTTGTGTTGAAAACTGGTTGATTGAATAGTTGTCACCCCATGCTGAGAGCGAGGGTGATGGCTATCTATTCAGTTGATCGTAGTATGCTTCAAGACCTAGGAGAGGTCTGCCATATGCATCGAATCCCGACATATTCGGGGGGTATATGAATACCCACAGAATAATGGGAAGAAGCGAAGATGGATGAAAGAAAATGAAACACTAAAAGGGGAAAGGTGAAAATGAAGCAATTGTTCCTTTCATGTCGGGTTCACCAATTTTATTGGTAAAGCTGATGTGAAAGGCTAATGAGGTAGATAAGGTGAAATGGTTGTTTGTTCACATTGGGTTCACCAATTTTGTTGGTGAAGCTGATGTGAAGGCTAATGAGGTGGAAAAGATGAAAAGTATACTAATTGGAAGAACAAGTAGAAATATGACTCCGAACCAGAAAGTAGGAAGTTCACGTCGGGTTCACCAATTTTGTACGATGGAAAAGTGACAAGCAAGCATGGGAATCTACAAGTAACTCTTCCTCGCACCCGACCTCCCGAGGTCGTGCCGAGATAGCCGAGTGGGGATGGAATATACGTGGGCGCAGACAAACTAGTTAGGCAATCTTATGTCTTTGACGTGCACTAATGGAATATGCAAATCTAAGGCAAAGAAGGCCCTCCTAACCTAAACTGGTGTGATAGATCATTCAGCAAGGATGACTGCTCAAAGGCTCCAATCAATATCGAGCTCTAGCGTGATCCAATCTATAGGTTGTGGGATACATGGAAGATAACCTTGTGGGTGCTTCGTAGATATTCCCTGATAGGGTCATGAAAATGGATGATGGATGTATGGTGGATTCTATGGGTGATTCTTTGGTCTAGTCTAGAAATCCTTAGCTTGATTAGTTGCTATATCTAGTGAGGATAGTTGTGTGATAATGATTGGTGGAAGTGGAGAGGATCTAAATACTAATGTGCGTAAACCAACATCAATGTCTGATTGATCTGTGGGCCCATTGGGTTGTGGGACCTATGGATCACAACCGTAGGTACATGGTCGTTATGGGCCTCGTATGGTCATGTGTAGAATCAATCCCTAATATCCAATAGTCATATGCCTTTTCGCCTCTATGTTTAGAACTAAAAGTTGTGTAATCTTCTCAGAGTACCTTACAGAAAATTCCGAAACTTGAATTCTTAAGCCAAAGATCTATGTCAATGAGGATGTCTCATGTGTCCGGTTTTGGACCAAAGGATCACAACCGAAAGTTTGCTCTCTTTCAAGCCCTTCTACAATCATGTGGATATTTATTAGACAATCTATGGTATGGCTGGTTTGACCAAAACATATGCGCTTTGTCATCCTCTATGTTTAATCCTCTTAACCGTGAACTGATTTCTTGTAGGTCTCGTTGTTGTTCGTGAAGACCCGACTCCGAGATTCTACAGGTCTATGTCAGTTATTGCTGCAACAAGATTGGGTTGAGGCATGATTGGCTCGAATACGTATTCTATGGGCTCCCTAGGTCCCGATTGTCATACAAAAGAAACAATATAAATCTAACCAAAGAAAAGTAAACTAATTATGTAAAGTATATACATAGCATATATAAATTCTCTATTTTTGTATTTTTGATAGAGTATTTAACAGAATTAAGATAACAACTATTTAATAGAATTGAAAGAGTAATTATTTAATATCTAGAAAATGACAACTAAGCTAATAACATAATTTAAAACAAACAAGGTAGCCGAGTATAGCTATCTGCCTGTGCAGTTGTGAATATATTCTAAATAACCAAATAACTGATCTAATCTATTTGAAAGACCCCGATCTTACCTCGGAAGTGAGGAATGAATCATAGTTTCTCAGAAACTATCAATCCCCACAGCTTCCCCGACAATATTGAAAGCGAGATTAACTGAAATGAAATTATTCACTACTTTATTTGATATGTTTTAACTAGAAATTTGATAGCTTGAACTGGATTTTGTAGAAAAAGTGGTGAATCCGATTGTGTGTGGCTTTGTCCCCTCAGTGTGGTCTCCTCGTTCCTTTGTGCTCACGTGAATCCAAAAAGTGTGTAATGCTAGCATCAACAGAAGTAGGTATTGGAATGATGGCAGCTTCGATGTAGACTAAATACAATGCGAGTAGGAGAGGGATAGCGTAAGAGAACAAAGCTTGGCTTATGCAATTCCTAGTGGGATTTATTGAGTCATCATACAACACAAAACATCCGAACCTGAAACTATCCTTCTTGATGAACAAAACCTGCAACTCTAATGGCTTCAAACTAAAAATGAAACTATCCTACCTTAATTGATTATATGAAACAATAATGACACTAGAACAAGAAGATCATGTGGCTTATAAACAAAGAAAACAAGACTATGCATGCAACAAATGAAAACTATTGAATTCCTAAGCAAGAACTGAAAGACTAAACTATTGTAATGAGAGGATGAGAGGAAGTTTTGAGGGGCCATTTGCTTGTAATCAAACCATCTATTTATAGAATTCCCATTCACCCAAAGGTAACTCCAACTAGGACTCTTTTACTATAAACAATGAAGAAACACTATTCTAGGGAACCAAAATCATAAATACAAGCAAAAACAGATGAGAAAGCTGATAAAAGTTGAAAATTTACATGAGTCACGTTAAAAGAAGTGTGTTGGAAAATGCATGAAGGACCGCCGCCCTGAGCATGGTGGTGGTTACAAGACCGCCGCCCTACCTAGGCGGCGGTCACGAGACCGCCACCCAAGCAAGGCGGCGGTTTCGTCACTGAAGACCAAAATGCAAAGGAAAAGAGGGGGAAAGAGTAAAACAGAGCATGCGGAGGCTAAGCGGGCATGTGGGATGTTAACGTACACTTAGAGAGCTTTTCTGGATCCCGAACACCTTGTGAGGAGACTTGTATCATCATTGGGGCATGTGTAACATTGTTACGCGATCGCACCCTACAATTTTGGGTACGTGCGGTGTCCTCATCATAAGATTGTTTCTATCACATGTTTCAATGATTTCAAGTGGAACACTCTATGAGCTAAAAAAGAGTTTATCAAATTCAGCCATTGATTTAGATGATTTACAAATAGAGGGAGGAAGCTCAATGTATTCAAATGAACCAAAACGACCACTACAGGTGATGGGAATAAAAGGAAAATCCTAGAATGAAGGTTGGATTCAAACGATGGGTTTACCAAATGATTTAATTTAATTTGAATTAAATATAATATTACTGAGTCACTATTGAAGAAAATAATGTATAAATGATGAAATATGGGAATGACACAAGCGGGCTAAGATTTAAATATGAAACCCTAAGCACAAGAGATAAATGAAAAGAATTAGCTGATTTACACTTGATCCGGGTGGGGTAGTGATGAACAGAGTTAGGCGAGTGTCATTTTTTCTCGGTGTAAATTCTGAGCTCACGATACTTATCGGAACACGGGCACCCATAGTAGGGCATGGGCACTGGGTGCTTTGGAGACCACTTCTAGGCAGCAGTGATTACGCGGATGCTCAAAACCTGATTTTTGTAGTGTTGCAAGATCTTCGTTGTTGCTTCTTATTGGTTACACAGGTAGTCACTCCTTGAATGCTAAAGGTACCTATGACTGCAAAAATAGAAGTTTCACCTACACAAGCCAACAAACTACATCAAACCTAAAAATAAATATGCAATATGAGGATTTGGGTGACCCCGGTGGTCACCCCAAGAGTGAACTTACGACCAAGCGTTGCACTACATCTCATAATCCATGTAGTTCTAGTGAGTGTGTGTAGAAATTGTGCCCTAGGATTCCCTTGTGTAAGTTGCACTTGATAGCGGGTTGTATCTAAATGTAGCAATGTAGTAGAATGTGTGGATGGAATAAAATGAACTTCCCTTATTATGTTGTGTATGCAGAGTTGATAGAACCCTTCTCCCTTGAGTGGATGCTAGATGGATTCTTTAGAGTGATTTAGGTGCCTTTTGAATGCAATCTTAGGTGATGATAGTAATGTTTAGTGCTTGGTCCTTGATTTTGAACACATAACTATGTATTTATATGATTCCCTTGTTTGAATTTTGTAATTGATGCATTGGAAGGTCAACCCATAAGTGAAAAATATGCCCAAAAGATAAAAGAGACCCAAAAAGAGCAAGTAAGGTGGAAAAGGGTTAGGGGTGCCCATATGGGACAAAAACACACAGGGTGTTGTTGTCCTAGTTGACACTTGGTGTCTGAGCCATAAAAGATAAATCAGTAAAATCTTGATTGGGTTGTAGGGTGTACAAGACCAATTAGTAAAAAAAGAAACAAAAAGAAGAAGCCAAAGACAATCGTCAATTACTAGTTTTCTTGCTTAGGAATCATATGAATGCTAGTATGTGTTCAGGACCTAGAAATGTACCTAAGTGCGTGATTTTGTGTCTATAGAAATATTATATTTTAAGTTGTTACACTGCTCATTTTTACTTAGATTCCTTATGACATTCACATAAACATTCAAAATCTTCGCAAAAACGTTCAAATTAAAGTTGTTACGTTGTCCAAATCAGCTTAGACAACCTCAATACAACACACATTCCATCATGACACTTGTAACATGTTTCGGACATAGGGGTACCCATCTAATCCCTTCCTTCAGAACCATCTTGAACCATCCTATGATGAGGAACAAGGACTTGTTAATCAAAATGCGTATGAAGAGGAAATACCTCCTAACATATTTGAAAATGATCCCACCCATGTAGACAACTTCTTATTTGAAAACAAATACCAGGTCTTGTTGTGCCTAGTAGAATTAGGGGCTAAACTACCCTCTGATTTTGATCCAACCTTTCTCACTAGCATGATTCAGGCGTAAGAATGAATAAGTGCCTCCTCCTTTTAGAATCACAAAGACATATTAATCTATTAGATTAAAATGAGGAAGTGACAACATCTAAAAATAAAATTAGCAATCATACACCTTTGTTAGAATCAATCGTGAATCTAGAAAATAGGGTGAAGAACCCCAACTTGAACCACAAAATGAAGGCATCACTATGCAACAATAACTTCAAGCTCTTATTTTCCAATCGTCTGCTTTAGCTTCCCATATCAATAGAGACACACATAGAGTCATTCACACAAATAAACCTAAGGTGACATATGCTACACATTGTACTGAAAACCATGGTGGTGAGCCTCCAAATCCAATCATACACATATACCCACCATGCTGCCACACAACCAAATCTTTGACCATGAATGGTAGTCTATGGAAGACATGTTTGTTGGCCTACAAGGAAACAATCAGGGCATAATAAGAAGTATCACTTTGAAGAAATGTGTCCCTACTCCTTTGATCAAGGGATGTTGCATAATCCCTTTCCACCAAGCTTTTAATGCCCTAAATTTAACAAATATAGGGGAAAAGGTGAGCTCATGATCACTTAAAAGACTTCTTCATGGCCTATTGGGAAGTCTCTTACAAATGATAATTATCTTATTTGTTTGTTTCCATGGAGTCTTGGGGACCAAGCACTTGAATTGTTTCTCCATCTCCCGAAAGGGTCTCACTTTGTAGACTTATCGTAAAAGTTTGTTCGCCACTTTTCATTCAATATGGAGAGTGATATCACAATGCTAGACATATGTAGTGTCAAACAGGTGAAACAATGAGAACTTTATTGCTTTCTTACAACGATGGCGGGGTTTGACTAACCACTTCCCTTGCAAGCAAATCCTTATAAACAACATGTGCGCATATTTGTGTCAAACTTACATCCTAGTATTGCCTTCCATTTGCAAATGCATTGTGTAAGAACCTTTGAAGAAGTCATCGAAAAGGCCAACCAAATAGAAAAGGATTTGTTAGCCAAATGGGTCTTAAAACCCTTTCAATGAGACTATGAAACAAAACCTATGTACAAATCACTTTTTAAATAAAAATAAGAATGTCGTAGGTGATGGAATCATTGATTCCAAGCATTTGTAAGCTGCCAAGAACACCCCACATTTAAAACTTGTGTGCGGGCCTCTTAAACCGTAATTCAATTGCAGGGGATTACACTCCACTCATGGTGTCCCCGCATCAATCCTCAAATAGCTTGATTAGGCCAATATGGTCAAATTTCCAAACACCAAGCCTTTTGTGAATGATGCACCTAAATCTTCATGGTACAAAGACCACAAATATTATGAGTATCACCATGTCAAAGGTCATGACATGAATCATTGGACATTGTGTGGTTGTGTTGTCATTGATATCAACCCCATTAATGGAAAAGGGTGTCATGGTTTCATATGAGTCTCCCTATGATGTTATTCAAGTGTCAAGTATGAAGATTGAGTGATTGTGTCAAGATCCGGTGAGTTCGGTGTTGTCCTAGTGCATGGTTGAGTGAGCCTAGTCATGGTATGCGATCTCCCAAGCCGGTTGGAGTATGTCATGAGGTCATACATGGTCCATATGCTATGTCATGAGTGTACATGGGTCTGAATTGAGTTAGCAGGCCGGTTGATGTTGAGTCAAGTCATTGCAGGCATGTTTCTAGCCTTGGAGCATTCAAAATATGGTAGAGGTGTGAGATTTGGACCAAATCGGTCTTTTCCAAGAATGGTTGATGCATGTTGATGGTTTACAAGGCATGTGTGATGAATTTCAGGTATGCATTCAATGGTTTGATGCATTTACAGGGTCCTTGGGAAGCTACGGTGAGAAACAAGTAGTTTAGCACATGCAAATGATATTTTTTGGAAATTTTGAGACATATCTAGGCTAGATGGTGAGCATGGACAGCTTAGATCAAGTTGTCATGATTCTTCATGTGAAATTTCAAGTCATTCTGAAGAATATTTTTGAAGATATGCATGTTTTGGTGAAACTAGGTAAGTTTGAGTGTGTTTTTAGAGAAAATGTGGACCTTTGATGCTCGTTGTGGATTGTATGCTTTGCATGGGGACCTGATCTCTTTGGCATAACTTCTTAGGTCAGTAATGAAGCTTTCACAAAAAGAATGAGGTGGTTTGATCATCACGTTTTTATGAACGATAGTTAAGAAGCTAAGATGGTATATTGAGTCTGTTTTGATGCTTTTTTCCAAATTAACGATTGTATATTGTAGATGAATCTTCCATATTTCTAGAAAGGTGTTGTAGAGCATATGGTTATATGTGAGCCCCACATGAATTTGCATTATTATGAAGAGTTACAATTTGAGGAGAAAGTTGCTAAATTAGGTATGTACTAAATTGCCATTTATGAAATCCCTAGAATTTTTCTAGATGTCCATGAAGGTTTCAGGTCATGGTTATGTTGAAAAAGTGAAAATTGTGCCCTATTTGTGTTGATTGGTTTTTGGGGCAGTTTGGAGAAGCCTTCGAAAAATTGAGATTGCAGGAGCTATAGTGGGAGTTAGGACTCCATTCAAGTTGTGTTGTGAAGATGGTTCAGATATATTTCCATTTATATATAAAAATTGAATATTGGACAAGGTATGAAAAATTTATGAGCTGTTCTTTGAGGCTCAAGTTTGAAGGATGCTCATTCTCGGCGGGGTGCATGTAGCTACAAGAGGTAAGTTGATGATTTTGAGTTGTTCAAGCTTGGTGAAGGTTGTTTATGGCTTATAAATCATGTTTAAGTGTGTTCCATGCTTTGGTTAATCTTGGAAGTGAGTTTTGGTGTGATGGAGCATGTTAAGCTATCGGTCGCTTCTTGAGTCCCGAGAAGGGTGAAAAAGTAGTTTGCAGAGATGGACTTGTTTGAAGGCCTTCCACTTGGAGTTTGAAGGAGTTATTATATTTTATAGAAATTTAATTCATAGATATTTCTAATGAGGTATGGATTGTATCATGATGAGGTGTTTTGGTCAGTCATTCAGGTCAATTTGTGAAGACGTTTGTAGCTGCTATTTCAGGACAGGTTGGTTCTTGCTGAGAGATGGAGTTGTTTGATGCATGAGATGGTTGAGTTGAAGCTTTATATCACCTAGAAAGTTAAGAGGGATGAATTTGGCATCTAATGAATCCATTTTGAGGTCTTGGAAGTGAGAAATGGTGTTTATCAACCGAGTTTGGAAAATTGGTTTTTGGGCTTGTTTTGGTGAAGACAAAAGTGGTTGTGGTTTGAGCAAGTGATTGTTTCATGAGCTCTAACTTGTTTAGAAGTGTTATACAGGTCTTTCCATTTCCATAGAGTGGTCACATTCCATAGTTGAGGTGTTCTTGGGTGTGCTGATGTCTAAACATGAAATCGGGTTATTGATAAGCAACTTTTTGGTGAAGGTAATGAGCCAGTGGGCAAATTAAATGAAATAATTTGATTGGTTAAATATAATTCCGACCATGGATGATGTTTAAATTTTATTTTAAACATGTGTGATGAATTTTAGAGCATGAATAAAAATATTTTTGGGATTAGGAGATTTTTGTCATTCCAATGCAAGGGTTTTGAGGATTTTTAGTGCATGGATGATGCTTTTTGGCTAGGCCGACCTATATGGGTCATATGTGACCATTGTAATGAAGTTACTTGAATTTTATAATGGTTTTTGAGTCAAATTTATCATGAGGGACCAACCTCCTTTGGGTTAGTAAGAAGAATTGCATATAAAAGTGGCCTTCCAGACTCCCCCCAGTCGGTCTTCCAGACTCGCACTATGAAGGTGTGGCCTATTGGTGAGTTTATAAATTACTCCCCAATTGTTTTACAATATTTTCCTATTTAAAATAATAGGACTTTATCTCTCCACTATATGCCTTATAATTTTCTCATAATTCTCTTTTATGCCTTCGAATGAATTGGAGGCTTGAGTGCTTGTTGTGTTTAAAATGAGTGGGGAGAGCCTTTATATAGGCTAAAGTAGTTCACAAATCCTATTTAAATGGCTTATCGTCATTATCTCAACCAACTCGTTGGGCTAGTCGAGTTGGTTTGAGCGCCCATTATGGATGGGAGAGGTAGCTCGAAACCCCCACATTACCTCCTGTCTTGACCATTTTGTCGTGACCACTAACTATTGTGCCATGTGGGCTTTGAATCCATGTGTCGACCCTTCATGCCACTGTTTCACTTATCTTCTTCATTGGTTAATCCTTCGTTGTCACCTCATGACCACAATACGATGCCTACGTGTCCCTCGCCACGTCATTTCTCACCTCACCGTCGGTGTATATCTATTGAGTGATAGCCATTGCCACGCAGATTGGTGGGGGATTTATCACGCATTTAGTGCATGAGGGATAAGTGGGGTTTAATATAGCCCATGATGGATGGAATAGGTTGTGGCTTGGGCCATGTGTTCACCATTTTTTTGGCCAAAATATGTGCTCGAATGGTTAGACTCATGAGCTCGCCAAGTTGTGGTGTAGCTCATCCAAGAATTAACTCGCCCATAGCTCGCCAATGCAATGCAATGCAATGTAACTCGGTGTTCAACTCGCCACTTGGCTCAATCGAGCTGGCTAATGTGGTGGCAGACCACGTGGTGGCTCGAGGACCTACCATGTGGCCATTTTTTCTGTCATCGTATGCCGAAGATGATTTTCATCAACCTTTGAAGACCGAAGACTTAAAACATTGACCCGAACCTATCACCTTCACCCGATCTTGCATTTTTTCCACTTTTTGTGACTTGTCAGTTGTCCCGGCCTCGTCTTAGAGTTGACCATATTTGACTAGCCACCATTTCGTTGTACGGAGCTACGTTTTCTAAGTTCATATAGTCAACTAAAAGCTCTCGGAGTTAACTTTTTGCACCGTAGTAATCCCGGGAGATTTAAGGAACTTGTGTCCTACGTATTTTCCTCTGGATCAGGCTTATCCATTTGAACCATTTTTATTTTCAATATACCTGATTTTGTCGATTTTTGTAAATTTTTGTACTTGATTAAATGTTGCGTTGAAATTTGAAATCTGATTTTAAAATGTGCAAATAATCAAACCGAATGCAAAAATCGAAACACAAACACTGCAATTGTTTACGGGGTTCGTAAATTCCTACGTCCTCAGGTTTATACGAACCGATCCATTAATTTTTAGATTTGCAAATACATATCGAAACTTACAAATCAAATAATGAAGTTTTTTATAACCTATCGAAGACTCTAAGAGCCCGTGAACCCTAAAAGCATTAGTGTTGGCTCTCTTTTTTTGTTCTCGGCTTCACAAGGTGGTCTTTCCTCTGTTCTCCATCGAAAAGCGACATAGAAGGCTTCAAAAATATGGTATTTGAACTCTACTTTGAGGAAATCAATACTCCATCAAGAGCATATATGAAATATAAGCATTTTCCTAGTTTACTCGAAACTTGATTTTGCTCCTAAGAGCGTCAAATTTGCATTTCTTCAAAACTACCCGGTTATGGCTCAATACACACTCATCTCGAGTTAACTTATTCAAATATAAGTTGGCCCCTTATATATACCGTCGAGCCCATGTGGTGGACGATGGGATTATTTTTTAATAAACCGATGGTTGGGGTTCGAACCACCCCGACCACCCAACGACTTGTATTTTCCCCTTTTGGGATGAAATCCCACCTCGCTAGGGGAACAGTGGCAATAATGTTTAAACATAGGTAAGTGGCTAAACATTGGTGGCTTAGGGCCACATTTAGGTGGATTTTCCAAGTAGGTGGTGGCAATGTTTATAACCAAGTGGACTAGCCGGTTGAACGACGTGTTATGCTCGGTCCGCCACGTTGTGAATGTGGGTTCGACAGAGTTGAGTGGCCGTTGAACTTAATGTCAAGTATGGCTTTGCCATTGATAATTATAAACTCTTTTGGTGTATGTTATTGGCTCACCGAGTTTGAACGGTGCAACAATCATAATGGGATGAGCTGGTAGGTCGATCGAGTGGTCGATGGCTCAAATGAGTTGATCCAACGAATCAATCCTCATGCAATGCAATACATTAGATGTAACATATCCCACATGCACCCTATAAATACATTGTGAGGAAAATATATGTAATATTGTGGCATTATTAGAATGAAGTAACGACGATAAAAGACACCCCTCCGATAAAAAGAGTGTTGACTTTGAGGGCCTCAAGCCAACAAATAGCGAGGCCCACTCATCCGAAAACAAGCGTCAAAGACCGAAATCACAAAACCAATTTTTTCTTTTGCTTCATTTCTTTTTGTCATGTGTCGCAGCGTGATTGGCCAATTGCTCATATTTTTTCTCCTTCAACTTGAATATTTTGCGGATGGTAATTTGCTCTAATGGAGTACATTTTTCGCATTCAAACAAGCAACAAAAAGTCATTGGAATCTTCTATTGTATCATATTTTCCATGATCCCTAGGTTTCTTATCAAAAGTGAATGGATTCTAGATTATATTTCATAACATTTTCTTTTTTATGGCATCAATTTGTTTTTCAAATCTTCTAGCTATAATAATAGCCCTTTCAAAAGAGTTGGATCCATAGAGCCTTACCTTTATTCTAATATCATCCCACAAGTTGAAAATATAGATATCCCGCACTAGCTTCGAATAAAGTTTGGCCTTAGATTCCAAAGCTTGGAATTTTTCTATGTACTACTCCACGAGACATATATTTCTAAAAGAAGTGCATCAAGTGGGAATCATACGGCTCATCCCAATAACAATCTGCTCTCTCGAGTCAAAGCACCAACAAAATCCCCATTAGGATTTTTAAAACCTTGTTTATCTCCCCATGTGTGGGAAACACCTTCCAAATGTTGTAGAGACACATTCAACTTGTCATCTTACCTTTAAGCTTTGGAACCCTACAAGTCAATATGAGCTTGTTCGGCATTGTATGAACCTCCATACCACCTCCAAAGTCATATTGTGGGATCTTCATTTGTAGATTAAACAAGGGACAATGTGAGCTCTCCACCTCTTCCTCTTCATCATCAAATGTCTCTTGATCAACATCCACCCCAAGGTTGATATACTCCTCTTCCTCATCCTCAATAATTGTTGCCCAAGGGTTTAAATATCTCGATCTATCCCTTCAGGTTGTTTTGTGAATTAAAAATCTCCTCTTGAAACCTCCTCAAAGAAAATAAGTAGATAAATCCTTCATCGCATCATTAGCCACGAACTTTGAGTTGTTTCTTGGATAAACTCCTCTCAAAGATTTTGGAAACTCATACAAAAATTAACTAGAGCTCAAATACCACTTATTGTGTTTGAAATAAAAAAACAAGATAGAACTGCAAAATATAGAGTAAAAATGCTAATAAAAATAAATATGGGAGCACCTGCTTCCCCAATGGTGGATTACACCTTCAAATCAAACTATAACAAAAGAGCTCACACAACTGCGACTATTTTTAATATTGTAAAAATAAGATAAATCCTTTAGGGTTTTTCTCTTTAGGGTTTTACTCCCTTTTGTATTCAAGCAACCAAAACCTAATTATTCCATGACTAACTAATGACCTAACTCTTCTCCGACTTGAATCACCAAAAATATATAATGATGATGATGATGATGATGATGCTAAAACTAAAGGCGGATATGTATGGTGTGTTTAGGTACACAACGGGTATCAAAACAATTAGAGTGGCTACTGAAGGGAACAATAGAGAAAGATATTGTAGAGGTGTTACAGAAAGAACAATTATAATTGAGAAGGATACCATGGAGTACACTAAGGACATCAAGTTGGCGAGGATTTGGCCAAGAGAGGAGGTTAGTGACATTACGAATGTGGGAAGGAAGGCAACATTACAAGAAGCTATAATGGAGAAGAACAATTAAAATGCAAAGGTGATTCATTCGTTGATAACATACTTGAGATGATGTATCTCATATTTTTCAAACAAATGCATTTATTTTATGTTTTTGGGTTTAAGTTAGGGCCTTTCGGGTTTTGAGTTTCAAGTTTTGGGTTTCAATTTTTAGGTTTTAGGTGTCACGTGTCGAGCTCATAATATCAATCATTTTTTTGTGTTTGAATTTTGATTCATGTTTTTTTATTTTTATGTTTTCGATTCAATTTTAAGGTTTTGAGGTTTTCAAGTTTTACATCGATGTATTTTTCATGTTTTCGGGTTTCCTCGTTAGGCGTTTCAAAGTTTTAGGGTTAGGTTTGAATATTTCTAGGCTCAAGTTTTTTTGTTTTCAAAGTCTTAAGGTTAAGAGTTTTCAATTTTGAGGTTTCTAATTTTAGGCTCCATGGGTGTTTTATATCATTTATTTTCTTGTGTCTTTAAGATTTTCAATTTTGGAATATTGAGTCTTGGGTTTCGAGGTTTTGAGATGTGTGTTTCAAAAATTTCAAAGTTCATAAGGCGAGGCTTTTGACTTTCGTGGTTTGGAATTTTTCTTATTTTCATGGTTATTAAAGTTGAAGCTTTTGGTTTTTTGAATTTCTACATGTAGGGTTTGGGTTATGGGAACGTTTTATATCAATTAATTTTTTGTGTTTTCAAGGTTTTCATATTCAAGATTTTATAGTTGGTTTTCGGGATCGATTTTGGGGTTTCCATATTTTTGGATTTAGGTATCAAGGTTTTGAAGTATTTAGGTTTGGGACGTTTGAGTGTCATGTTTCCATGTTTTCTCTTTTCATGTCCCAAGCTTTTTTCACATTTCAAGTTTCATGCTTCAATTTTTGGATTTCAAGGATTTGCTTTCGGGTTTTGACCCAAGTGTTTTCGAGGTTGAGGGTTTCAAACTTTTCAATGTTGTTATAATCAGATTTTTAAGGATTTGTGTTTCAATTTTCAAGGGCACTTATAACAATCAACGATTTTTAGACTTAGGCTTTCAAGTTTTAAGTTTTGGGATTTTGGTTCAAAGGTTTCATGGGTTTTCAAGTTTGGAGCTTTCAAGTTTTTATTTTTGATTTTGCGTGTTTTTTAGGTTTTCGAATTCGAAGTTAGTTATTTTCAAATTTTAGGTTGCAACGATATTTTACATAATTTACTTTTCTTTTTTCAAGGTCTCTTCATTTAGGGGTTTTAGGGTTTAGACTTTCTAGGTTATGGACTTTGGATTTTAATGTTGTTAAGAGTTTTCAAGGTCAAAATTTGAGGTTTTCATATTTTAATTTTCACTATTCTAGTTTGAGGTTTCACATTTTGCTTTTCAGGTTTTTGGTTTAAACATTTTTGAGAATTAGTTTTCAAGTTTTGAATGATATAGTCATATTTTATAAAAATCTATTTTCAAGTTTTGGGATTTTCAATTTTATGGTTTTCGGGTTTTGGGATTAGGTGCTTCCATGTCTTAGATTTAAAGGTTTGTAAAGTTGTCAATTTTTGGGTTTTCGAGTTTTAAGGTTTCCAAAATTCTGGATTTTCAAAGTTATCTGTGTTTTCTAGATTTTTATGTTCGACAATTACGTGTTTGTGGTTTTGAGATTTTACAACTTTATGAATGTTTTATATCAATTTGATTTTCGTGTTTTCGTTATTTCTTGGTTAAAGATTTTTTTAGTTCAAGGTTTTGAGTTTCAAATGGAATAGTCACATTTAATAGATCAAACTTCTTTTTCTAAAAATTTTGGAGCTTCAAAGTCCTCAAATTTTTATGATTTCAAGATTCAAAAAAGATAAACACGTTCTATAACAATGTACTTTTTGTGATTCCAAGGTTTTTGAATTTGGAATACTAAGACAAATTCAGATTTCGGGTTTGTTTGAGTTTCAAATTTTGAATCTCAAGATTTTGAATTCCGTTACTTCAAAGTTTCATTGTTTTCATGCTGCATATTACAACACAAATATATAGTGCCAGCTTCATCAAATTGGACGTATCGTTAAACCCTGTGAGGATGGAATGGAGTATAATACAAGTAGTTTAAGTGTTTTCATTTGTTTCTACAAAAATACAATGACATTTCTTGTAGCATCTAAACTGACAAGTCAAAATCCGAAGGCCATCACATTCTCCGCTTGTGAACAAATGTAATATGGTTGAGCACAACAAAATTTTAAAAGTGACAAAAAGCAAATGTGCCGGCAGCCGGTAAGCCTGCAGCAGCGAGCAGCGATGAGATCGAAATTTTAAAAATAAACATACAAACTATTTACAAATTCCCCTTATTTTATTTGGGAAACATTTTCAAGCTATTTAAACCGTTTCAAACGTGTTCCTCCATAACAATTTTCTGGTTTAACATAAGCCTATTGCAGTCAGGAGCTTGGAATCCAAGTAGTCAATATATTCATGGCCAAATCTCCATCACAAGCTGTTGGTTTACAATAATCTTGCAGTTAATAAATGGCAGTCAAGCTTCAATATTGTTTTTATAAGTTCCTTTAGACCAAATTGGTCTGCAGTACCCAACAAAGAGTCTAGACAATGCAATTCGCTTATATCTTCTCTTCAAAGCACAATCTTTCCAATTTTCTTCGTTAAGGCCATCCATCGTTATCCAGAGTTTCCCTTTTAAGGTAGGAGTTCCAGGCCTGAGATCCAATATACCCAAGGAAGGCAAAGATCAGAATCGTAGTAATCATGCCAATGGAGAAGCATCCTTGAACATTGAGGAGATTTTCCAAAATTAACTCCAACATGGCTACAGAAAAGGGAAAAGATGAAAAGAATGGCAAGGCAGAGGGTGAGAAAAAAGAAGAGAGCATTCAGGTTGTGGCATTTCACAGATTATTTGTCACAGCAGACTCTCTGGACATAATGTTGATGTGTATTGGTTCTATTGGTTCGGTGGGCATTGGCTTATCTTATCCATTTATGACTCTCCTGATGGGGAGCCTTATAAATGCATTTGGGAGGAATGAAGCAGAGAAAAACAAAGTGGAGCATCTAGTGTCCCAGGTGAGATGTTTTTACACTCTTCACGGTCTCCTGTTTTTGTTTCTTCTTTTGATTTGATATCAAGCAAAAAGAAAGTTATCGATAAGCAAAAGGAAATGACAATTTGAATTTAAATTCATAGGAACCCATCATCCTCAGGTTTGGAAAAGTGACTTTATAATTGTTGTGACCAGACTAGGAATTTCAGACAAAATGCTCACTGTTTGAACTTGAACTTGACAGACAAAATGCCCTCTGCTGTCCATTTTTGCCAAAAATGCAGCCCAAAGCTATTGTGGAAACTCTCCTTAAGTCATTAGTTATCACCCATTTGTCAGCAGAAAGTAGCAGAATTGCAACACTCGAGCAATACATTATATTGGAGTATTTTAGGGCACAAATTAAGAAAATGACTTTAGACTTCTTTATTTATTGGTTTTGAAGTATACACCAAGTTGGTCAATAGAAAGATTCATAGATGTTAGAATTGTATGTTTACACGCCAATCCATCTTTCTACTTCTTCAAACCACAATTGAAAGGCACGGTTGAGATTAATGCAGAACTTTTAAGTAATGGGCAGGACAGCCATAAAATCCATGGCAAGTTCTCATAGAAAAAACAAATTCCTTGGTGTGGGATTGGCTCAATCGTTAATGTTTGATAAACTACGGTGGTACTAGGCTGTAGGGGCCATAACTCATCAGATCTGCTTAATAACTAGTTTGACATGTTTATATTTTTATACAACCGGTGTATCTGGAGAGCATCATTATCTAATATGATTTTGGCAATTAAGCTGCATAGATACAAGTCAATCTATATTGACCCATATTTCATGAGTAGTGGTTCACAATAATCCATCTCTCATGAGTACATTGCATTTAGTGATACTTAAAAGGAGTGAGGCACAAGGCTTACCCGAGAAATCGCCGATTCTAGTGCTGATTTGGCTCAACCATGGAGTTTCCCTAAATCAAGCCTACTTAGCTTGCTACCCCATTTGCAAAACCATTAGCTAGTATTATGCATTATGAACCATTGATTATGGAGCTCGCTTCCTTTTTATATATATAATATTATTGTTTCCACAAAAGCATCGTAAAAGGTCATTGATCTTAAGCTTTGTTGAACAAATGATCACATTGTAGACATCTTCACAAAGCCCTTACTTGAGCACTAATATGTTCAACTCACGCTACTCTTGGGAGTAAAGGAAGGTGTTGATAGGGTAGATGCAGGGTAATTGGGGGCCAAAAAGGTGTCTTAAATGTGCCACATTTTTTTCCTTCCAAAAACAACAATACCGAACTTGGAGAGACTTGGACAGAGAATTTTATGATAACGTAAGAAGATGAATTGTGACATTTTGAATCTAGTTTCTAAACATATAATTTTCTTTAATACCCAAACGAGAAAAGTATGTAAGATTAATGCATTTCTCGACAAAGACATGGTGATATGATTTTTTAGGATTCAACAAATGTTGACTTCCACCCTTACGTTGTATTGATGACCCTAACAACATTCTATTTATGGTGTACTTTTGGAACTACACAATTGAATTAAATTCCAAAAAAACTTTTCCTCAACAACATATTTGCAAACCATTACGAGCACATTTGTCTAGTTGAGGTGTTTGGTTGTTATAACAGCCACCTAGGTTCAAGTCCCAGTGGGGACTTTCAAGTGATTATGGCAGGCATACATGTTGATGGGAGTCACCACCTGCTTAAGTTGGTCTTTTGTTGACATTAAATGTATTGTGGCGAAAGTATATATGAAATGATAAAGGTGAAGGATATATCAGACTGCTACAAGACAAGGAGATACAAAGGAGAAAACAATAGACGTGCTAGAAGAACCGTAAATTGCAATATAATATTATGCAATAGTTCTCTACAAGATCTAAGAGGTTGGATGTGTTGCAAAATGTCTAACTATAATGTATTTCATGTTCTATCACTATTTCCCTTATTAAAGAATGGGAGAATACATTAATATATGAGTTTAGAGGATGAAGGACCAATTGAACCACTACATGAATGATAACCGTTCACTTCGAAACATTTTTGACCCATTGTTCTATCATTTCTTGGAGATGTTGTTTAATAGTTGCACGGAACAATGCTAACAATGTTCGAGCTATGTGGTATCAATGAAGGAGAGTTGGGACTTCTCAATATGAACGTGTATGTTTAAAATGGTCCTGAAGCCGGTGGTGAAGACGACATGTGGAGAAAAGTAACACCATTATGTCATGAGTTACTTTGAGTCTCAAATGCTCCTAGATCAAGCACCCCTCCTTGAACAGAAATGGCCCCCATTGTTTGTAGTTTTTGGCAACTTACATTTGGGTAAACCATTTTCCTTGGGGAAGTAACTTGACATATTTTGACAATCTGGAAGAGAGGAATCTTTGGTTGTCTTCATTGTGTGTTGGACCTTGGCCATCAATAATTTGATCCAACTCCACTGGGGAGTTACAATCAGTCCATTGATCTTTGTCTGTTGGAGTCTCTGCAACATCTTAGGTATCTAACAAAGGAGGAAAATAATGGCACGAGATTTTTGCATTGAAGATTGTATGTGAACCAAGGTAGGAAGGAAGATTGATCTTGAAGGCATTATCTCCTAATTGTTTGGTGATGGTATAAGGCATGTACCAAAGTGGGTGGACGAAGCTTGCGGTAAGGTCATGTCGGTCTTTCCTTTTGCAAATGAAACCATCTCAATCACCAACTTGAAAGGTGTGTAGTGTTGAAAATGATCATGGTGTTGCTTGTACTTAGCATTAGCCCTATGCGGGTGATTTGTGCTTGTTGCTGGATTTACTCAATGAATTTTGAAGCTTTTTCAGCTTCCTTTTGAGCAAAGGAGTTGTTATTATAGGTGTCCCTATAGAATAAGCTTCATCAATGGGTGCCGAAGCTTGGAAATCTGAGCAACGTTGAAAAGGACCACATGTTATAGCACCATAAAAAGCTTTGTTGTAGCTATGTTGGATGAAAAAAAGAATTTTGTTGCATGTACATTGTTTCCCGAATAAATAGATTCTAAGATGATGCACAATCGTCGTGTTTACCACTTCCTTTTGGGCATCATTATGTGGATGGAATGGTGTAGACTTGCTCAACATTGTGTCCATCATAGACCAAAGTGCTTTCCATAAATTGATCAAGAATCTTGTATATCGAGATGATAGTAGATGCAAATCAAAAATGGATCCAATTGTATTGTTGAGTTATTTATAAGCGCTGAGATGGATTTCTCACAAGGTGTGAGAATTGTCATCTTTGAAAATATATCAACTACTACATTAACACAAATCATTTCCATGTTTGGTGGTAGGGTATCCCGAGAGAAAACCCATGGAAATGGAATCCCATTGTCTTGTTGGAACCAATATACATACATTGCTTCTTGTTAAATAATTTGGCAATGGAACAAGCCATACATGATTTGATGTATTTTGAAACATTTAATATGAGGTGTGTCCAAAAGAACTACAATATTGCAAGGGTCTTTTCAACTCCAAAGTTTCCTACAAGAAATGATCTTCATGTTTTAGTTTCTATCATTTTGCTTGGTACACATAGGTGTTTATAGTGGTATATGAGTCCAACCTACAAGTAAAATATGGTGTGGATGGGGCATTTGGTGTAACTTGTGTAACATTGGGTCATCTCTCAAGCTGTGGGACTTGCGGGCTTGAGATAACCCTCCAAAGAAAGTTGGTTCTTGCTCCTAAACTACTTGCCACTAACTACTCCTAATGCAGGAAGACTATCTAATCCTAATCTGACTTTCCAAGAGACCAGGGAGAGAGAATGCATGAAAATAAAGCCTACACTAATAGCGGTGATACACCAGAAAAGGAGGGTGTGAGAATAACTTCCCAATGTGTAAAAATAGGAATGAAATGCATAGTTAGAAGGGGTGATAACAGTTCTCCACCATCTAACAACAACAATCACAACACCATTTCTATGCATACACAATAGTAATGAATCTTGCAAGAGCATAGAATAGACACAATACACCTGCAATAAGATTGAAGAGGCAAGAAGAATGCAAACAAACACAAGGGAAGGTACATCCACAAACTTGCATCTATTGCTTCATTGATATGCACAATTCAAACTTTTACAAATGAAAGGCTTGGATCACCATGCAAGGAGTCCACTACAAGGGCCTACAACACATTGGCTTCACAAAACAAAAATGGTAGAGTTTTGCTACTCAAAATTATCCCCCTTTACAATGAGCCCAACACTCTAATTTATAGAATTTTGAGAGAGAGAGAGAGAGAGAGAGATGCAATTCCCAAAATCTACTTTCCAACCACTTGAAAGATGTCATAAATGAGTTTGGTTGGTGATATATGACTTATAAAAGCACCCTCATAGGTGTCCCATGACTTGTAGTAGTGAAAAATGATTGCCCATGCCTCATTATTGCTCTCCCAACCACTTTTCAACAATCAATGTTATAGAACTGGCATGTTTTCCTTAAAAATATTCTCTAAATCTACATCAATTTTTGAATTTCTTGATTTTTTGTGCATCATTTTCGGAGCCATGATTCCAACGAGTATTCATTTGCATGATTTCGTTGAGAATTGGTCAAGATATGAGCTTCTGAGCGCAGGTAACTACTTTGAGTTTGCCAGGAATTTCTTGTAATACACGGGACTAGGAATTCAATCCATAGAGCTGGAGATGTTTATTTTATTTTCACCCACCTACCCTCATTAAAAATAAGAAATCTAGTTTTTGGTGTAGAGGATGTCGAGACCTTTTCGAAAAGTCCAATTTTGTCAAAATCGAGCTCGGGTCAAAAGTTATGCCCATTTTAAGATCAGGGTCGGGGTGTTCCACACGGGCTCTCATAATCCGCATTAAACCACTTTCCCTTTGCATTGTGGGTATTGCAAGTTTATGGGACATAAGGCACTTGGGTACAAGGGTTGTTTGGGCCTCTAAAAAGCATTTTATCCATGCAATGCACTCTATCCTTTGATGTGTGGTGATTTCACCTCCACGGGAACTCATGTCCCCAGTATACTTGTGTCTACTTGGGTCCCTCGGACCTTCTACCTTTTTCCCTGCCCACACAACACCAAAATTGACACCACCTTTGTTGTGCAGGTAAATTTTGGGTTTCGGGGAACTCATGTCCCTGTAATACTTGGACCGCCTGGGCCCTAAACTTCCACCTTTTCCAATACATTGAACTTTGATGCATTCCTTTGCATATCGGTAAATCAAGATTTCGGGAACTTCATGGCCCGATGGAACTTGACTTCCTAGGCCATCGGGACCCGATTTACCCACAAATCATTGTTTCTTTAGCATTTTGGACCCAAGTCGAGGATGAGGAACCCTAGTTCCATCCGCAGCCATTCCACCCGCAGCCCCCAGACCCATAATACATTAAAATAGGTCCCTTTTTCATTTTTAAAATTTTAGCAAATTTTCACTAACTCCTTAGATTTTCTTGAATAGGGAAGTTAGAGAAAAGAAAAGGGTGCCTCCAAAATCTAGATTTTTTGTTTTCACCATTTCTACCTGTTCAAGTTTAAAGAAATTGTGTAAGTTATAGAATTTACCTTGAGGGTAAATTTTGGATAACAATTTGGTGACTCATGGGGCCATTTTCCTACTAAATGGAGCTCGACCAACTGCCTAAAGCTATTTATTGGGCATGGAGTCTACATAGTTATCACAAGCTGATCTGAACTCTAAAACTTGACCTGGGTTATTTGAAATGTCATTGCTTGCTTTCGGAGTTGTCTTCTTCTTTCTGCATTCTCAACTTTCATAAGACAATCTTGAAATCAAGATTTGTGAGAGTAGAAAAATGTTTTAAAACCTAAGTTTCACTCTCTCCCAACAACTACAATCCACAAGGCTGAATGATGAACATATGTTAGTTTGGACATCATGGAACTCTATTAAGTTTCTCTTTCTTTCTTCTTCTGAATGTTCCATTCATTGCTTTTACTAGAGTTGATTTCCGGTCGATGGCTTGGGCTTATTTAGCCATGGCAAAAGGTTGTTATCAAGCCTAAGAGATATGCATGGTGGCTTATATCTATTGTTTATACACTAACTAAAGGTTGAGTGAACACTGAGGACTACCATCTACCGCAATTATCAAATCTTCCCCCCACTATGATCCCTTGATTTGAGGAACTCAACTGCTGATTTGAGGAAGCAAAAGAATTGAAGATTTGAAATCTGTTTCTTGACCTGATTTTAGTTGCTCTGCATTTGTTTGAATTTGAAATTTGCAATTGTTGCAAAAGCAACTATGAGCTTCCCACTACAACAATTTTCTCTTTCTGAAGCATGATGAACTGTATACAAAGCATACACTAGAAGCAATAGAACATGTGCACCAACACTTAGGGAAATTAAAACCTATTCTAACAAACAACAAAAATGTGCAAAAGCACTTGGAGGAATTGAAAATCCTAGACTAATATGTACAAGGGTGAGAAATTCTTCCTTCTAGTAGCAATGTTTGAGATAGATTCCATTGACTGAATATGCAATTCTTCACCATCCAACTTAGCTAATTCGGAAGGCATTGCTACTTTTTCATTCAGTGATCATATATGGACCACTCCATATGGCATCAAACTTGGAATGCTTTCTTGGCTTTGCACGATCAACATCCCACTTCAATACCAAGTCTCCTACTTGGAATGTCCTAGCTTTAGCTTTCTTGTCAAAGCTCCTCTTGATCAATGCTTGATCTTTTCCATGGTTTGCATTGCATGTTCTCTTGTTTCTTCTAATTCCATTAGTTTCTGCATACCTGATTTCCATGGGCTCAAACTCATCTAGTTCCATACTACTTCATGAGTTCCAATGCTGAAAACTCAAGTGATATAGGTAGCATTGCTTCCTTTCCCATATACAAGCTTGTATGGAGAGATTCCTATAGACCTCTTGGGTGTGATTCTATCAGCCCATAGAGCTGATTTGAGCTTCATATGCCAAGTTCTCTGATTCTCATCAAGAGTTCTTCTAATGATTCTCAACAAGTTCTTGTTTGTGGACTCTTGCTTGGCCATTACCCTGAGGGTAATAATTTGAAGAAGTGTTGAGATAAATTCCATTTCTAACAGACCCATTCTATGTGATTTTTGTGCCAAGAAATGCCAATGCATTATCTAAATGATAGTAGTAGGGACACCAAACCTCGTGACTATCCCCTCATAGAAATCCAAGATGTTGGATTCATTTTCCTCCTTAAGTGCCACTACTTCAGTCCACTTGGTGAAATAGTTTGTTTGCCATAAAGTATCCACTTGTGGCCTTGACTTGAATTTGGATTGATAACTCCAATGAAGTCCAATCCCCATTGCATGAATGGTTGATCTACTAGAAATTGGATGAAGAAGGGGCAGGTGCTAACCTTTCCTTCCCTATGAAGAATGCACACTTTTTGCATTTCTTGATCCATGAGTAGCAATCACTAAACACCATAGGCCAATAGTAACCAACCTTCATGATTTTGAGAGTTGTTACTCATGGAGCAAAGTGGCCTCCCACTTCCCCATCATGGAACTCATGTAATATCTTCTCAACTTGATTTGTTGGGACACACCTCAATAACACCCCATTCACATCCTTCTTGAATAGGATGCCATCAATGAGCACATACGGAATGGATTGCAATCTGAAAATATCTTCTCTTAGCTTTGTTCCATTCTGGAGGGCAAAAACCTATTTGGAGATAATGCACCATGTCTTGAGTCCAACATGGAATGGGTGCATCATCAGCTGGTTGTTCTTGATCATTTTGTAGTACTAGGACAACCTCTTCTTCACCTTTTGACTCATCATGTTGTTTTGGAAGCTAGCTGTTCACACAAACCTTTTCCATGAACCAACTTGGTCACTTTGATTTCAATATCATATTCCATTACCCAAGTGATCCAACCTTCCCTCTTCTCATTTAAATCCTTTTTTAGGAGAAAATCCTTGACACTGACATGAGACACTAATAATTGAATCTTATTGTTCAGACCAAGTGTCTAAAATTTTTCAAACTCTAATAATAACAAGAACATGCTTTTCAATGAAAGAATACCTTACTTCATAATCTTCCAAGCTTTGACTGAAGAATGCTATGGGTTGTTCTAACCTTCTTTATTCAGTTATACCAAGATAGCTGAGATTGTGTCTGATCCTCCAAAAGCATATAACATGAAGTCCTTTGAAAAATCAGGTTGATAAGAGTTGGAGCTTGTGATATTGCATGCTTGATAGCCTCAAAACTCTCTTTTCCTTCTGTTGTCCATTTGAATGCAAGACTCTTCTTCAACATCATTGTTAATGGCTTCACAAGAGTGGAAAAATTAGGCACAAATCTGTGGAAAATTTTATCCTTCCCAAGAAGCTTTGGAGAGCTTTCTTATGACTTGGTAAATGGAAAAGTTTGATGGCTTCAACTCTTTTGGGATCAATTGTTAATCCTTCCTTTGAAACAATATGGCCCAACAATTTTCCTTTGTGTGCCAAGAATACACACTTTTTTGAGATTCAAAGACACTCTAAATCTTCTACACCTTTGAAATACTTTCTTGAGGTGAAAGAGAGGTCTGTTGCATTCTTTGAGAACACGATGATATCATCTAGATATATAAGCACTATCTTGTTGATTAGTCCTTTGAATGCCATATCCATAGCTCGTTGAAATGTTGCTCCGACATTTGACAATCCAAATGGCATCTTCTTATAAGCATATGTGCCCCATTTTGTAGTGAAGGTTGTCTTGAACTGATCTTCTTCCTTCACCATTATTTGATTATAGCCTGAGTAGCCATCTAGCAATGAAAACCTTTCAAAACCAACTACTACTTGCAAGATTTGTTCCATTGAAGGAAGTGGATAATGATCTTTGAGTGAAGCTCTATTTAGATCATGAAAGTCTACACACAACTGATCTCTCTCATTTCTCTTCCTTACTGGCACCAAATTTGCAACCCAACTTGAATGTTTGATAGGAAAGATGATGCTAGCTTCAATTAGCTTGTTCAACTCTTTTCTCATGAGAGGTTCAATGTGAGGATTCACCGGCCTTTTTTTTTTCTAATAGGCTTGGATTCCAGATCTAGCTCAATAGTATGTTGTGCTAACTTTGGATTGAAACCTCTTAAATCCTTATAAGTCCATGAAAAGACATCTGGGAATTCTTGACAAAGTTGAACAAATTCATTTTCTTGTTGAGTACTTACTTTTCCAATTTGCAATGTCTTGCCTTCACCTACTAAAATAGGCTCTAATCTTCACCCTTTACCTGAATATTTTCCTTCTCTTTCCAAAAATTGATCATTTGGGTTGAAGATTGATTCCAAAGTCACAAGGCCTTTTGGTAATTTGTTAGTTCTCAATTACACCACTTGGTCACCATATTGCTTGCTCCAACTTGTCTTGGTTTCTAGCAGAGAACTCAACTTCTTCTTGTAGAAAATTGACAATTTGTTGATCATTCTCAAAGACTTGCCAACTTGTATTATTGTCTAGGACAACTGGTCTTACCACAACCTTGATATGGGGCTGAGTTTTCTCACTTTTGATACTTTCCACAACGTCAAATGCTGCCCCAATTGTTTGCAAGTCTATCTTCTACTTCATTCTTCTTTCTTGGGATGGAATTGATGTTAAAAGCTTCAAAATATTCAATGAGGTCCCATACCCATTTTTAATTCTTCAAAAGATCATTCTTAGCAGCATTTTTTCCTTTTACTTGGTTCACAATTAGCTCACTATCTCCCAAACACTTGCAAGTTCTTAATACCTCTCTTTCTTTCCCAATGTAATCCCATGAATCAAGGCTTCATACTCAGTTGTGTTGTTTGAGCAAGAAAACTAAAAATGGAAAGCTGAGTAATATTTTGTACCTTGTGGTGAAACAAGCATAGCTCCTCCTCCAACACCTTGTCTACTCCTTGAGCCATCAAAGAATAATTCATACCTCATTATCATCTTTGTGATCTGGCTTGGTGATGCTAGGAGAGGTGGATTCTCTTCATGCAAGCAATAAATGCCTAATTCAGCTTCCTCCATTTCCTTGTAAGGGTCAAATGCATGCCTCTTGTTTTCCCATTCATCAAGAGTCAAGTCTGAATGCTTCCAACCTTAGTATCTACTTCATAAGTGCTTGGGAAATCTTCTTGATCAAAGGTTGAACAATTTGCATTGATTGGATTTGGTGTATGAGGCTCAATGTGGAAATTTGTAATTGGCTCGACTGATTGTAGCCTTAGCTCCATATTGTTCTAAATAACATGTGTGACCAATCAATAAACAAATAACCTCCAATTTTAGTGGTGAAGTCTCTTGACAAACATAATGCAAAGAGTGGTGGCAAGTCAATAACTGATACATCTTGTAATACCATTACATTGGGACATGCATGCAATGTGAGGCTCAAATCCTTTGATTACTCCAACTATTGTTACCATTTGTCCCATCCAATTATACCACACCTCTAGAAATGAATTCATATTGAAGACCCAATTGATCAGCTATTTGTTTTGGCATGACAAAGTTACTTGCTCTCGAATCAATCATGCAATTATGGACAAGATTGTTTCCAATAATCAAAGATATGTAGAATGGGGGAGGTTTCATGTTTTTATCTTGTTGATCTCCTTGATTACCTCCTTTGTTGAGCTGCATTGGTAAGCACCTTTTCTTGTTCTTTGGATGATTGATTTGATGTGACCAATTTTCCATGGCAACTTGCAATAGATCTCTTTGTCCTGGGATAGCTAATGACTCCCACATTGAAATGTTTACATTTGTTTTCTTCATCTTCTCAATGATATTGAATGGAGATGAGATATCTCTCTATTTCCCCTTTCTTTGCACAATTTTTTTGCACATGGGTTGTTACAACCGGTATATAGGCTGTCTAGAAGGTGGCTTGGGCTGATTTTGCACATTGGGAGCTGCACTTTTTGATTACAATACCTTGTTGAGTGATAGAGGGTTGTGATCATTTGAATTGGATGATTTTCCCTCTCCAATATTTCTCTTCTTGGACCATGTATTGGCTGCTACACTTTGAGAAGGGGCTTGATTTATTCCACAAAATCTTCAACTTGCCAATTGACAAGTGTGGTCTCATTTAGAGGTGCTTCTTGAGTTGCTTCCTTTGCTGATTTCCTTCTTGGCTTGTCTCTTGTTCCACACCCATTGTTGTCACCATAAGAGCTTGATTCAAAGCACCATTGAAACACATTGACTAGTTATGAGGTTGATTACATGGGAAACACCAGTCATATTCTTGAGCCATGTTATTTTGCACTGTACCAAGGCTCTAGATGTGGATGCAACATTAGGATTGTAAGGCTGAAATGGCCTATTAGCAGGAGGTTTCACTTGGTTCTGATTTGTAGCTTGAGAAGGTGGTCTATTAGGCTGATACAAAGGTCTATTGGGTTGGGTTTGAGGCTGATATGACCTAAAATTTTGAGCTTTTTGCCTCTTAATTGTCACCAACTCATTTCCTAAGTTTTGTAACTACTTCTTCATGACTTCTTGGAGCTCATTTGAGGTACTAGAAGATGAGGTAGAAGCTTTAGTGGAGCTCTAATTTTTTTGGGGGTAGGAATGGGAGCTAATGTAGGTGCTTGACTAGTGCTTGGACTTCCTAATTCTGGATAAAGAGGCATGGGTGGCCTAGGTGCAAGTTTTCCATCTTGAATCAAAAATTTTTGCTCTAATGGCAATACTATAAGTTATGGGTAAAGTTGTACCTCCCATGGATTGTATCATCATTGCAATATCTGAATTTAGAGCTTTTAGGAAGTATAGAAAGGAACCTTCAGCTGTTGGTCTCACAAAGAAGAAGAATTCTATCCCATGTCCTTTGAAACCTGAAGTTGAAATCAACCATCTGCTCATTTGGTGCTCTCTTGATTGTGGTTAGTTGTTCCAATAGAGATAAGTTGTCTGCCTTCTCCCCAAATTGATTGTGAAGAGTTGTGCACAAATGGTCCCAATTTTGGATAGATCCTATTGTTAGACTCTTGAACCATTGCAAATCTTTACCCTTAAAGGAGGATGCCAACAACTTAACAACAACATCCATTTCAGCAATTTCATGAATTGCACAAACATTTGCAATGTCTTGATGTGGTCAATCGGAGTTGTATGGTTCTCTCTAGTGAAATATGGAATGTTCTTTAATGCTGCAACTGGAATTGGATTTTGTGCATTGAGAGCAAGTGGGATGCTTCTCGTGAAGTTGACATAGGGATTTGGTGGCCCTTGTGGTGGTTGTTGTTGTAGATGTGCCATTATAATTGGTCTAAGAACTCTAGTTGATTGAATGAAAGGCCTACTAGGTGGAGGTGTGGATAGTGTTCTATTTGGTGGAGATGGAGACCTTTGAGCTCTTCTTCCCCTTCTTCCTCTTCCTAGAGATAACTATAAGTATTCAAAAATTCCTTCCTCTCTAGTTCTTGACCTTGTTTGAATTCTTCTCATAAATTTGCCAAGCTTGGACTACTAAAACTAGTGGATTCTTCCCTTTTTGGAGTCATCAGATGTGTTATTTCAAAGCCTCTTACAAGATGGAATTTCACAACAAGAGCACATCAAACTTGCTTGCAACTAAAATAAAAACTTCTTCTCTATCCCACCGGTGGGCATGCCAAACTATTTATCACCAAATCACAACACCCCTCTGATTTTCACATTTGTGTGTGTGCTTGATTCATGGTGTGATTTGGGTAACATGGGTACTATCTCCAAGTTGTGGGACTTGCTACTTGAGATAGACCTCTAGAGAAAGTTGGTTCTTCTCCTAAACTACCTACCACTAACTAACTCTAATGTAAGAAAGACTATATCTATCTCTATCCTAATCTGACTTTCCAAGGGACCAGGAGAGAGAAATAACATGCAAATGAAAAAGGAAAACTACACTAACAATGGTGATGCACCAAAAGAAGGGTGTGAGAATAACTCCCCAATGTGTGTGAAAATGGAAGAAAATGTAGATTAGAGAGGGTGATAACAGTTCTCCACAATCTAATAACAACACTCACAACACATTTCATTTCCATGCATACATAATAATAATGAATCCTTGCAAGAGCATAAAATAGACACAATATACCTACAATAAGATTGAAGAGGCAAGAAGAATGCAAACAAACACAGCAGGGAAGATACATCCACAAACTTGCATCTATTGCTTCATTGATATGCACAAGTTCAAAATTTTACAAAATAAAGGCCTAGATCACCATGCAAGGAGTCCACTACAAGGCCTATAACACATTGGCTTCACAAAACCAAAATGGCAGAGTTTTTTACTCAAAATTATCCTCCTTTACTATAATGAGCCCAACACTTCAATTTATAGAATTTTGGAAGAGAGAGAGAGAGAGAGATGAGAGAGAATTCCCAAAATCTACTTACCACTTGAAAGTCATCATAAATGTGCCCAAATGGTGATATTGACCTATAAAAAATAACTCAAGGTGTCCCATGAACTTGCAAAGATGAAAAATGATTCCCATGCCTCATTAATGCTTCCCAACCACTTTTCAACAACCAAACTAAACTAGGCCTATTTTCCTTAAAAATCTATTCCATAAAAATTCTTCAATTTATTTTTGTTGTGTTTTATTGCATTGGCTTGGAGCCATGATTCCAATGAGACCAATTTTGTGAAAATTTGTTGAGAATTTCTCAAGTTATGACCCTTTGAGTGTGAGTAGCTATTTTGAGTTTTCTAGGGATTTCTTGCATTTTACTGGGGACTTGCATTTAATCCATAGAGTTGGAGATGTTTATTTTATTTTCACCCACCCTCATTAAAAATAAGAAATCCAGTTTTTGGTGTAGAGGATGTCGAGCCCTTTCCGAAAAGTCCAATTTTGTCAAAATCGAGCTCTGGGTCAAAAGTTATGCCTATTTTAAGATCAGGGTCGGGGTGTTCCACGCGGCTCTCATAATCCACATTAAACCACTTTCCCTTTGCATTGTAGGTATTGTGGGTTTTCGGGAACTCGTGGCACTGGGGTACAAGGGGCACGCTTTGGGCCTCCAAACTCCCGATTCACCCGCATGATGCTTTGCCTCCTTTGATGTGTGGTGAATTTTGCCTCCGTGGGGAACTCATGTCCCCACGGTACCTGTTATGCTTGGGTCCCTCAGACCCACAACTTGTTTCCCACCCGCACAACACCAAAATTGATGCCACATTTGTTGTGCGGTGATTTCAATTTTATGGGGAACTCATGTCCCCACAGTACTTGGACCACCTTGTGCCCTCGAACTTCCGCCTTTCCGCAATACATTGGATCTGCTTCCATTCCTTTGTAAATCGGTAAATCGGGATTTTGGGAACTTGTGGGCCCGATGGAACTTGTGCCCTGGGCCATCGGGACCCGATTTACCCACAAATCATTGTTTCCTTAGCATTTCAGACCCAAGTCGAGGATGAGGAACCCTAGTTCCATCCACAGCCATTCCACCACTGTACCCCTAGACCCACAATACATTAAAATAGGTCCCTTTTCCATTTTTTCAAATTTTAGCAAATTTTCGCTAACTCCTTAGATTTTTCTTGAATAGGGAAGTTAGAGAAAAGCAAAGGGGTGCCCCCAAAATCCAAATTTCTTGTTTTCACCATTTTTGCATGTTCAAGTTTAAAGAAATTAGCACTTGCATGGAACAAAGTTGGCATTTCAATTCTTTAAATGTTTTCTATTTTGTGGCTAACAAGATGAAAGTTGCTTTGATGCCAACTTTGGTAACTTGATTCAAAGGCCAAGTTATAGAAGAAAAACAACTACATCTCTTACGTAAATTTACTAATCCCGACAATTTGTGAAGCTCTATGAAATTCTTTGGTGCGATAACTCCTGGATGATGGGGTCTTAGAGGTCTAGATATCTCCTTATGTGTCTAAAATATCCTAAATATTGTATCTCCCGAATGGAAAATAGACATTTTTCTATGTTATCATACATCATCCGTCGTTGTCGCAAAGTGTGAAGAACTCATTGAATATGGCGCAAACAATCCCCCATGTTTTGTTGAAGATGAGGTTGTTGTCAAGATAGACTACCATAAATGAATTTTCTAATAGTTGGATTATGTCATTCATCATCCGCATGAATGTCACGTGCATTAGTAAGGTCGAAGGGCATACGTAACCACTCAAACAAACCTTCCATGGCTATGAAGGATGTCTTCCAAACCTCGAAGATTCAATAGGACTCTAATGATACCCCAACTTAAGATTTAATTTGGTGATTAGAGGATCTTCTATTTTGGGAAGAAGGTATCGCTCCTCACATTGATCTTGTTAAGATATATGCAATTGATGTACAACCTCCATGTACCATCCTTCTTTGGTGCAAGCAACCGCAAGGTGATGAGCTGGCCCCGATGTGTCCATTATCAACTAATTCATGGATTTGTCGGTTAATCTCTTCATTCTTGAGACATGACCTACGATATAGGATGTATTAGGTAGAGGTAGTCCTAGTATCAAATCTATAGGGTGCTTTACTTTGCGCACAATGCATAGGAATTTCTTTAGGTGATTGTATTTGTGCAAAGACATTGTGCAACTACTCGGTGTCTGTTGAAGGAACCAAGGTATGCATTTGAGCTGCAAGGGCATTCTTATGTTCATGCCTCACCATAAAGAGTACAAACTTCTTCTTCGGAACTAACAAGCTTCTTGTACTACTTGGCATTAATAAGTGAAAGCTTAAGAACTACTTATAATATGTGTTATATCTTGTCACCATCTATAATATTCTTTCTAGGATTCGCTTCATACATTGCATGCCAATGAAAAAGATACAATAGCCCACATAAAGCATCATATACCTCTAATGGAGCTACACCACAAAGAAACCCATCTTGAAAAGGCTTTATTATGTACCTCGAGTGACATTGTTAAGTGACATGTTTCTCATTAATTGACTATTAGTTATGTCTTAACTAATGTAAGGTAGTAACCACTTCAACCATTTTGTAATGATCTCGTGCATAGTAAAATGATGGCCACACAAATTAGAATGTGTGTATTATGGTTCTTCTTCATTCTTTGATAGTTCACATCTTCTATCATTGGTATTGAAGCCATTGGTGCTCAAAGTGCCTCATAGTTCAAGATATAATAGTTGTGAGTTCAGAAACTCTCCTATGACAGATTCACTCCTAATACGGTTTGTGTTAAATATTGTTAGTGAAAATAAATTCGAGAATGATTATCTACAATTGACACCAAAGAAAAATGACAATCACTAGTTTGGGAAGAAACAAATTCAAACTTTTTTGCAAATTTAAAATTTATAGCTCCCACTTAGGCAAACAAAAAAACATGATCTCGTTCACGAGTTTTTATCCTAAGAACCATACATTTCGTGCACAAAAAATTGAGTCGTGAATGCAAAATTGTGAATATAGCTTTTTTTAAAAATTCAAATTTTTAGTTCGCACAAAAACCATGTCGTGAATACAAGCTTCAAAAAAATAGTCACGATTTTTTAATTGGGACTTTTATGTACTTTTTCCTATTTTAAAGAAAGTCACGCTTTGAAGACAAGAAGCGATCAAGTGTAGATGAAAATCAACATGGATAGTTGCTCAACTAGTTCGGAGTATGTGGATCTTGGGATTTATATAACCTTATGATAGTCATGAGACTACTAGACAGAGAATTGTGGATATCACTCAATATGGATGATGTCCAATAATTCGAGAGGTTTGTAATTTGAAAGTTTGAGGAGGTAAAATCTGGGAACTTGGGAATTACGCCTTTACAAAAGTTACAAGGCGCTTTGATGGAGTCCTACCTAGTCAAAGAATTGTTTTCAAAGAAAAAGCTTCTGAAGAATGCGTGATTTTGTTTGGCTTTGTTTTAATTTCAAGATATTTTCTCGTTAATATGATTGTTTTTGCTTTCTATAGGGTAAGCCTTATGAGGGGGTATTAAAATATAAGGCTTATAGTTTATAATTAAGTCACTATTAGTTATGTATTAACTAATTTACGGTTGTAAACACTTCAACCATTTTGTAACTATCTCTTACATAGTAAAATGACGGACAAAAAATTTACAATGTGTGCATTCTAGTTCCTCTTCAATCTTTGTCTATTCACATCTTCTAACAACATTGTTTAGTGACATGTTTCTCAGAGCCCAAACCGAACCATCAAATGGAGTATAGTTATGGATGAGGCGTAAGTGGAAATTTCACTCTGCAAATTGCTTCAAGAGAAATCAAGTACTTTTGGCTTCCATCGTCAAAGATGAAGTGCACGGAGTTCTCCATTGACTCATATTTGAGAATGCAACAATTATGGTACCTACGATGGCACCAAGTTCGAGTCTATGATTTTCTTACTTTTTCTTGGTGTCATAGTGATCGTACCCTTTGCTAGTAGTACTATGAATTGAACACCACTTCCCAATCTTGGATTGCTTAATATGGTCATTTTGTAAAGTTGTCTTCTTCGAGGATGGTGCAAATGGTTCTTCCCACGCTTAGGATTTTTCTTCATCCTAGACATAGGATTCTTGAACTATGTTTTGTCCTAAGACTTGGGATTGTCTTTCTTACACTTATGTTTGGCTTTTGCTTCAAATTTGCAAGCAAATATGTAGGCCTCTCCTAGAGAAAATATTTGGAAAAATTCCATGTCAAATTGAATGTATGTTCTCAATCCTAACCTATATTTCAAAATGCTATTCTACTTGGTTTCCTAAACCCCGACCACTGATGAGTGATAGGTGTCGGTATATTTTTTAATAGATTGATCACGACCTTGGTGTAATTGTGCGAACTTGATGTACTTGTCATCAAAGTTTCCATTGGATATTAGGTAATTTTAGAGCATTTACAAAGCATGTCCAACTATCTACGACAAGTCTAAATCATCCTAGTGAGTCATGCGGTAGTTATCCCACCATTTAGTTACAAACAAAACAAACTTTCACAAGAGACACATTCATCTTTTCTTTGACAAAAAAGTGATTTACCAAGCAGTATGAATGAATTAGGTAAAGCTAGTTATCTAAGGCATTTGCATCTATTTTTCCTTCAAACATAGAGATGTCGGGATTGAATGATACCTTGTATGGTGTTTGAACACTCAAAGGTCTACATGAAGTAGATGTATTTGAAGGAGAGTGAACATGCTTGACTAGTTGAGCAAAGTTAACTACCATTCTCGTTGGTTCACATGCATGGTGTTCCTCCAAAACCACTTGGTCTCTCTATAGAGCATCCACTATCATTTCATGGAGCACTTATGAAGTTGGCATCTTTGAAATTGTTTTCTCTACCATCTAAGGACATAAAGGAAGGTATGATGAAGGGTCACAAGTTTTGAGCCCTAATTTCCTATAAACATACCTTGTATAAGTGGGCATACAACAATAGATGGATTAAGATGGGAAATTTAGTACCACAAAGAAATGATATAACGTGTGCATGCTCTGGTGCCATTGACCCGAGGCACGAAAGGAACCTAGTGGACAATGACACTTACGGGATTAAATGTACCGTGGTTGAAGCGTATATGAAATGATAAAGGTGAAGGATATATAAGGAGACACAAAGGAGAAAATAATAAACACTTTGTGCTAGAACTATAAGTTGCAAGGTTATATCATGCAATTATTTTGTACAAGATCAAAGAGGTCGGATGTGCTACAAGATGTCTTAACTCTAATGTACTTCATGTTCTATTCAATAACACGAAGAAATATAACGTGTGTATGCTCTGGTGCCATTGACCCGACGCCCAAAAGGAACCTGGTGGACAATGACACTCGAGGGATTAAATGTATTGTGGTAGAAGCGTATTTGAAATGATGAAGGTAAGGATATATAAGGAGACACAAGGGAGAAAACAATAAACATTGTGCTAGAACTGTAAGTTGCAAGGTTATATTATGGAATTGTTCTGTATAAGATCGGAGAGGTTAAATGTGCTACAAGATGTCTTAATTCTAATGTACTTCATGTTCTATCTTCGGTTGTCTTACCAAAAATGGAAAAATGCATTAGTATACATGTGTTGCAGGCAAAAAGATAGTTGAACTGTTACAATAATAATAGTCATTCACCTTGTAACTATTCTAACCCATTGATTTGTCATTTTCTAGAAGTGTTGATGTGTGACTGTGTGAAATAGTATTGACACTACCGGATATGTGTGGTGTCGATGAAGGAGTGTTACAACCTTGTGGTATGCCAATTTGTGCTTGGGATGGTCCTACAACCGATGGTAAAGACAACACATGGCATTGGGTACTATCTTTGTACCACGAGTTACTTGAAGTCTCAAATTCTCCTAGATCATTAGGAAGAAGCCCTGTTGTCCGGCTCTCATTGATCCTTCTCGATCATATAATGTGTGGACTTGATTGTAATCCCAAGCATTAATACTAGATTAATTATTTGGTCTTCGGCCTCAATATCCGGGAATGGGGTCCTTGATTTGCTACATCTCAAGCTAGGCCCAGTTATCGTCCATATTTACCAATAAAAAAAACAAGATGTAGTACTAAATCACTCCACCGCTATCTTAATTAGAACGAAAAAATGTGCAATGGCTCTTCAAGTGATTTTCCACAAATTTTATGCTCAAGGGAGGTTATAATATATAAAGTTATTACTGTGTGGGAGCATAAGTACTGAAATTTCATTTAATTTCTTATGAGAACCCACCCTTTTAAGGGGAGGACACTAGAAGCAAGTTCAATTGCAATATGATTTGACTGATGTTTCCATGAGGAAAGAAGGATAGAACTTTTTGTTGCTTTTGAATTTACTTTAATGTTAACTTACACTTTTGTTGTTTGGGTTGCTTCAGATAGCTTTGAAATTTGTTTATCTTGCTTGCGGTGCAGGAGTTGCATCTTTCCTTGGTAAGATATTATTTCTCATATCAAACTTATGCATTGTGTGTTCAATTGTCATCATTCTGGGTTGTATTTATCATTTATCTCATAAGTAGTTCTCTTTGTAGAGTAGTATAGCCACACAACTTCGTAGTTAAGAGTATTAAGACAGAATTGAATTTTCCGTGTATATTGCAAGCCACCATACTTTCTTGCCTGTAACTAGAAGTGATGTGGATACTTCATTATCTCACTTTATTTCCTCCTGGCTGGTAGGGGCATCTTGTTGGACATGCACAGGGGAAAGACAGGCTGCACGTATCAGGAGTCTCTACTTAAAAACTATTCTAAGGCAAGATATTGGATTCTTTGATACTGAAACGTCAACAGGGGAGGTTATTGAAAGGATGTCGGGTGACACCATTTTGATTCAGGAGGCTATGGGAGAAAAGGTCAGTCTATAGTCGGTATTAAATTATTAATAAATTAAATTCATCTCAGAAACTGCATCCAGTCCGGGAATTATTCAACAAAATTTACAGTAAAATATATGCTGAGATGACATCAATTTGTTTGTTCACCTAACGTGGAAGATTTCTAGAAAATAAACACATGAACGTTTTTTGGTTGATTATGCAACTTATCTAGTGCATTGGCTTCCTAACCGAATAAGGTGCACCAGCTGCCTCTTGGTTTTAGGAACATTCATATTTGACCACTAAAAATCTCCCAGTTTACTTGCATACATCAACAAATCCAATAAAAAAATGACAAATGTCTTATGTCAAAAGGTCGACATATTTCTAGTTTGTCTGAACATCATGTCCTTTGCATACTACAGCAACAATCTTGTGGCCTACAAACACCTCCATAAACAATTGTAATTCTTATTCACCGGTTCTAGCTAAATCTTATCACCAATGACATTGATTTCCTTATAAAGCTGTTTGCCTTTTACGCAAATTGGGTGTTGAAAATACATCTTCAAAGCCAAGTTGATATCTATAGGAACAATGAAAGAGAATTGTAGTGCCTCTAATATTAAAACTTCTATGATTAGCTGCTATGTTTTAAAATTCGGATATATAGTTTTATAGGATTCATTCAAAAGCTGTAAGACATCATTTATCAGAAATAAATAAGCAATTCTATTGTGTATGGTTAAAAGAAGAATTCACAAGTGTAATATATTTGTCTTTGTCATTATTTATTCAGGTTGCAGAGTTCATACAGCACATTACCACATTCTTAGCAGGAATTATTGTAGCTTTCATCAGAGGATGGAAACTTACCCTTGTGACTCTATCTATGATACCTCTTCTTATTGTAGCTGGTGGCTCTATGGCTATGATAATCTCAAAATGGCAAGCCGAGGCCAGCAAGCTTATGCGGAAGCAGCCAATATTGTGGAGCAGACAATTGGTTCAATTAGGACGGTGAGAGATTGGTCAAAACAATAGCTTTTATGTCTTCACATTAGATGCTAGTATTTACAAATTCTGGTTGGTGGTATCGTGTCTTCTTAGGGGCACAAGCAGTATGAGAAGATCATGATATGCAGAATTTATTAGGGTTGCTTATGCAGATTTAATCTTATGTGAAATTCAGGTTGTATCTTTTAGTGGGGAGAAACAATCCATAAAAGACTATGACAAGTCACTAGAGATTGCTTACAAGGCTATTGCTCAGCAAGGATTGGCATCTGGATTCGGCCTTGGGTCTGTTCAATTTATATTGTTCAGCGGCTATGCACTGGCTCTTTGGTATGGATCACAGTTAATTCTAGATGGAGAGTATAACGGAGGTGATGTGATCAATGTCATATTTGCAGTTCTCATGGGAGGCATGTAAGTTGAGTCTGCACTGCCCAATTAGTGTTTTCCTATCAGAAAAAATCTAACTATATGGATATATAATAAATTTGTTAGATAAATTCATCTCTAGAAATGTACACGAAATCAAATATCTGCTGCATTTCAGGTCTCTGGGACAGACATCACCATCTTTGAATGCGTTTGGAGCCGGACGAGCTGCAGCATACAAAATGTTTGAGACTGTTGCCAGAAAGCCAGAGATTGATGTCTATGACACAACTGGACAGGTCCTTGAGGATATCCAAGGTGATATAGAGCTTAAAAATGTACAGTTCAAGTATCCCACTAGACAAGATGTTCAAATATTATCACGGCTTTCGTTAGAAATACCCAGGGGCACCACTGCAGCTTTAGTTGGAGAGAGTGGCAGTGGAAAATCCACAGTTATCAGTCTTATAGAGAGATTCTATGATCCACAAGCTGGTGAAGTGCTTATAGACGGTGTTAACATCAAGAAATTTCAGCTAAAATGGATAAGGCAGAAAATTGGACTCGTAAGCCAGGAACCTGTCCTTTTCGCTACCACCATTAAAGAGAATCTTCTATATGGTAAAGATGGAGCTACGCTAGAGGAACTGAAGGCTGCTGCTGAACTTGCCAATGCAGCAAAATTTATAAACAAGATGCCTCAGGTTTTTATACATAGCTTTTGCTGTTTGTTAACAATTCCCATGCAGAGTTCTTCGTGATTGAGGATGTCTCTCATCCTCAAATATGAAATTGCTTGCACAGAATATTTTCACTGCTGACATTTATGCTTTGTATTTTCAGGGTTTTGATACAATGGTGGGAGAGCGTGGTACCCAACTATCCGGAGGCCAAAAACAAAGGATTGCAATTGCACGGGCTATTCTGAAAGATCCCGAATTCTTCTCCTTGACGAAGCTACAAGTGCATTGGATGCAGAGTCTGAACAAGTGGTTCAAGAAGCTCTTGACAGGATTATGGTAAATAGAACAACAGTGATCATTGCCCATCGTCTGACAACCATCAGAAATGTTGACATGATCGCTGTTGTCCAGTGTGGTTCCATCGTGGAAAAAGGTCATTTTACACCAACCCTCATAAACCCCCTTTCACAAGAGGAAAAAGTTAATAATCTGTAAACATTCTTCTTAATTGTCAACCAGAATTCAGCTAAGTGCTTATTTAATGACTGCCTTTGAATTCATTAATCAATTGATTTTAAGTTTTAACTTGTGTGTTGGCTATGAACTCAATAAAAAGGTTCTATCTTGTGCCATTATATTGATATCAATGAAAAACGTGATATTCAGGTCCACACTCTCAACTTGTCATGGACCCTTCTGGTGCATACTCCCAGCTTATACGTCTGCAAGAAGTGCATCAATCAAAAGATCAAGCTGCAAAGATCAATGACGATAATTCCAAGGCTGTTGACAGGGTTATCCCTCAAATGACATCTCTTAGACAATCTACAAGCAGCGGGTCGCTAGAAATTGATGAAATTCGTCATTCACGTTCATTTTCATATGAATTTCCTGGTGGAAGCAGCATCCAGGAAAGTAGTCAATCAAAGGAAAGCAAAAAGAGGAAGGGCCTGACAAGTTATTTTAAGAACAACACAATAAAAGATGTGGAAAGTGGTCAGTCTGATCCTGAGAAAGATGTTACTGTTTTACGTCTAGCCTCTCTAAATAAGGAAGAGTTTCCCATGCTAATCCTTGGGTCAATGGCAGCAGCTATTACCGGGTTGATTTTTCCTGCCTTTGGCTTCTTTCTTTCGAGTGCTGTCAAGGTCTTCTATGAACCCCATCATGAGCTTCGAAAAGATGCCAGATTCTGGGCACTTATGTTTGTAGCTATGGCAGTTGGGTGCCTCCTTATCGAACCTATACAGATGTATTGTTTTGCCATTGCTGGTGGCAAGCTAGTGCAACGTATTCGATCATTGACATTTGCCAAAGTAGTTTACCAGGAGATTGGCTGGTTTGATGACAATGAAAACTCAAGGTGAGTGCTAAAGAAACCTCTTACCATTTTGCTGAAAGGGGGAAAACATTGCCACATTTGGTATGTGCAGAGAATAGATATCCAAAGATCATTCTAAAACCCAAGTTTTTGTTTCAGTGGTGCAATAAGTGCGAGAATATCAACAGATGCTGCAACTGTGCGTAGCATGGTGGGAGATCCATTGTCACTTGTCATTCAAAATATAGCAACCATCGTTTCTGCAATTGTCATATCTTTTACGGCGAACTGGCAGCTAGCGCTTCTGATAATAGCTATAGCACCTCTTATAGGTCTTCAAGGTTACATACAAACAAAATTCATGAACAGTTTCACCGCTGATGCAAAGGTTAGGTATCTTAAGCTTAAAATCCATTTATTGGTGTTCCCTTCTGATATTGATCTACTGCTAGTTTAACTTTGCTTGTATGGTTCAAAGATAATTGTTTACATATTTCCATTTCACTAAACACTTCTGCATTCATCTTGAGCCTGGGTTGAGAAAGAACATACTGAGAATAAAACATACAAGAAAATTGCATCTGAAACCTGAAACATTTGTAATGAATTAAGTCTATAAAGTGGCCAAAAATCTGATATATAGAAAACTACCAACTAAATTTAGAAAATATCTGAAATTTAGCCACGAAAAATTGAAATCTGCTGAAATACTGTTATGTCATTACTGAAATTACGAGCGAAGACTTCTGCTGTCTGTCTTTTGACTGAGAATGAGATACAACTGAATCTAAAGATCTTAAATGTGAACCAACATCTGAAAATGTGTTATTTAGGTTTAACTAAAATATAAATTTTTGAAACAGATTTATAGCATTTGGAAAACCAAGGAAACCATTACCAAAATCTGGAAAAGAACCCAAACAAAACTTTATTACAAACCAAATTGCATTTCTAAGCAGTACATAAGATATTTCAATGATCTTTCTTGATATGACATAAGCACTAAAGCCAAATAGCCTTCGAAGGCTATATGGGCACACTGCACCTTTCCAAGAACTAGTATTCTACAAACTATACACATACAGCCATTCCAATACCCCCAAGACATCCTATTTTCCTACGGCCTAAAGCCTCTTCATAACATATTCTTTTCTATGTAGGATAGTAGATGCTTCTAACTTCTTTGCGATGACAAAAGAAATTGTAACTCTATGACACCTAAGATGCTTTGTAACTCCCTGATAACACCTAAGATGCTCAATCACTTTTGCATTACCTTTTCCCATGACACCAAAGATGCCTTCCAACTCCCTCGTTACTCTTTGGAACTCCTATGATAAGACTCCTTGTAACTCCTGTATTATAAACCCTATGGAAAATATCTTTTGCAATCACCTGAAGCATAGGTTGAGAAACAACATACCAAGAATAAAAACATGACAGAGAGCCGTATTTGAAACATGATGAATTTGTTATGAACCAAGTCTGTAAACTGACCGTAAATATGTTGTTATATAGAAAATTACCACTTGAATTCATAAAAAATCTGAAGTGTAGATGATAAAAGAAAATGAAATCTGTCAGAATACTGTTATGTCCTGCTAAAATAACTAGTTAAGACTTCAGTTGTCTGTCTTTTGGCTAAGGATAAGATTTGACTGAATCTAACGATCTGAAATCTGAACTTAAATCTGAAAAAGCGTTTTTTATGTTGAAGATTGAATATAAAATTTCTAAATAAAGATCTAATATCTATTGTATTTGGAAAACCAAGGAAAGCACTACCCAATCTGGAAAAGAACTCAAACAGAATTTTATTACTATCCAAGCAACATTTCTAGGTGGTACATAAGATAGTTGAACTTTATTGAGACTATACAAGCACTAACTCGAGCCAAAAATAGCTTCCAAGGGCAACATGGTCATGACACTTGGCCAAGAACTAGTCTTCCACAAACTACTCGCATACAACCATTTTGAAACGACTAAGACATCCCCTTCCTCTAAGGCTTGAAGACCCTTTATAACTTGTTATTTCCTATGCAGGACATTCTTCTTGAATCTTTATTATGACAAAATTCTTCATTATGAATAAATTATTTGTAACACACTACAATGTCTCTAAAATGCTTTGTATGTCCCGTTTCGAATGCTGAATAATATTTTTGTAACTCCCATAAGTTATTATGTAACTCCTCATTACTCTTTGTGATGTCTGTGGCAAGATTCCTTGTAACTCATCCACTGAAAGTTTATAACCTCTGTAGAAAAGCTCTTTATAACTCCTATGAAATTGTCATGACACACAAACTTTGAAACAACAAAAACTTCACTTTTTATCCTAAATTCAATATATGATCATAACATTATTCTATTGTTTAGCCAATCTCTCTCTTATCCCTCTTATGTTGAGAAGTAAATTAAGGCAATTTTGTTTACAGAATGAAAATGTTTGGATTAATTAAATATTGTTTGCTAGTGGGAAACCAAGATTTGTATTGGTATACATGCATGTATGTTTAAATTATTTCTTGTGTAAATCATAGCATATACAAGTCTTGAGCCTCGGTACAATTATCTGTCCCGTCTATTAAACAAGTTAGAACATTTTAAAGTAGTGCGAAGTTACTAATGATTTCAAGTGGTCATGCTCCAGTTGGTGTATGAAGGAGCAAGCCAAGTTGCAAATGATGCCATTGGAAGTATTCGGACTGTTGCCTCCTTCTCTGCAGAGAATAAGGTTATCAAGTTGTACAATGAAAAATGTTCTGCTCCCTTGAAAAGCGGAGTTAAAAAGGGAATTATAACTGCAATTGGTTTAGGATTCTCAAATTTTGTTATATATTCTGAACATTCACTCAGTTTTTGGGTAGGAGCTCGCTTGGTCAAAGATGGAAAGACAACTTTTGATAACGTTTTCAGGGTAAGAGCTACTTGGAACTTAGTTTCTTGTTTCACATTTTTAATGAATGAAATCCCTACTGTTAGGCTGCACTTCTGGAAGGGCTAGATGTACTGGATTTATAAAGATCTGTTAAAAGACTGAATGCTTGACCTGATGATAATTCAAAATAAGAAGCATGTAATAAACTAAATGCATTCTCTAGGAAACGTATTTTGACTTTTTGAATATGTTTCAACATATTCTAGTTTTGAATTTCTTTTTAAGTTCAGAGTGTTTGTGGCAGGTGTTTTTGTCTCACAATGGCTTCCATGGGAATTTCTCTATCAACAAAACTTGTTCCTGACCTTGCGCAAGTCAGGTCCTCTGTCAATTCAGTGTTCAAAATTCTTGATCGTATGTCCAAGATTGATGCAAATGATGTCTCTGGGACTACCATAGACAATGTGAAAGGTGACATTGAGTTTCAGCATGTCAGCTTCAGATATCCAGCTCGTCCAGATGTGCAAATTTTTTTGCGATTTATGTTTATTTATTCATTCTGGAAAGGTATTTGTGTTAAATTCCACTCTAATTGAATCGATAAGGAAAGCATCTGATTGCATTTAGAAATAATGAAAGATGCATTTTAAAGTTAACAATTGAACTACCTGAAAAATACATCGAGGCTTATTGATGGTTGTCTTTTATTTTGATTTGACAGACTGTTGCTCTTGTGGGAGAGAGTGGAAGTGGCAAATCAACAGCGATCGCACTGTTGGAGCGATTTTATGATCCTGATTCAGGCAAAATATTTCTTGATGGTGTTGAAATTCGACAACTTCAAGTTAAATGGTTAAGAAAACAGATGGGCTTGGTGAGCCAAGAGCCTATTTTGTTCAATGATACAATCAGTGCAAATATTGCTTATGGAAAGGAGGGCATAGTTACTGACGAGCAAATCATAGCAGCTACAAAGGCTTCCAATGCTCACAACTTCATCTCGAGCCTTCCTCAAGGATACAACACAACTGTTGGAGAGCGAGGGGTGCAATTATCTGGGGGTCAAAAGCAACGCATTGCAATAGCAAGAGCAGTACTTAAAGATCCCAAGATACTTCTCTTGGATGAAGCTACAAGTGCCCTGGATGCCGAATCAGAGTGCATAGTTCAAGATGCATTGGACAGTGTAATGGTAAACAGGTCTACTATAGTTATTGCACACCGTCTTTCAACAATTATGGATGTGGATCTCATAGCGGTGGTGAAGAACGGAAAAATTGCAGAACAAGGAAAGCATGATGATTTGCTCTTAAAGCAGGATGGAGTCTATGCATCACTAGTGAAATTGCAGAATGCTTCCTCATAACACTTGCCTTAAAACACAGAAATTTGTCTTGGTTGTATTTTATTCGCAATGCTAACATAAAACATTGGTAAGGACACAGAAGCAGAGCCAAAGTTATGTTTCTCGCAAATATCTTTCGAAGAAATTAAAATGCAATTGAAACAGCTAATATAATTAATCTGTGTACTTCTATGTACCAAATAAATCGAAGTAAATAAAGAAGTGCAGAGTGGATGGGATCTGATGCCTGGTACCTGCTGGGTGCATCCAGTGGGGTGACAAGTCAGATGTTCCTCCACTTCTGCTTGTGGCATAGTCTTGTACCTCTTGGTGGCACAGATTTTTAATAGCTTTAAAATCAGTATTTCTCATTATTTTAAAAGAAATTTTAATAATATCCACTAGAATACAACAGTTTATGGGACCCCAAGGTCAAACACAATTGCTAAAGGAGAGAAACTTTCGAAAAATGGAGAGGTGATGCAGAAAATACCCACCAGCAACTCTGAATCCTAGATAAATATTCAGCACTTAATCTAGAAATATTAGAAGAACTGTAGACACATCAGTATCATGTATAACCCAAACAAGAATGAGACGCAACAATCAATCAACACAACAGTCTTCATTAACTCAAAAACTCACAGTAAACATCACAGCGATTACAAACAGAATGAAAAATTGTTGTTCAAGTAGTCAACCCAGTTTTCATTGCCCAGCTTTTCTCTAACCTTTCCCCCAATACTTCCATTAAACTCCAAAAAAAGAAAAAAACAAGAACTCTCCCCTAAAGTCCCAACCTTCTACGGCAGTTAATTGCCCCTAGCATTTAGGAGCTTATTTGCTAAAATTAGACTACCTCTGCCAGCTATCTGCCAGCTATCTTTAACTAGTAAACTCAAACGAGTGTGATTACTCATTACTATTTTTTAGTTTAATTGGCTCCAAGAATATCTCAATCAGTGTACATCATTATCCCCTTCTTGTAAATTATGAATCTCCTGATTCAGCTGAATCTAGTTTTGTTATCTTCGTGAGTTCCTCTTCTTTGATCCAGGTCTTATCGGAATCTGGTAATCCCTTCCACTTCACTAAATACATCTTATAATTCTGGCCCTTGTAGCAGTAATCTTGCTGTCCACTATCTTCTCAATCTGCTCCCTCTTTTCTTTGGCAAATGCTTGGTCCACTCTTCAAATCCGCTCTCATCTTGAACTTCTTCCAGGCCTGCATGATAGGAATAAAGATCCACAACATTGAATATAGGACTGATGTCAAATTCTTCCGGAAAGTCTATCAAATATGCATTCTCATTAATCTTTTTGAGAATCTTGCAAGGACCAATTTTCTTTGGCTTCAATTTATTGCGAGTGTTATGAGGAAATCTTTCTTTATGTAGATACACCATGACTAGCTCACCTTCTTGGTATAGCTTTTATCTCCGATGCAAGTCTGCATGACTTTTATACTGTTTATTTGCCACTTGCAGCCTTTGCCTAACTTGTTCTTGCACTTTATGTATATGTTTCACAAAGTCCTCCACATCTTGGCTATTCCGTTTCCCCACAAGAAGATCAATTAAATCCACTACGCCTTTTGGATTGTTTCCCAAAACAATATGAAACTGAGATTTACCTGTGGACCTGTTGATGCTGGGATTGAAAGCAAAATCTGCTTGTGACAAGACAAAGTCCCATTGCGTGCAGCTGTCCCCAACTAAACATCTCAGCAAATTTCCCAAGCTTTTGTTCACCACCTCCATCTACCCATCTGTTTGAGGATGATAGGCTGAACTATATTGCAATTTGCTGTCAAGCTTTCTCCACAAAGTTCTCCAAAAGTGACTAAGAAACTTTGTATCCTGGTCACTTTTGATAGTCTTGGGCAGTCCATGTAAGCGTACAATCTCCTTAAAGAAGAGATCAGCAATCTTACTTGCATCAACAGTCTTCTTGCATGGAATAAAGTGGGCCATTTTAGAGAACTGATCCACCACAACCAAGATGGAATCATTACCTCTTTGAGTACAAGGCAACCCCAAGACAAAATCCATTGAAATTTCAATCCATGGTCCTTCAAGTACTGGTAAAGGTTTATACAACCCAGTGTTTTGCTGTCCGCCTTTAGACACTTGACAAATTCTACAAGTAGAAACAAATTTATTGATATCCTTCCTCATCTGAGGCCAATAAAACTTGTCACTTACCAAGGTGTAAGTCTTATCTCTACCAAAATGACCTCCCAAGCCATTTGAATGCATTTCTCTAATCAGTTTTTCCCTCCTAGACCCAATGGGAATACAAAGTTGAGTCCCTTAAATAAAAATCCATCAGTAAACAAATAGTCATCATAAAATTCCCCACATACAATTGTTGGATTGTTCAGAGTATCAATGATTTTGTTGAAATATGGATCAGCTGCATATTCATTCTTCATTTCTTCAAACCCAACAACTTCATTAGTCATAGTAACAAGTAAGTGACGCCTCCTACTTAAAGCATCTGCCACAATATTAGTTTTTCCACTCACATGTTGTACCACAAATGTATAACTTTGCAAAAATGAGACCCATTTGGCATGTTTATGAGATAACTTGGCTTGAGAATTTATATACTTCAGTGCTTGATTGTCTATCAATAAAACAAATTCTCTATGCAATAGATAGTGCCTCCATTGTTTCAATGTTTGAACAATGGCATACAATTCTTTATCATAAATGTCATACCTTTTTTTGCGTCATTCAACTTTTCACTAAAATAGGCAATTGGTTTGCCTTCTTGGCTCAACACTCCTCCAATGCAATAGCTGAAGCATCACACTCAACAGTAAAAATCTTTTCAAAGTCTGGTAATGCAAGAATTGGAGCTTTCGTCACCATTTTTTAAGTTGTTCAAAACTTCTTTTAGCAGCTTGAGTCCAGGAAAAGACTTCCCCTTGGTACAATCAGTTAATGGAGCACTTATACTACTGAAATTTCTAATAAATCTTTTATAAAAGTTTACTAATCCATGATAGCTCCTCACCTTTATTATGCTTTGAGGGATAGGCCATTCAAGTATAGCCTTAATCTTTTTGGGTCCATGCTCACACCATCTCCTGAAATCACACTACCCAAGAATACTAACTTTTACCTACAAAATTCACTCTTCTCACTTAATTGATAAACAACCTTTCCATTCTAAGGGTATCAAAACTCTCTTCAAATGCTCCAAATGCTCTTCCAGTTCTCTACGAAAAATCGATATGTCATCAAAATAAACTATGACAATTTTTCCAATGTAAGGTCTAAATACTTGGTTCATAGTTCGCATTAAAGTGGCAAGAGCATTAGACATTCTGAATGGCATCACTAACCACTCATACAAACCATCCTTGGTCTTAAAGGCTGTCTTCCATTCATCTCCTTCTCAGATCCGGATTTGATGGTAACCACTCCTCAAATCCATTTTGGAGAAGATTTTTGCACCAGCCAAGCAATCTAATATGTCATCCATTCTAGGTAATGGATATCGGTACTTTACTGTGATCTTGTTGATAGCTCGAGAGTCCACACACATTCTCCATTTTCCTCCTTTCTTTGGTGATAGTAGGGTTGGGGTGGCACATGGACTCATGCTCTCCCTTATGAACCCTTTCTCTAACAAATCTGATATTTGCCTTCTCATTTCCTCATTCTCTTGCGGAGCTAACCTGTATGCAGCTTGATTAGGAAGTTTTGATCCTGGCACTAAATCAATATGGTGGGTAATGCCTCATGCAAGAGGCAAGTCCGTTAGTAATTCTGTCAGGGTAACATCAAAATATTTTGCTAATAATTTTTGCACTTCTTGTGGGAGTTTCTCTTCATGTCTCTTTTCTTCTCTAGGGCATAAAAGATAACAAACTTCTCCTTTAGTTTGTTTGCAGAATTTTTTATAACTCATTGATACAAGAGATATTCGGATGCTCCTTCCTCTTTCCATGGTTTTACACTAGATTGTTTTGGTACGGGTACGGGTACAATACGCTGAAACGACAAATTTTTAAAAACCTCGGGTACGGTACACTATGGGTACGTTCAGTACAATATATTTTTAAAAAGTAAAAAATATAAATATATATTAAAATTTAAAGAAAACAACAAGCTTATAGTCTCAGCAACCTTTAAAATATTGGAAGCCAACAACAAGCTTATTATGAATCAGAAGCCATCTAAAGCAAGATTTCTTTGACTGAATACAAAAAGACCACAAAACATTAAATCTATGAGTCCATCTACTAATGGGCTCACAAACATTCCACTTATTGTTAAGGCCCAGGGAAAGGTTTGGGGAGAAGGCAATCTTTTCATAGAGTTGTTTGGAGGTAGCCTCTTGGAGAAAGGGCCCTTTGCGCCACCTCATAGTATCCCAAAAATCATTCTCATCCTCCATAATTAGTCCAGTAGAGGGAGACGCAAACGCATTTCTGAGCATTGTATACATTCTGAACTGAGATTGAGGAAGCTTATAGAAAGCTTTAAGGTCTGTCGTCTGTCCATTCCATCCACTTCCCAAATCTGTACAAGTCATGAAATATTTTAATTCCTTTCTCAAACCAAAGGAGGGCAGAGCAGCCTCTTGTCAAGGCAAGGATCTTGTCATTATATTTCAGATTCAACAAAATCAATTTGTAGGCTTGGCACCTAGTGTCAAAGGAAGAGAAGATAGGCTGCCCAACCACCATGTGCTTCACTTGTTCCCATGCCTTCCAAATTGACTGAAGAATAAAGGACCCATGAGGAGCAACAAGAAAGCACCCAAATAGTAAGTCAACCAAATGAAGTCCTTTTCATCTCTCTCGACCCTTCGGAGCCTATTGGCAATATTGAATCTCACACAAAATTTCCAAGGTTCAATTCCAGTCAAAGCCCTCAAGTTTTATTTATTTTTTTGCACTTTACAAAAAAACATGAGGGTGCACTGTGGTACGTACCCACAGGCCCTGGCACGTCCCCAGGTACGGATTTCCGTACTGGGGCATACCAAGGCCTGTGGGTACATACCCACAACGTACTCATACCTGTACCCGGTATGTATCATGCCTGGTACTGGGGGTACTTGGCATTTTCGGGTAGTCTAGGTTTTGAAAGATGTTTCTTCCTTTCATGTTGTACTTCATATGTGTTCTCTTTCCCATGATGGATTACTCCTCTGTCATATAGTTAGGGCCTTCCCAACAACAAATGACAAGCATCCATTAGCACTACGTCACATAGCACTTTGTCTTCATAAGGACCAATTTTGAAATCAATAAGACAAGATTGATTTACAAGCACACTATGATCCTTTTTCAACTAGGAAATCTTATAAGGATTCAATTTTGGAATGCAAGCAAGCTGTAATTTTTGCACCATTTCTGTACTTACCAGATTATTAGTAGATCCTCCATCTACAATCACCTTGCACACTTTGTCTTTACACTTGCATTTTGTCTGGAACACGCTCTTTCTTCTCCAATCCGCTTCAGGGCCTCTTGGTCTCTTGCTATTAAGGTTCTTTGCAACATCAAGTTCTCTCCAATCTCGGCTTCAATTTCTTCTACTCGGGCTCCTCCTGAGCCATCATGGCCCCATTGGCAACTCTGGAGTTTTCAGGATAGTCAACTTCTTTATGAGGTCCGCCACAAGTAAAGCACTTCAAGGGTCTCCAATACCCAAACCTTTGTTGGCCTCTACCCCGACCTCTAAAAGCACCTCTTCCACCAAAATCAGTCTTTGGTTCCTTACCTTCCTCTAGCTCTTCATCCTTTGTGGTGTTTGAGGAACTTCCTCTTCCTCTATTCAAATTGTTGCCACCCCTTTTGCTCACCACTTTGCCCCGCCTATTTAATTTTTCCTCTGCTTTCAAAGCAAATTGATATGCCTCATCCACGGTGTTCACTTTGAGCAGGGCCAACTCATCTTGGAGTTGAAATCTAAGCCCATTGATGTATCTAGTTGTTGCATGCTCATCATCTTCCTGCAAGTCAGTCCTGATTTGCAGCCTCAGGAATTGCTCAGTATAAGCTTGTATCGATGACTCTTTCTGCCTCAGATTTTGAAACTCTCGAAAAAGTTTTTGTTGATAATCAGAGGGCATAAACTTAGCTTTCAAATGTTTTAGCATCTTTGGCCACATTCTGATTTTCTCTTTCCCTTGTCTTCTCCTAACATTCTGGAGATTCTCCCACCATAGAGCAGCATGAGACTTCATTTTTGATGCTGCAACTTTGACCCTTCATGGATCAGTTTCCTCAATTCCTTCCATCTCATAATATTTCTCTAATTCTTGAATCCAATCCAAGAACACTTCTGGACTTAGTTCACCTTTAAAATCAGGGACTTTAACCTTAACCTTGGCTCCTTGTTTGGCTACAGCTTCAATGAGCCTTTCCATGGGATCTATGGCTCCAACTCGAGCCCTTTGGACTTTTGGTTCTTCTTCAGAGTCCTCATGCATAAACCTAACCTCAAGGGCCTCCAGCCCTCTGAGTAATTCATCTTCAACATTTCTCCCTGCCTTGCATTTCTTCTACCTCTTCTTGCCCAGTTCATCTGAATTCCCCTTTGGGCCATGGTGCTCTGATACCAAATGATGCAACACATACCCACCTGCAACTCTAAATACTAGATAAATATTCAAAACTTAATCTCAAAAATTTGAAGAACTGTAGATACGATAGTATCATGCATAACCCAGACAAGAATGAGACACACAAACCAATCAACACAACAGTCTTCATTAACTCGAGAACCCACAATAACCATCACAGCGATTACAAATAGAAAGAAAACTGTTGTTCAGGTAGTCAGCCCAGTTTTCATTGCCCAGCTTTTCTCTAACCTTCCCCCCCTCCAATACTTCCCTAAAACTCCAAAAAAACACTCGCACCTAAAGTCCTATGGCAGTTAACTGCCCCTAGCATTTAGGAGTTTATTTGCTAAAATTAGACTACCTCTGCCAGCAATGTATGACTAGTCAACTCAAACAAATGAGTGTGATTACTCATTACTATTTTTTAGTTTAATCAGCTCCAGGAATATCTCAACAGGTGTACATCAAGAGGGTATGTGCAGCTAGACACCAGTTGAGTTAGTTTAGTAATGTTAATGTTCATACCCGCAGAATGCACTGCGAGGACAAAGAGTAAGGCCAGAAAGACTTCCATGGTGCAATTTAAGAACTGGGTAAGCTCCTTTTGTGTTACCTTCTAAGTTTACTTGTAATCTGTTTAATAGTAGGACACTGCAGAAATTATTTCTCTGATCATTTGTTCCTGGAGGCCCATTTACTTACAATTTTGCTTTGATTCCCTTTCTTTCTCAGTGGAGGGTAAAAGGAAGTGAAAAATAATAACATTACCATAGCTGGGAAATAAATAAGGATAAAATTGTAAAGATTTTAAGATACTAAAAAGAACAATAAATGGTTTTCAGAATTAGTTTTTGTTTCTCCATGCTTATTACTTGTAGATTTGTATGTATGAATTTTATGTTTACTTTCTCTATAATGACGATGCTTTTAAGTCTCTTAAAATAGGTTTACTGTGTGGAAAATGAGATTCACTAATTACACTTTATTTATTCTTTTTGACATCATTTTTAATATCTATAATTTTAGACAAATAAAAAGAAGTATCAAAACCATTGGAACAAACTCAGTAGCAAGGATTTGGGATAAGAGGTAAGCCCAACATTAAAATTCTTGTCTTTTCTTTTGAATGTTATTGAATCTCTATTAGAATTTTTCATGTGTTTTTTTGTCTCCTATTTGAATGATGTCTGTTTGATGTTTTCATTTTCTCAATTACCTATCGGCCCTCCACATGTTTTCATTTTCTCAATTACCTACCAGCCCTTCACAAGAACCTATGGATGTTGTTCCTAGTTTACAAAAAAACTGTTTTTCCTCATATTTCTGATCCGCTATATAAAACTCTCAGTTTGAAAGCTACTACCTTTGATATGAATATTGATAAAATAGTTTTAAAATAAATAAACTTGATCCACTTGCCATTTAAAAATAAAACCCTCAGAAAATTCAGTTTTTTTCCTACAGAGTTTCTTAGGCAGCGGTCTTGGAGCGATGACACTAAAAATATCACTCTCCTCAATGTTAGGTCAAGACCCAGTTTTTTCTTACAGAATCTTTTGGTTGGGGTTTCATGGAGTGATTGCACTTGAAATATCTTGGCAGGAGCTGCTGATAAGAACTATTTGCAGTCAAATGGTCGTATGAAGAACAAATTTTTACTTCTTAAATCTGTTTTTTTAAATTATGTTTAAAATTAATATCTCAAAAAGAAAAACCCTAATCTCATTTAACAACAGAGCTCTTTAAAAACTCTCAGCAAGCGGTGCAAACTTCCAAACCTTCCTCTTCAGCACTCCTGAAAGCTCCTGCTAATATGCATGGCCGCTCCTGGTTTTATATTTCCAAATGATCACTCGACCCTCTCCGCAGAATCAATAGAAATTGTAACCCCATAAGACCGAACCTATGGTAATTTTCATGGGAACACCGACACGTCAAAATAGAAGTTCCATTCCTTTAGGCAATGGTCAAAATAGTGTAGCGCTTCAATGCTTGTAATAAGTGCCTTGGTAAGCACCCTGGTTTGGAGTTTTGTTAAGAACTTAAAGAGCATGGTCCCATGGAGGGGCTGCAGCTCCTATTTTCTTGTAGCAGAAGGTCCCATGATTATTTTTAAAGCCAGCTACAGGAAATAATAGAATCTAGGCCTAAAAAATAGGAGCTCCACTTTTTTTGCCCCCTAAACTTAAGAGGTGGCTGGAGAGGGGGGGCTAGGAGTTTAGGCTGATTTTTGTCCATGTGGAATATAATATGCATTCCCGCCATTATTTTTTGGTGATTTTAGAGGGAAATATGATTTTATTTACCTACAAATAACCATAAAAATCCAATGGGATCCTATAATATCTCAACTGGGTATTGTTGAGGAAATTAATTTAAAAATATGGGACCTTAAAACTGCTAAAATGCTCTTAAATTTTCTCAAGAGCACCCGCTGAGATATTTATAGAGCCCCCCTCCATGGGACCATGCTCTTAGTTTGTGAATTACTTGATCTCGTGTTCAGATTTCATTATTTAGGTTGCGGGCCCATGCAAGGGGCAAGCTAAAAATTTTGCGCAGGTGTGAGAGAGAATAAATAAGATATTTTTGCATTAATAGCATTGGCAAATGTATGGTCCATGCATCTTGAATAAAATATTGGAAGGAAAAAAAGGGAGAGAAGATTAAACATAAATGCCAAGTGTAAAAAAACTCAACAACTTTAAGCAACAACTTTTTTTTCAGTGCCCCCAATTGTTTTATGGGGCCGAAATCCTCTCCCTAAAATGTAGTCATGCGTAGAAATTTTAAGAGCTTTGTTGAATTTTAGCAAAGAACAATTAATTTTTTTACATGAGACCGCATTTACCACCATGAGACCACACTCTTAGGCAAGGATGTTCTTGGCAAGTTTCTACTCTCAAAAAGTTATAAAATCATATAGAATCAATTTTTATAAGTGTATATATACATTGATAGGATGGAATGAAAATAAAAATGTGATGGAATGACATGTAATGTAAATGAAGAACAAAGGAGAGCGCATTTTTAGAGAAGACATTGTTATGAATCATATTTTTTTAGAGTATTTGATTTTTTGGCTTTATTGTGTTTGTAATAGAAGTATGTTTGAACTCAATCTTAAGGAGCCAAGATGAATCAAGGTTTGGTTGAGAACAAATATAACTCTAGAGGTAGGAAACATGAGTTGAGAGATTTCAATGAATATTGTGCATTTCCAAAACTCTTGCAAAGCTAAATAACTAGACTAACACCACATAGTGTATTAACAAAGCTAGGAATTAATAATAATAACATCAAGATCTTAGCTTATCGAAATGCTTAAGGAAACTAACATGATATCAATCAATCTAAGTTAAATCATGCATGCTTAGTGTGAATTGCTAATTAAAATGGACCTATGAAGACCACTAGCAAATCAAATTGAGTTATTGCTACTTCAAAATGGTAAAAGCATCTCTCTAACAATGGCTACAAGGTCATATTAGATATTATTTTTCTAATCAAGCATGAAGATTGGATGCAAAGATTGAGCAAGCTAATCCATCAATGGAAGTAAGGCTCTTAATCATATGTCTTATATGATTAATACTATTCAAAGTATGGTGTAAAGTTTGAAGGTAGGAGTTTGGTCCTTTTTATAGATTTCTATTTGGGAAAAACTTGCATCTTGGTGCATGTATGACTAAAAGGACAAAGTAGATTAAGGCTTGTTAATCATGATTAGTGAAATTAACAAGTGATTAGCATGTGAGGTGCCTTAATTAACCAATTATGGTCAATTAAGAGGCTAGGATAAGCTTTTGAAGCCTTTTAGAGATGTCTTGGAGGGAAAAGGGGTGATTTTGAATGGTTGGAAGAGGGGTATTAACCAATAATAGGGTTTATGTAAATAGGCCTAATTAGCTAATAATCGCTAATTGTTTGCTCGGAAGAGGATTATGACTAATGATGTGTCGTCAATTGGCATCCGGAATGTGATAGAGGTTAGTTAATCAACAAAGCATCATTAATTAACCAAAATAGAGGGAAACATTAGTTAATTAGTGGAAATCACTAATTATAACGAAATGATAAGAATGAGGGTAATTAGTGCACTTTTAGTAATAAAACTGTGTAAGCGTATTTTAGGTGTCTACATTTGCCCCTATTTGAGGTGAAGTAAGTGACAGTAGACAAGCATAAACAAGTAAATTTTGAAGAAAAATTAGTAGAATGAAGGATGCCCCCTCGAGTGTCGATGGGGTGATAGAAGAAGTCAATCGATGATCGAAAATTTGAAGGAAATGGATAGAAGAAATAGGGTGGGGATAAAAATGATTTTTATTGCCCCAGGTATTTTGGAAGAAAAATTGAATAGTGATAAGACATGACAATGAAGAATATAGGAATAGATTTTGCATCCAATTGTTCAATAAACAACTCTGTTTCATCATGTTGCTCGTGATCTACATCATCGACCCTTATTAAAATAAACGCATACAACAAAAGTGTAAAATAACATGAAAAGCTATAATACTAACATTTGTTCATTGCTAAAAATGCGTAACTCCATGCAACATAAATAATGCAATGCAATACAAGAAAGTAAACCAACTAACCTAACAGAGAAATAAGTACAATCACACATACTCAAACAAACAATGTTCAAGATAATTTGCACCAATGTTTTTGTTATCAAGCTTCAATTCTCGAATGTTCATGTTTTAACGACAAGGGTTAAAAATGGTGCCCCAAACAAGGATACATGCGAGGGGAATAATGGAGGACACAAGTAGTCCCATGAAAAAGCATTCGTGCACTATGACACGATCTCTTAACTCATTATTGCACAGAATACATATATAGTAAGCAAATTAGCTTTGTTAACGGAGGTAGATCAAAATGATCCCCGAGTCAATCATGATAAAGAACAAACAAGAACCAAAGAAAGATGTTTTGTAGGACAAATTTTGATGTTCAAGGACAATGCATGTGATCTGAAGCTTTAGTTACGTGCGTGTCGTTTACCAATTTTTGATTTTTTTAAATTTTTATGGTTTTTTGAATTTTTAGGAAGAAAATTATCTAGAAGAATGACCATGTACATGGACACCGCCAAAAATACTTGTAAAGCAAAACTATGCCCCATGTAGCGAGAAAGGGTTCTTTAGAAAGCAAAAACATGCTCGAGTGTAGCAAAATGGGTGGAAAATGATTATTTATGAAAAATATCATCGCGGTGAGTCTTTAGAAGAATTTGGAAGAACCATGATGGTCATATAGCACCTCGGGGGTGTGAAAAACATCACGGGGTCAAAACAGGTATAAATACCAAGCCACATGGGGTAAAAACCATCGCGGCTAGTTATTTGTTACCCAACTATACCAATTTTACCGTTGATTTTGCTCGACACCTGGGAGAGGAATGGCGAGGATTCGAATCATAGACACTACGCGATCGAGATCAAGTCTACATAAGGCTTCCCGGGAGAGCCTACAGGTACATAATGCAAAAAAATCATTTTTTTGTTGTATTTACTAGCATTTATTGTAGTTAGAAATTTACGCGGCAACACTAGTGCGGCCTTTTGGGGCGCGTAAGTGTGCTCAAGGTGTGTCTTTGTGAAAAGCACGATGCACAACCGCTACAGCTTGCTTGAAAATGACGCATGAACATGGGCACGAGTGTGTAGGCGTGATAAAGGGTGCGCTGACGTTGAATCGCATATGGGGGAATGGGGGCGCGTAGACGTGAAAATGTAAGCGTTCGGGTGGAAAATGAGGCGTTGGCACTAAAATGGGTGTGTTGTCCGCTACAAGAGGAGCGTGACTTCGACACGAAAGGTCATCTTTGTATGGCCTTAGAATAATTTTTAGGGATTTTTAGAAGAAATTAGTCATGAATAGAAGAAGTTAATCATGAATAGACCAACTTAGATGATGTGTTGTAGAAGAAAATGACGTTAACAATTGTGTTGCCTAATTTGTAGAGTTAGCCTACCTAAGTTGGAGATGCAGGAGTGACATGGGCGGTTGCAAACTTATGAGGCCACGTTTTCATGGTGCGATCTCATCTTCTTGAGATGACCTTAGATGTTACAGGTCTTTTACATGTGGCCCGCATGCCACAAATCACACTAGACCACAACTTTCTAACAAATTCTTAGCCGAGAGATGACAGAGTGAGAGCCAAACTTTTCACCTCGCTAACAAGTAGATGAGAATCACTTTAGAGGATGTGTGGCACATTTTGAGAGTGTCGATTTAGGAACAGTTGGTTACTTATGATGGTGACCATGACCATATTCTTCATAGTATCATTGAGATTTTTGGTGTAACGGACATACCCCATCGAGGTATATCAATTGACATTACCAGATGCTTTCTGATCACCAACTTTCACGGGTTCCAAATATGTTTGATGGCTCTTGTCGTGGACATCTTCTTTGCCCGACAAGACCGGTGCACGATTCTCCCTTGGTTTGATTGGAGTGATACATGGTCTCATTAGCGGAGAGGTGTACTTGTTGGGGCAAGCGGTGCTTACTTAGCCCATTTATATTCAAATTTATACTTGAGAGCCTATGGCAGCAATCGGAAGACCATGGGTCCAATGACACTACTTCATATATGGGTCTGGGATCATATCGTCATAGGGCACCTGTTAGGAGAGTTGTGAACCCGGGCTCTCAATGAGCCATCTCTCATGGGTTTGGTACCAGTTGGTGAGGATATATGTGGGCACACTGGAGACACACCTTACTATAGGCGGGCCTTTGATGAGATTCAGCTTCGCATGTTTACACAACGGTCATATAGATTATATCGGTGGCTCAAGATGCGGTAGAGCCGAGCATCGTAGGATTGGATCATTTTATCATTAGGAGTTGGGACCATATCATTGAGTGGTACAAAGTGGATAGAGTTCAAGGTGCCAGGTTTGGCCTCATCCATGGGATTCCTGGAGATGAGATGTGGTATGGATGTAGGTCCAAAGAGACTTTTGACATTAGGCCTTAGATTAGGATATGACGATCACCAGGACAGCCTTCGCACCGGTGGTCCCATAACCTTGGATATAACGGCCATAAATAGTGGATCGAGGAGAGACTCAAGATTATCCAACATGGTACACTACAAGTTGCCACGGTGGCTCACTATACCACAGAATCCATTCGAGTGCTAGGATCGCAGTAGTGCAGGGCCTACACGACCCAGATCTTAGATCTTAGAGCACAAGCAGTGGACAAGCAAAGGGCTTAGGAAGAGGCACAAAGCTTATCCACAAGCACAAGGCCAAGAAGGTCAGGGTGTCGATATACTAGTGTAGGATCAGATGCCCGCATGGCCACAAGTATAGGCTCCATAGGTATAGACTCCACAGGTGCCCTAGGTTCCATGGGTGCAAGCTCCACAGGTGCCCCAGGTTCCATTATAGGTGCCCTTATCACCACCACACATGAGTCTCGTCATATAGTCCACTATGGGATGGGGGAGATGGAGATGAGTCAGATGGAGGAGGTGGAGGAGATGGATGGGGGACCCCACCACATAGTCCCATAGGTGGTGGATGAAGAGCAGAGTATAGATTGCCCCAGGGACCTGTTAGTGCAAAATCACAGCACCCCCGAATGGCCAAAGATGTGAAGTGGTTAAAATGGGGCATTTGGTGTGATTTCATAACATTGGATTATCTCTCAAGTTGTGGGACTTGCAAACCTGAGATAATCCTCTCTAAAGAAAGTCTGGTTCTTGTTCTAAACTACCTGCCATGAGCTACTCTAATGTAAACAAAAACTAAACTATCATAATCTAACCATTCCAAGGAACTAGAGAGAAAGAGAGGGTGAAAGAAAAGCCTACACTAAAGCGATGATACACTAAAGAAGGAAAGGGGTGAGATGCTCTGTTGAGGGAGGATGAAACAGGGGAGAAAGGAAGATGGGAAGGTCAGACAGAAGTGACACAAACTCAGATCCTAATTCATGATCAAAACTCCATGAAACACAATGCCTTACACCTACAAATGTGAAATACATGCACAAAAACAAATTTGAAAGGGAGAGGCATGGAGAGACAACAAAACAATGCAAAGGGTTTAAGAAACACTACAAAACACGTTTTATTGCTCTATATGGGTGCACAGACCATTATGTTTCTGCTTAGAGGCACAAAAATGCTTGTCAGGCGTAGGAGAAGGTTTTCAACTCAAAATGGAGTCGGGAAACAAATTTGATAGAGTTTCCCTATGTCTAAAATAATCTCCCTTCTTAAATAAGAAGTGTTACAATATATAGAAAGAATAAGAGAGAGAAGAGGGAAAAGTTGAATCTTGTTTCAACTACCACGGGATATGTATTGAACCCTGCCTTGAAGACTCAACCGCTATCAATCAATGCCACTTTCAAATCATGCCGATTTTGGTTCCCTCTCTCTTCCAAAGATATTGAAGAAGAATCGACAAATTAAATCGAATCGATCTCGTAGTTGGAGAAATCGGGTTCTATATTAATGGCCTCGGAAGATGTTTTCCCATTTTTACCCACTAATGCTGTAAAAAATGATATTTTATGTTTCCAAGGCATAGAGGGCATCGAGACGTTTCCAAAAAATCTTCTCCCGCCCAAATCTGAGTTCTTAGTTAAAAGATATGGCCATTTGAATTTTTTGGGTCGTGGGCACGTAATATTTAAATGAGTCTGTTTGCACGGGTCCACGTGGCGACTCTGCGCTAGTTTGAGATTTCACCCTTCCTTCGCTCTTGGAATAGCACCCATGTGACACGTGGCGACGTTCGTAGGTTTCCCTATTTCCTTTGTATTCTTCCTTAGTCTTTTCCATGGGCGAGGCACTGTATCCGACCTAAGACATGTGGAGGCTTTGCGCATGTTTAGAAACTGTCCCTAGACTTTACATTTGGAGTAGCGTGGATACGACACATGGAGACCTCCATGGGCCTTTGGAATTTTCAATAGTCACCCTCACCTTTTCGGCTCTGGGACACATGGAAGGCCCATGCTCATTTGACAACCTACTCAGGGTCCCGCTTTTGAATGTGCGTTGTTTGGACACCTAGCGCCTTCCACCTGCATTCATTACTTAGCCATTTTGGGCCCGTTACATGCTAGGTTTTGGAGCCTGTTTTCATGTGTGAAAGTGTTGAAGACTGTACACTAAGAGTACTGTACACTTTCCACAGCTTGTCTTAAGCCAAGGTTCGGAAGAAGCAAGCCCCAGAAAAAAAAAAATTGGGGGCTTTTCTCATATGGGTGGGATTTTGACCCATAGGTTTATGGGATGGTTTTGCCCATGGTTTTGATACCCACGGTTTTGTAAAACTACTTAAGCAATTGTCTACTTATATGGTTTTATGCATATGGTAGGATTATGTAACATTACAGATGTGTTTTGAATTTGGGTGTGAATTTTGTAGAGTTTGTTGAGCATAGCTCCAAATAGATCTGGGTATTGTATTGAGAGAGCGGTGGCTTGTAATAAAATCTGAGCAAGTGATTCTTGGTGGACGTAGCCCAAATTGGGTGAACCACGTTAAATATTGTCTCTTTGTGTTGTGTTATTTTATTCTGCACTTTTATTTGAGATCTGTAATATTTTCTGCATATTAGTTTCTACTGTTGTGATTCTGTGAGGGATTATTCCATATTTTATCCCTTATTTCCTAACAATTGGTATCAGAGCCTGGTTTGGTTTGTTAAGTGTTGAATCATAGGAAAGTTTTATCTTGAGTGGGAGCTATGGCAGATGATGGAAGATCAAGGGTTGATAAATTCAATGGGTAGAATTTCAGTCTTTAGAAGATGTAGATGGAAGATTACCTTTATCAGAAGGATCTTTATATTCCATTGTCTGAGAAGGTGAACAAACCCTCGAGCATGACAGATGCGGAATGGGATTTGCTAGATAGGAAGGCACTTGGGACAATCTAGTTGTGTCTTGCATCTTCGGTATTATTTAATGTTTCAAAGGAAAAGACTACAAAAGAACTGATGGATGCATTAGGAAGTTGTATGAAAACCCTCTCGCCTCTAATAAGATATTTTTAATGAAAAAGTTGTTTAATATGAAGATGTCTGAGAATGGTTCAATAGCAGATCATTTAAATGATTTTAATACGGTTGTAAATATGCTAGCTTTGGTTATAATAGAATTTGATGAAGAAGTTAGGCTTTATTAGTTCTGTGCTCTTTACCTGAGAGTCGAATAGCCTTAAAATGGCGGTAAGCAACTCGGTTCCAAATAACTCAAAGTTGAAGTTTGAGGATGTCAGTAGGGGTGATTCTAAGTGAGGAAATGCAAGAAAAAGCTCCGGGAATCTTCTACTTCAGGAATGCTTTGACAAAGGAAACTAGAGGGAGACAAAGAATAGAGGAAGTCATGGAAAATCAAAGGATCGGGCAAGGTCAAAATCTAAAAGCAAGATAATATGTTGGCACTGTGGAAAGTCTGGGCATGCAAAGAAGGACTGTTGGGAGCTTCGGGACAAGAAGAAAAACAACATGAAGAAAACAAGGAGGCAAATGTGGCAATGGGTAATGTATGTCAGATGCTTTGATTCTTTCTTTGCACAATATTACTAAATCTTGGGTTTTAGATTCAGGGGCTTCTTTCCATGCTACTCCACATAGGCATTATTTTGTTGATTATGTTCAAGGAGATTTTGGGCATGTTTTTCTTGGTGATGATGAGCCTTACAACATAGTTGGAAAAGGTTTTGTTCAGGTTAAGATGCAGAATGGGAATACTTGGCTATCAAGGATGTCGACATGTGCCTACATTAAGATGAAATTTGATATCGGCAGGCAATGGGAAGTGATGGTTGTACTGTGATATTTACAATGGACTCTTGGAAGGTTACCAAGGGTGCTCTTGTGGTGGCAAGAGGTAAGAAGGTTGGAACCTTGTATTTAACCACTTATAGCACTAATGTTTGTAATCTTGTGGCTTCAAAGTAGATACAACATCAGTGGCACTATAGGCTCACCATATGAGCCATAAGGGCATGGAGATCATAAAGAAGGATTTTCCTGATATACAAAAACATGTTTGAGTTCTGTGAGGACTGCATATATGGGAAACAAAAGCGAGTAAGGTTTCTCAAGGTTGACCTACAAAGAAAGAGAGTAAGTTAGAGCTGGTGCATTCTGATGTGTGGGGGGCCACTTAGTATCATCTCTTGGGGTTCAAGTTATTATGTTACTTTTATCGATGATGCAACAAGGAAAGTTTGGGTTTATTGTATTAGAAAACAAATCTGATGTATTTGACACTTTTGTTAAATGGAAAGCCTTGTAGAGAATGAAACAAGTCTTAAGCTAAAATGTCTCAGTCGATAATGGAGGGGAGTATCAGAAAGATGAATTTGATGATTATTATTCTAAGAATGGAATCCATAGGCAAAAGATGGTTCCAGAACTCCAAAGAAAATGGGGTGTCGTAAAGGATGAACAAAACAATAATGGAACGTGCTAGAGCATGAGGTTACATGCAGACTCGCCTCTTTTTTTTTTGGGTAGTAAGTGTGAGCACAACTGTACTTGATAAACAGAGGACCCTCAAGTGCCTTGATGGAGGCATACCCGAGGAGGCTTGGTATGGTAAGAAAGTTGATTATTCATTTCTTAGAGTCTTTGATGTGAGGTGTTTGTCCATATAGACAAGGATGATAGGACCAAGCTAGAGGCTAAATCAAATGTACTTTCATTGTTATGGTGGTGATGACTTTGGATATAAATGTTGAGTATTAAGGACAAGAAAATCATTCGATCTAGGGATGTGGTCTTTAATGAGAAAGTCATGTATAAGCAAGCAGTTGAAAAATAGGGAAGAATCCAAGAAAGAATATGCAATGGTAGAGGATCTTCCTGATGGGAAAGTGACACATGAATCAGCTTCAGAACCTCCTCAACAGAACCCCAAACTCCTATATCGAGGAGGTCTTCTAGGTAAGAAGAGAACCTAACATTTTTCTCCTTCTCTTTATTATTTATTACTCACCGATAAAGGAGAGCCAGAGAGCTTTGATGAAGCAATGCGCAGTAGATGCCAGAAGAAGTGGGAGCAAGCCATGGATGAGGAGCATCGTCTCATGGAGAACCGTGCATGGATTTGGTGAAGCTACCCAAGGAAAAGAGCATTATAAAACAAGTGGGTGTTCAGAGTCAAAGAGGAAGAAGGAGGAAAGAAAAGATACAAGGCCCAATTGGTGGTCAAGGGGTTTGCATAGAAAAAAAGGTATAGATTTTGATGAGATTTTTTCTCCTGTAGTAAAAATGACTTCTATTAGAACTGTTCTAGGAATAGTTACAGCAGAAGACTTGCACTTAGAACAACTTGATGTAAAGACTACATTTCTCCATGGTGATTTGGAGGAGGAACTATATATGCAAAAACCAGAGGGCTATGAGGTCAAAGGTAAAGAGGAGATGGTGTGCAAACTGAAGAAGAGCTTATATGGCTTGAAACAAGCTCCACGTCAATGGTATAAGAAATTTGATAGCTTCATGATGGAGCAAGGTTATATTAGATGTCATTCTAACCATTCATGTGTATATACAAAGAAATTTGAGGATGGCAGCTTATATTATCCTTTTCTCAGTATGTGGATGATGACATGTTGGTCAGCAGTAAAAACATGTAGGAAATAAAAGTACTCAAGAAGCAAATTAAGTGAATCCTTTTCTATGAAGGATTTGGGGGCAGCCAAACAAATCCTTGGTATGAGGATATCTCGATAGATAGAAGGAATGGAAGCTGACTTTATCTCAGGAAGAGTACATTAAGAAAGTCTTGAGAGGTTTAATATGTAGGATGCTAAACCGGTTGGGACTCCTTTGGCAGGCCATTTCAAGTTATCAAAGGAGCAGTGTCCCAAGACAGAGCAGAGAGAAACCAGATGTCCAAGGTACCTTACTCATCAATGGTTGGTAGTTTGATGTATGCCATGGTGTGCACTAGGCCTGATATTGCCCATGCAAAGGGGAGTGGTGAGTAGATTTATGAGTGATCCAGGTAGAGATCACTGATAGGAAGTAAAGTGGATCCTTCGGTATTTGAGAGGGACCATGGGGACAGTTTTGTGCTACAATGGATCAAACACCACTTTGTGTGGTTATGTAGATTCAGATATGGCTAGAGATGTAGAAAGAGGAGCACAACAGTTATGTTTACACTGTAGGTGGGACAACAAAGAGTCGGATTTCACGACTACAGAAGTTGGTGGCTTTGTCAACCACGAGGTTGAGTATGTTGCTTGCCACAGAGGCAAGAAAGAAATGATTTGGTTACAAAAATTACTTGAGGAGTTGGGGCATAAGCAGGAGGAAGGAAAGTTGCATAGTGATAGTCAGAGTGTTATACACCTAGCTAAGAACTCTTCTTTCCACTCTAGGACGAAGCATATACAATTAAGGTACCATTTCATCAGACAACTTTGAGGAAGAGAAGTCAAGCCGAGAAGATTCATACCAATCAAATCCTGCAGACATGATGACCAAGGTGGTCACAAGGGAAAAACTAAAGTTGTGTTCAACTTTTGGTTGGTCTTCACGAAACTAGTGAAGGGTTGAGAAGCTTGCTCAGAGGAAAACTAGTCTCCAAGTGGGAGATTGTTAGGTTGTGGAGCCTATTTTCATGTGAGAAAGTGTTGAAGACTATACACTAAGAGTATTGTACACTTTCCACAGTTGTCTCATCGAGGTTTGGCGCAACCCCAAGAAAAAAATTAGGCCTTAAAACGTGCCCGATATATCGGAAACATGATTTTCTCATATGGGTGGGATTTTGACCCATAGGTTTATGGGACGGTTTTTTCCCATGGTTTTGATACCCACAATTTTGTAAAATTGCTTAAGCAATTGTCTACTTATATGGTTTTATGCATATGGTAGGATTATGTAACATTGCAGATGTGTTTTGAATTTGGGTGTGAATTATGTAGAGTTTGTTGAGCATAGCTCCAAACAGATCTGGGTATTATATTGAGAGAGTGGTGGCTTGTAATAAAATTTGAGCAAGTGATTCTTGGTGGACATAGCCCAAATTGGGTGAACCACGTTAAATATTGTCTCTTTGTGTTGTGTTATTTTATTCTCGCACTCCTTTTGACCTCTGTTGACCATTGGCTATGTGGAGGGCTGGTGCAAGTTTGAGTCTCCGCCTTGGGCTCCCATTTTGGAATTGCGTTGAGTCGACACTTGGCACCTTCCATCGAGTCAAAGAATTTTCAACGGTAGGTGCAACTTTTGGAGCTCTGGACGCGTGGAGGCTTGGCACTTGTTTGAGCTCGCCTTTGGTTTTAAATTTTGGAGGTGCGTCGTTTGGACACTTGGCAGCTTCCACTGTCTCCTCCATACTTAGTTGATTTTGGGGTCCATCCTAAACTATTTCAGAGCTCCTCGAAGACTTTGAATCTTCATCATTTCTTTTCCTTTGAGTCTCTGGTTCCTTTGACACTACTCGGCCTCCTTCCCGACCTCGCTTATTCCATTTCGAGCCTCGCTGTAATCTATTTTTGAGTTTGAATCATGGATCCGCTCAACATATTTTTTTCTTGAATTCCTTCATGCACGAGGTCATTTGATCTTTCGCAGGCCCGCCACTCCATTGTAAAGTCCCTCTGTAACCTTTTTTTTTTCATCCTGGAATGTGAGCTCGTGGGTCTGAGTCATTTCCTTCATAATTTCCTTATGTGTAGGACTTGTCTTGACCAAATTTTCCAGGGGGTGAATTTGGGATAACAATTTGGCGACTCACGAGGACATCTGCATGCTAGATGAAGAGACTAGTAGCCTTGAAGCGTCCATTGGGCATGGAGTCATAATTAATGGCCTCAGTGATCGACCCTTCCTTCTAAATGGACTCCTCGATTGCTCTGCAATTTCTATGTTCCTTGTCCCCGAGCCTCGCTGCAAGCACGTCTGCACTCTCAATTTTCATAAGAAAATCTTGAAATGGAGTTTCTGAGAGTAGAAAATTGTATTGACCTGGGGATTTCATTTGTCCCTGAATGGACTAACTTAAAAACATCATTTGGTTGATCTACATTTGTTTTAATTTTTGGAATTAAGAATCACTACAAACAACTATGGACCTTTCTCGCCATGAATATCAAGAGCTCGGCCTTGGTCCTGTCCTAAGAATGGATCACATGATGTTTACCCGAGGCACAATGACATAACCTTGGAGCAACAAAACACAAAAACAACACTATATACACAGAATGAAATCATACATGCCTCAAATAAGACATGCAGAGTGTGCACAAACACTTCTTCCTGCTGAAAAAAATCTACTCCTACTCCTACACCGACCAGAAAAGAAAGAAAAGCTTACACAAAGCCCACTACAGCGGGGAGAAATAGCTTCCCTTTCTCAAAAGGGCCAGCCATGCAAATGATTTGACACTGAATATGGCTACCTAGATGAATAAAAAAATGACTTTAAGCCTATCCTCCACCCAAATCATCAAGGTATCTACATTAACCAAAAATACCTCCTCAAGTTGATTGGCATTGGACTCCTGGAGGTGTTGATGATGACCCTTGGTACTTTGATGCTCATCCTCATGCCCTAAGTAGGCATGACCGGTTTTAGCTTCTCCCTTGGCTCCAATGACGCCAAATATCTGATTGGGCAAGGTATGGTTCTTTGAATCTTCCCATGGTTTTGAACTCTAACTCCAAAAATGGAGTATTTTGTGGACCTTCTTGGATGGATGGTTAGAGAGAGACGATGTCATCTCCTTTCCTTTTATCTTCCTTCTCTTGTGAAGAACATGGAAGACCATGATCTTCCAACCCTAGTTCTAGAGGGATGTTATGAGACACATGCTGCTGTCTTTGAGTGCCCTCCTTTATGGCAAAGCGTTAGGCTCATGTGCTTGGAAGATGGATGGAGGAGGAGTAGATGATGTAACCTCCATAGGCTCCTCTCCATCAAAGCAATCCTCCAAGTCAGACAGATAATATGTCTCCTTGTTGTCATACTACATGTGGTCTACCTCCTCTATGGTGCCCTCCTGATCTGCAACTTGATCACCATGGCTCCCTTCATCCTTAAACATGAAGTTTGAAAGATCAAACTCTTCTTCAACATCAGAGCTTGAAGGGGATGAAGTGGAAGGAAGAACTAAAGGTTCTCTTATAGCTTGCTCCACACTTGGAACCTCTCAAAATGTATGTCAAATTGATCGGCTCGTCCTCTTTAAACAAAGTGCCATCATGGACACTACATCCGGAGCAACTGGAATGCTGATATTCTTCTTCTTGTTTTTGTTCCTTCTCTGCTACAAACTTAGCGTCAGCCACCATTGGCTCTTCAAATTTGACCTCCTCTATTGGCTTGACCATTAAGGGGATCTTTATAAACCCAAATTTGGCAGCCCAACTCTTCATATTGTCTATCATTTCTTCTCTGTTGGGCTCCCCTTCTTGCTATTTTCCTTGACTGGATTCTTGAGTCTCTTCCCAACATGGACTTGGGAAAGCAAGAAGAGTGACATGTTGGGGTTCAACCAGCTTTGCAATTGTTTGTGGTGGGGAGGGGGTGGAACTTCTTGTTTGTTTGGAGGGGATGACTATTTGGAAGGGAAAGGGGAGAGGAATTGAGGTGGGATGGGAGATCAGGAGATGGAGAAAAGAAATTAACACTTGGGGCAACATATGAGGGGCTTGATTCATGACACGCTTGAAAATGATAAAGCTTGAGAAAGAGAAAATGAAGGATAGGGAGCTAGTTATTGACTTACCCATTGACAAGGTTGTCTCACACCTTGCTCATAAGCCTCAATGTCCTCAATCCACTATGTAAGTTGAGGTAGCACTTCAACCATGAATTCAAGCTGCTCTTGAAGGCTATAATGTCTTAGAAAAGGGCCTTACCATGGACAAGGTGCCCTGCAACCAATCTTGAATGCCTTTATTTGTGCTATCCCTTGATTGAACCATGTCAAACTCCATTTTTGAATTTTCCCCAATAAACCAGCATTCTCCACATAGTTTTCACCATTGTATGCATCCCCTTGTTCTTGATAAGCTCCATGGCCAAACTGACTTTGACCTTGCTCATATGGGTAAGCATAATGGTCATGAATCTGATTATAATGCTGATTTGGAGGAGTTGGGAAATGCGTTGGAGGTGGACTGCATTGCTACTGTAAGTGTGAGTTCCATGAAGGAAATGAAATCATGCTTGCATAAATTCATGGAATGGGAGAAAATGAAAGAGATGGAAGAAGAAAATGGATGAAGATGAGTGGAAAATGGATGGAAAAGGTCTACAACTTAGAGAATGGGTTTTGACCAAATGGAGTCACCAGATGTGTTTGCATGTGTCTCAAAAGGCTGAATCCCACCAAGAACACATCTACTTGATGAAATAAAGTGGTAAGGTATCTTAGATCTGTCCAACCGGAATGCCATAATCATAGTAGTGCAAAATCACAACACCCCCGAATGGCCAAAGATGTGAAGTGGTTAAAATGGGGCATTCGGTGTGATTGCATAACATTGGATCATCTCTCAAGCTATGGGACTTGCAAACCTGAGATGATCCTCTAAAGAAAGCTGGTTCTTGTTCCTAAACTACCTACCATGAGCTACTCTAATGTAGGCAAAAACTAAACTATCCTAATCTAACCATTCCAAGGAACCAGAGAGAAAGAGAGGGTGAAAGAAAATCCTACACTAAAGTGGTGATACACTAGAGAAGGAAAGGGGTGAGATGCTCTATTGAGGGAGGATGAAACAGGGGAGAAAGGAAGATGGGAAGGTCAAACAGAAGTGACACAAACCCAGATCCTAATCCATGATCAAAACTCCATGAAACACAATGCCTTACACCTGCAAATGTGAAATACATGCACAAAAATAAATTTGAAAGGGAGAAGCACAGAGAGACAACAAAACAATGCAAAGGGATTAAGAAACACCACAAAAACACATTTTATTGCTCTATATGGGTGCATAGACCATTATGTTTCTGCTTAGAGGCACAAAAATGCTTGCCAGATGTAGGAGAAGGTTTTCAAATCAAAATGGAATCAGGAAACAAATTTGATAGAGTTCCCCTACGCCTAGAATAATCTCCCTTCTCAAATGAGAAGTGTTAAAATATATAGAAAGAATAAGAGAGAGAGGAGGGAAAAGTCAAATTCTGTTTCAACTACTTTGGGATATGCATTGAATCCCACCTTGAAGACTCAACTGATATCAATCAATGCCCCTTTCAAATCCACCCCAAATATGTCGATTTTGGTTCCCTCTAGTCTATCTAGCGTATTGAAGAAGAACGACGGATCGAATCGAATCAGATCTGGTAGTTGGAGAAATTGGGTTCTGTATTAATGGCCTGGAAGACATTTTCCCATTTTTCACCCACCAACGCCTACAAAAATGATATTTTATGTTTCCAAGGCACAGAGGGCATTGAGACATTTCCAAAAAATCTTCTCCCGCCAAAATATGAGTTCTCAGTCAAAAGATATGGCCATTTGAATTTTTGGGTCGCGGCACGTAATATTTAAATGAGTTTGTTTGTACCGAGTCCACGTGGCAGCTCTGCACTCGTTTGAGATTTGACTCCTTCCTTCTCTCTTGGAATAACACCCATGTGACACGTGGCGACATCCGCAGGTTTCCCTATTTCCTTTGTATTCTTCCTGAGTCTTTTTCGTGGGTGGAGGCACTGTATCCGACCCAAGACATGTGGAGGCTTTGTGCATGTTTAGAAACTACCCTAGACTTTACATTTGGAGTAGTGTGGATACAACACATGGAGACCTCCGCAGGCCTTTGGATTTTTCAATGGTTGCCCTCACCTTTTTGAGCTCTGGGACACGTGGAAGGCCCGTCCGCATTTGACAACCTGCTTAGGGTCCCACTTTTGAATGTGTGTTGTTTGGACACCTAGTGCCTTCCACCTGCATTCATTACTTAGCCGTTTTGGGCCCATTCTCTTTTTGACCTCTGTTGACTATTGGCTATGTGGAAGATCGGCGCATTTTGAGTCTCTGCCTTGGGCTCCCATTTTGGAATTGCGGCCAGTCGACACTTGCACCTTCCCAAGTCAAAGACTTTTCATGGCCGATGCAACTTTTGGAGCTCTGCACACGTGAGGCTTAGCATTTGTTTGAGCATGCCCCTTTGGTTTTAGCTTTTGGAGGTGCACCTTTGTTTGGACACTTGGCAACTTCCGTTGTCTCCTCCATACTTAGTCAATTTTTGGGGTTCGTCTGAACTATTTTAGAGCCCAAAGACTTTGAATCTTCATTGTTTCTTTTCCTTTGAGTCTCTGGTTCCTTTGACACTGCTCGGCCTCCTTCCCTGACCCTGTTATTCCATTTCTGAGCCCACCTATAATCTATTTGTTGGATTTGAAGCATAGATCCACTCGGCGTGAGTCACTTCTTGAATTCCTTCTTGCACGGGGTCGTTTGATCTTTCATAGGCCCCGCCACTTCATCAGTAAAGTCTCTCTGACCTTTTTGTCATCCTGGAATGTGAGCTCGTGGAGTCTCGAGTCATTTCCTTCATAATTTCCTTATGTGCAGGACTTGTCTTGAACAAAATTTCCAAGGGGCAAATTTGGGATAACAGGGACCTCCACCTGAGACAGGTTTCATAGAGTACAAATGAGCTAGTTTCCTTAAGGCGTGAATTCTGATAGGTGGTGTCACAACACCTTCAAAGTTACTACGAGAGGGATCAGTGACGGTGGAGAGGGATTAGTTAGCCGTACATATGGCGATTACAGGCCAAGTGGGTGGCAGGCCAGTGTGAGAGTGGAGCATGATGCACTCTGCAAAGCAGATCAACATCCGAGTATAGGACTTAGCCCTCGAGAGTACTTTTATTGTAGGTGAGGCCACTTATTACATGATGTTATATCATGTAGTTTTCCCAAGATGAGTCGAGGGGCTCCAAATTATAGTCAACTTCTTGTAGCTAGATTTAGATCCGGATCACAAAGACCATCTCGATCTGCAAGATTAGTACAGATGCCTTCAACACAACAAGTGTCGCCACCGTAGGGTCCACAATAGGTTGCCCCATCACAAGAATCACATCGATGCCATCTCCTCGACATAAGCCGGATAGTCAAGAGCTAGGCGAGAGTCATGGTTGAATCTTTTTATCAGTATCGGATGTATTTATTTTTGATGTACGCCTCGATATGAAGGAACATTTTTGTACAAATGTACTTATGTATTATTTTTATTATGCCTCATGATGAAGGAACATTTTTTTGTATAGATGCCCATGATGGCTCATTGTATCGGATGTATATCAAGACACATTGTTTTGTACACATACATTTATATTTATATGGATTTATGATGATGATGGATTATGTTTACTTATCACATTGTGTTTATGAGATATCATGTTTAATCCATGTTTTTATTATGGTCTATGTGTGAGGGGGATAGAAGGTGATCCCTCTTGCCCCTCTTGGTGATATCATATGATGTTAGCTTAGCATACATGTTTTAATTTTCATTTTCATGATGATGTAGCTTAGCTTTTATTGATATGAGATGTATAGATGTGATGATAGATGATATGATGATGAGATGACAACAAATTGTACAAGCAAACAACAAGCACAAATTAATCAAATCTAATCAAGATAACACAACTATATACAAGTATGCAAGATAAAATGAACTCAATGCAATGCACCACATATTAAAGTAACACTCAATCTAAGTAAGTAAATGAATCCAATTTAAAGCATACAAGACAAAAAATAAATGCAACCAAAACTATGTACAAACCAAACAACTAAAGTAAGCAAACTACTACTTTGTTTTTGTGGGACAATTTTAAAACATTTTTTCATTGTTTTTGGTATTATCTCGAGACAATGTTTTATTGGTTTTTGGATTTTTCTACGAAAACGTATTTGGATGTTTTGAGTTTTCCAACTAATATATCTAAATGTTTTGGGATTTTCAAAAAGTTATATGAATGTTTTTGTGATTTTCTAGGAAGTTTTCGAAGCTATGTGTAAGGAAACAAAGAAACGTGGATGCCCCAACGTTAGATGGGATGTACAAGGGAAGAATGCCACATATTATGTGCAAGAAGTGACAATGCAAAGTTTCCCCAGTGTTAGATGGGAATATACAAAGTCAAACTCTTTACATATAGAAGTAGGATCAGCCGGATCAAGGCCAAGAGGGATAGGCTCAAAAGTAGCTCAGACGAAGGTAAAGACTAGCTTAGGAAAAATCTATCACAATCCTAGACCTGAAATGCTTGTGAACAATAGACCCTCCAATGGTGTGGAAACTAGTTTTCACCAAAGGACTTGTCTAAAGTGCCACAATTGTGTGGTTTTCACTTTTGGATGTATTTATTTCTCTTTTCTTTTTCTTTTTTTATATATTTTTGTTTTTTTATGATATTTTTGGGACCCCACACTTAAGCGTTTAGGAACGCTTAAGATGCATCAGTTCATGGGTTCCCGGTTCCTAACCATCTGAGTAAGCAATCTTGTAGGCACCCAAACCGAATTTAGTAGTGTTGGTGATGAATCACAAGACCCACAGGACTCTGCAACACGATGGGTTGAGAGTCTTAGTGCGATTGCACAACATGGAGCTTTTCCCAAGTGTGGGACCTTGCGAAAATGGAAAAGCTCTCCGGATGAAGGCCGGCTCCTATTCCTCTGTTCAGATGCACCAATAAAATGCAGAGGTTTACCCAAAAACCTAAATCTAACTACCAAGGAGACAGGGAGAGAAAAATGCATAAAAATAAACCTAAGCTAAGGAGGTGATGCACCGAGGAATGAAGAACACCTGTCTTGCCAATAAACACAGACCATTAAAATGCAATGCAAGATCATACACAGATAGCCAGATTCACAGTGAAAAGATCAAGGGGATGCAAATGAATACAGAGAGGGTTGAGAATCATCCACAGACATGCATTAATTTGCTCCAAAGATTGATACAGCACACTGCAAAATGCCAAGAGGCAAGGTTGCATTACAGTTTTAGATAGGAGGTTTGAACTCCACAGATTCACCTGCCAAAGAGAAGAAGGGAGGGGCAAAACAAGAATGTCCAACCTTTAGAAAGAAGCCCCTCCTTACAATTTATAGGAAGAATGAGAGAGAAAAGAGAGAGGAATTCAAAATCTGCCCCAACCACCTCCAAAATGCACTTAACTCATCTCATTATGATGGTAGGTGAGAACCCCAGCGAACCCAAAAGTGGCGAACTGTATTTTGCATTTTTAAGAATTTTTTCTCACCTAATTAAATATATCTAGTCGTAGTTGGACAGAGGACCTCGTAAGCTTTCCGAAAAGTCCAACCTTGCATGAATCCGAGCTCCCAGTCAAAAGTTATGGCCATCTGAATATCTGCGCCAGGGTCTGCTTCCTGTCAGCGCTCAAAATGTTGCGCCTCCTGAAGGTGCACCATAGGTGCATCCGTGTGTGTGTCGACATCCTCTTATGTACACCAAGGCACACCATTTCCTCTGCCGACACTCATTGGCGTGCGCCACTTTCATGCGCCTTGGGCGCACCATTTCTCTGCTGACACTCATTGTCGTGCGCGCCACTTCATGCGCTTGGGTGCACCATTTCCTCTGTCGACACTCATTGTCGTGCGCCACTTCGTGCGCCAAGGCGCACCATTTTCTCTGCGACACTCATTTCGTGCACCACTTCTGTGCCTTGGGCGCACCATTTCCTCTGTCGACACTCATTGTCGTGCGCCATTTCAATGCGCGCTTGGCGCACTCATTTCTCTGTCGACACTCATTGTCGTGCGCCACTTCGTGCGCCTTGGGCACACCATTTCCTCTGTTGACACTCATTGTCGTGCGCCACTTCATGCACCTTGGGCGCACCAGTGATTTGAGCTTCTTTGATTTTCTCCATTCTTACTCGCTTGTCTATATCTACCCGGGAAAAGATATATACAACAGTGACCACAACATATGGCCCTAACCAGTTAGGCTCAAACTTGCCTTTCTTTTCCCGGTCCTTGGTGGTGTTGAACTAATTTTCTTTTAGCACCAAGTCTCCTACCTCAAATTGACGAGGTATCACTCTTTTGTGGTAACTTCGTTGCACTCAATTCTGATACAATTTTAGGCGATCAAGGGTGTGAATTCATTTCTCATCTAATAGCTCCAACTCTTCTAGCTGAGCCACTTTATAGTCCTCCTCTTCATTCAGGTAATCTCTTAACTCTATATGCAAAGAGAGGATCTAAATCTCTAGATGTAGCATGACTTTTGTGCCAAATACTAGGGAATATGGAGTGACACCCGTAGGAGTGCGGATAGAGATTCTGTATACCCAAAGAGTAGGGTGAATATGTAAATGCCAAAGATTCACGGCTGTTGTATTCACCATCTTCTCCATAATATGGAAAAGGGTTTTATTGGAAGCCTCGGCTTTCCCATTACCTTGAGGGTAATAGGGGGTTCAATACTTGAGAGTGATTTGAAAGCGTTGACACAACGCCTTCACAATTTTAATTTTAAAGGACTTGTTGGTACCAAAATTTAATCTCCTTCACAACTTGAGTAGCATCATGGATTTTTGCAAGACACTCAGAGGTAGCTAGATGATTTATATGTCGTTTTGTAGCCGGGGAAGCAATCTATTTGAGTTGTTAGCACTCAGGCTCAGATGGAGTGGGTAACACCTTGAAAGGATTTTGATCAAATCCTCACTATTTTAGGTTGTGCCTTTCAACCAAGGTAAGAGGACCTATATTGTAACCCCCAAATGTTGAAGGAGATGAAAATATCCCTCAATATATGCAGACAGTGTAAAAGACCTTGGGAAAATATGACTTTCACAAGTTGTCACTTCCAGATTATGGAGATATTTTCAATGCAAGGCAAGGGTTACTGAAGACGTGGTATGATCCTGATTTGCTTTGTGCATTTTTGTAAATGGATTGTATTCTTTTGTTGACACACAATGCAGATGCAGGGGTAGTATGGGTAGGATGGGTTGTTTAGAATGATTTTTTGGTGGGGTATTGATGAGACAAACTTGGGATATATCAGATCTTTGACAACCTCTACAATACTTGAAACAACTATTAGATAAAATGCTTCAAATAATCAAGACATTCTTTCAACCAGAAGAGGCATAAATGGAAGCCCAGGTAGCACTCTTCACACAATCTTTGAGAACTCACCACAAAAGCTTGAAGTAAAGAACTCAATTAAACACAAAAATCCTTGATCAAACCATGCCTAAGGTGCCCCCAAAGGCTTACAAGCAATCTCTGCAGTCAAGGAAGGTAAAGTGATTTTAAATTTGTTTATCTCCTTATCAAATGAAGGATCTTCTGAATATGAGATTGCAAATGCCACTAAACTATCAACCAGAAATGGAGATCCTGTGTGATTTCTAAAGACTTTCAATGCAAGATTGCAACAAGAACAATGAAAACTATTTGCAGGCATTTAAAAATGATAACAGACACCATATTGCCCAGAAAAACACAGATTAACTCAAAATCTTGTTAGATTCATCAGCAGGAGAGTTTCATGAACAATCTCAGAGTTGTGTGATGGCTATACACTTGTAACCAACTCACATACATGAAGATCCAACACAAAAGAAATTATCCTGGTTCTTTGGTGGGTTTCTCAGAAGATGAGCTTTCTCTCAGAATTTGCTCATGATTTTCAATTTTTTCCCAACCTCTTGCATGTCTCAAAACATGCATTATATAACATTTCATTACATTTGATCCTTCTTTCCCAAGAAAAGAATATGCCCAGCATCAAGTTTGTTACAAATCCACTCATGATATTTTTGAAAGTGACACTTAACCAATTCTGGGAGAAGGAGATGCCAGGCATGCAAAAAGGTAAATCATTACAAATTTTCATCATTATCCATTATGGAGGCACGTTTTTCATCCTCCAGGCATGCAGACCCCCTTTCTCTCATCATTTTACCTTTTCACCTTTTAAAACTACCTCTGCAACTTTCAAATTCGACATTTCACGTTTTGCATGGGCTTGAGTAAAATTTATCTCAAAAACACCTCAAATCTGCAAATTGAGTCATGAAACCGATTCCAATGATCCTAGAAGGCCAAAACAACATGGAATCGCCAAAAATTGATGCAAAATTCACAATTCCAAGTTTCCTGGAGCAAAAATGGCGGCCAAAATGAAAATGTACAGTTCCTTGATCTGCTCTTTCTCCTTCAATTTGGGCCCTCCATGTGTCAAACTATGATTGGGAACAAATTTAGGCTCATTTTTGACTTTTCAACCTTTTTGGAAAAATGGAAAAATTTGACCTTTTCCCGCCCCTTCGCCTTTGAATTTTGGAGCTGACACGTGGCACATGGTGGGTTCCATTGGGATCACGCTTCAATTCTGTACATTTTGAGCTTTTTTTGGAAAATTGGAAATTTTTCACCTTTTTGCGGCGCACACCTCCGCCTCTATCTTCTGCCACGTGTCCATCTCTCATTTTCCGAGGACCCACGGGCTTAATCTTCATTTTAACTCCCTTTAAGCCAAGGGAAAATTTTCAACTTTGTCTCTGCGGGCCCGCGCCTCCAATTTCTCCCCTACCACGTGTCACTCGATGATTCGCTAGTGGGCCAACGCTTTAAATTTTGATTCTAAGTCTTTGCAAAAGGGAAAAAATTCCCTCCTACCTCCGTCGACCCGCCGACCCACCTTGTCTACCATGTGTCACCTCCTCAATGGTTGCGGGCCTATGGGTCAAAATTTTCCCTTGTGCATCCACCATTGACCTAGCCATTGACTTCCGCATCCGCCGCATCCATTTATCTTGGCCCCTTTTGTAGCCTTTTCACCTTTGCGCATCCCATGCGTACTTTTGTCCCAAATGTCTTGTAGATTGTGTGGGACAAAAACTTCCACTTTTTCTGATTTTCTTTACCTGCGGCGATTTTGTCCCACGCGCCCCGACGTCCCCAACGTCCCACGGACCGCTTGGGATGTAAAGTTCCCGACTTAGCTGATTCCTTTGTATTTTGGCCCCAAACTTGATACGACGAACCTTGGCATGACCCGCATTGGTACGACCCACAGCCTCCAGACCCGCAACACATTAAAACAAGCTGCGACTCCATTTTTTTGGATTTTTTCAATTTTCTCTAACTTGTTGGATTTTTCCTTGATGGGGAAGTTAGAGAGAAACCAAAGGGACCCCCAAAACATGATTTTGGGCATTGAATCAATCTACTTGCTTGGGACTAAAGAATTTGATGCATGTTATCAAAATTACCTCGAGGGGTGAATTTTGGATAACGGTACACATGTATGAAACAATCAATTTTGATTTTTCATGATCGGGCAAAAGGGAAAACACGACATAGCCCGTAAATTTGGAAGAACTAGGGCACAAACAAGGCATGCATTTGTGCTTCCTTCAAACCAGGGCAACACAACAAGTTTGTGAGCATTTTTAAAACATTTGACTTGAAAGGACAAGTTGTAGACCATTATTTCAAAAAAAAATGTTTTTGAGAAAATACAGATTCAAATTGGGGCAAGACGGTGCAAGCTTGAGTATTCTTGCAAAATGGGGCATGCCAAATGATTTTCAAATGGCCTAAGGCATGGAAATAGAAGAAAACAACTTCATTTCACCCATTCAAACTGTAGAAAATGTTTCAAGGAATGTAGAGTGAAAGGAAAATTAGGGAAAAATAATAGAGGATCAAAATGGACACCAACATCGGCTCCAGCTCGGGGATGGGCACTCCCAGTGAGTGCCACAAGAACAACGTAGACCAAGTGCCAAAATAATCCATTGGGAAAAGGAGTCACGAGCCACAATTACTAAAAACCAGCTAAGAACCCGACAAAAAGGTTGTCACACAAAGCAAGGCAAACCACAAACCGACAAAACACCAAAAATAGAGTGAAAAAGCAAACACTATACATTGTACAAGCTGTGCATACCTCAAATTTGGGGATTAATCCAAGAAATGCTTCAGATGCCTGCCATTAACATGCAATTTAAGAAATTCCCCATCTAAATCTTTGAGAAAAAAGGTATGCTCACCAATTCTAATATAAATGGAGTAAAGTACCACCCATAATGCATTGAATTTTCCATGTTTACCCTTATCCTCGTTTTTCGTTGTTCCATAAAAAACCAGATCTCAAATATTGAAGACCCTAGGAGTGACCTTCTTGTCAAACAATCTTTTCAAATTCTCTCTAAACCTGACATGCCTCTGGTGAGATGCCCTTCTCTCCTCATCTAGCTCCACAATCTGATTAATCCTTGCTTCATATGGACTGATCTCTTGATCCTCAAGTTGTTGAACAAACTAAAATGAAGATAACTGCAGATGTAAGGGCAATAGAGCTTGAGTTCCATATACCAACTCAAAGGGGCTCTTTCCAGTAACTCTTTTGGTAGTGATTCTATTAGCCCAAACTGCAAATTTTAGTTGTTCACCCCACTTTCTCTTGTTCAACTCCAAGGTTCTCCTAATGATCTTCAACAAGTTCTTATTGTTGGACTCAACTTGTCCATTTCCTTGGGGATTATAGTTTGAAGAATAAGTCAGATTGGTTCCATATTCTTTGCACATTGCCATCAAAGGCTTAGCTCTAAAACACATGGCATTATCAGCCACAATCTTGACTGGCACACCAAATCTGCATATGATATTATTCAACAAGAAGTCCATAACAACTTGGTGTGTTGCTTTCTTGGTGGGGATTGCCTCTACCCACTTTGTAAAATAATCAGTGGCTACAAGAATCCACTTATGGCCAACACTAGAAGGATCTGAAATCTCACCAATGAAGTCCATCCCCATTGTTTGAAAGGAGCTTCAATTGATACAGGCTGCAAAGGAAGGGAGCCTGAAGCTTTCATTCTTCCAGAGAAACGCTGGCAGCTTTCACATTTTCTAATCAACATGGTTACATCTTTGAAAAGAGTAGGCCACCAATAACCAACTCTCAAAACTTTGTGTGCTATAACCCTTCCAACAAAGTGTCCTCCACAAACTCCCCCATGGAAATCAGCAATTACTTTGGGAGCTTCATCTTCAGTTACACACTTCAAGAGGACACCTTCAGGGTTCTTCCAAGCCAGCCCAAAGTCAGTGATGATGTATTTTTGAGAAGCCAACTTGAGGGCTCTTTTCTGATTTTTATTTAAATGATCAGGACAACATAGGTGTCTGAGGTAAAAGATTATATCCTTGTACCACTTAGATCTTACCAATTTTTTAAGAACATCTTCCCTTTCTTCCTCTACTTCATTTACTTCCACAGTCTGCAAGTTGCTCTCAGCCATGAGCTTGGAAAGACCCAAACCTCTTACTAACTTTGTGGTTTGGATGTCCATATCATACTCCTAGCAGTTTGTTAACCCACCTACATCTCTTGCTTGAAATCTCCATCTCTGATAGGACATCTTTTACCATTGTGTGGGGAACATAAGCAACAACTTTTGAACTTAAGATATAAGGCCTGAAAACTTTTGTTGCTTTCACCAAGGCAAATGCTTGTTTTTCCATGATTGTATATTTCAACTCAACAGCTTGTAAAGCCTTGCTAAAGAAAGCAATAGGCCTCTCAGCCCCATCTTCATCCTTTTCGAGCAAAACAGATGCAATAGTATTTTCAGAAGCAAAGGAGAAAATTTGGAAAGGCTTTTTGTAATTCAGAGCTGCCAAAATAGGTGCATGTTTAAGTGCTTCCTTGATTCCTTCAAAAGCCTGAATAGCAGCCTCCTCCCATTTGATAACTTGATCTTTCTTTAACATGCATGTGATAAGAAGAGTCAACTCAACAAAATTGGACACAAACCTTCTAATGAAATTGATTTTCCCAAAGAAAGATTGGATGCCCTTCTTCGTTCTTGAATTGGCACCTGGCATTGATTGCTTCTACTACTCTCTCCGTGATCAATCATGACACCACCTTTGAAACAATATGACCAAGCAGCTTGGCCTTCTACACTCCAAAGTAACACTTCTTCGGATTGAGAGAGATTCCAAACTCTCTACATCTAATGAACATTCTTTCCAAGTGCCGTAGGTGGTCTTTTCGCTCCTTGAAAACACAAACATCATCCCGATAAACTACAATGAAGTCATTTATATAACCAAAAAAATCAGCATCGATTGCTCTTTGAAAGTTAGCTCCAGCATTCATGAGACTAAAAGGCATTCTCACATAAACATATATTCCCAAGGAGTGGTAAAGGCAATTTTAAATCTTTCGACTCCTTGACAACAACCCGATTGTAGCTGGAGAAACCATCCAAGGTGGACAAAAATTCAGATCCAGTACTAATCGTAGCATGTTCTCCATGTTTGGAAAAGGATAATTGTCCTTCAGTGAAGCTCTATTTAGATTTCTAAAGTCTACACAAAGTTTGATATCTCCATTCTTCTTTCTGACCGGCATAAGGTTTGCAACCCAAGATGAATACCTTGTGGGCTGAATGATCCCTCCCTCCTTCAATTTCTTCAATTCATCTTGCATTTTCATGGAGAGGAGTGGATTAATTGGCCTTTTCTTTTTTTTGAATGGTTTGGCATTTGTTTCAAGAGGGATCTCATGCTGAAATAAGTCTTCTCTATATGCTTTCAGCTCTGAATATGACCATGCAAGATAGTCCTGATATTTCTTTAACAGCTGAACATAAGACTGTTTCTCCTCTTTGTTTAGACTGCTGCCCAACCAAACTTTTCTTGGTTTATCCTTTGTTCCCAAGTCATGCTCTTCCACATCCCTTGAGGTAGACATGTTTCTATTGATGATGTAATCAACAATGCTAAAATTTGACTCAAGAGCAATAAGACCTCTAGGAATGGTGTTAGTTTTCAATTGGATAATATCTTTTCCAAACAAAGTCTCTCTTCCTTTAGTCACACACACCATTGGTTCCCAATCAATATGCTGATCTAAAAACTCACCTTGATTTTGCAAGAACCTTTGCACTTGAGCATCACCATCAAACACTTGCCAATGCTTGATATTATCAGGGACAACTGGTCTAGTTAACACTTCAACATTGTACTCACAATAAGGTGAAATGGTGCAATCTCCAAATCTTGACCCCAACACTACCAACTTGTCAGTAGTAACATTCATACTTCTGTCATGATGCACAATATTGAAAGAATCAAACATTTCAATTAGATCCCAAACTGCATGCTTATACTGCTTCATCCGCTGATTTTTTGTAGCATATAGTTTTCTTATTTGTTTGACAACTAACTCTGAATCTCCCTTTGCAATGATGTCCTTAACACCATACTTCCATGCAATTCTCAGACCCAACAACAAGGCTTCATACTCAACAATGTTGTTAGTACATTCAAAATTAAGCTTGAAAGAAAAAACAAATTCTTCCAATCTAGGAGAAATCAGAATTACACTAGCACCATTTCCAAATTTGGAGCAAGCTCCATCAAATAACAAGGTCCAAGGAGAACATACCTACTCAAGACACTTTGACTGATCCATTTTGTGTTCTTTTCCATCAGCAAAACCAATAAAATTATCAGCATCAACCTCAACAAACAACACCTCATAGGAAGCATTATTTGGATCCTCAATTAGATGTAACATTTTATTTTCTCCATAGAGCTTGACAAGGCTGCCCTCAATGGGAATAGTAGCAAAAGACATGTCCATTTGGACACTCCCTCCAACACTTGCAGCCCACTTTCTTGACAATAACATACCCCACTTGGCAAGGGCAATAATCAACAATCACAACATCAAGTTTTAAATTTCTCCCTGGGATAAGATGCGAGCTACACTACCAAACCTTTCACACAACCAACTACCGACACTTCTCTTGAGTCCATGGTAGTACACTTTCCATAGGCTGTTGTTACTTTGATATCCAACTCATTCATGACTTCTAGAGGCATGACATTACATGATGCACCTGAAATCAAACATACAATTGTGAAGTAGCCTATCCTTTATAATCAAAGTTGTGAAAAATGGATCAACATTCAATTGGGAATCAACCAAAGATGTCCCCAAATATACCTCAGGTGTCTCTCCAAAATCCTCTATTGCTGGTGGTGTTCCAAGGTCTGCAATGATCTGAGGAGGATTTTCAACAACATTTACATTTCTACCTGGAATATTCTTCTCTTCTTTCAACCCCAAGTACTCAAATGCTCTCTTCTTATGCTCAGGAATTCTAAGAAACTCAATGATTGGAACACTCACTTTGATTTGGCTCAATACTTGGGCTATGTCATAGGGAACACTCTTTGGCAAAACAACATTGGAAGGGAGACAAGAAGATTCATTTGATGGCAAAGGATTCTTAGCAGCTTGGGCATGAGGAGGACTGTAATTTTTGCTTGGGGCAGCAAAGATTTTGGCAAGTGTTTCTTTCCTAGGAGCTTCTTTGGGAATGCTTGTGAGCAAGGGTGTTTTAGGTTTGGCTTGAGGCCCAACTCCCTTAACAACCTTTCTTCTAGTGTTATAATCTTTCTCTTGAGCTACAACAACATTCATCAACAATTTTCTATCTTCCTCTGAAGGGATACCACCATCATACTTCTTAATCATCAAAGCTCTTAAGTATTCAAAGTCATTGTTAGGAATTTCAAAAGCTTGCACTACATCAACTTCAAGAGTATGAGGGGGAAGAAAAACTTGTACCTGTTTGATGCAATCCCAAAAGGTAGTAGTAGTCCTAGCACTTATTACTTCAGTAGATGTTGCTCCTCCTTGTGAGCTTGAAGAACAACCCACCATGAAAATATCCTCATTAGTACCATTATCATTATTAGCTTCACCTTCTTGCTGGTCCACTTCACATGGAGGATGGGGCAGAAAACACCTATTACACCAATCAATATCAACAACCTCTTCAACAACAACAACCCTAGTAGTTAAGGGATCAGGTAACACTCTTCCTTCACGTGCTTGAGGATGTCTATTTGCAAACCCCATAGGTCCTTTCCCTCTATCATCTACCCTTTGATCACCTCTAGGATGATTGGCAAATCTATCATGGTTTTGTGCTCTTGGCTGACCTTGTGAAGTCTGCCCAATTCCTTTCTCAGCTCTTGCCAACTTATATGAGATTTCTTTGACAACCCCTGCCAAAGTTTTCACAACCTCCTCTAAATCAACACCCTTTCTAACTTGAGGTTTTTCAGGGTCTATCAATTTTACACCATCTTTCTTGAGAGGTTTCCCCATGGCCTTAATGTTATTTTCAATTTGAAGTGCCATAGTGAAATCTTGTCTTAAATGGGCAAGGTTCTTATCTTGTAGGTAATAGGTTGCTTTCTTATCAAATGCATCTGCATATTTGATTAAACAAGATTCATCACAAGGCCTCGATTAATCGGCAAAGATTCTCAAAGTTTTGTTAAACCTTGTGTTGAAGTCATGAACTAACTCATTGGGGTTCTTCTTGATATTCTCAAATTCAGACAAGAGAAACCTAGGATCAGTCCTATCACCATATTGTAACCTAAATGCATTCTTCATTTCAGTCCAAGAGTCAATAGAATTATTAGGCAGAGCCTTATACCAAACCTAGCATCCTCTTCTAGTGTATGAATAAACAATTTGACATACACATCCTCAAACTCTATCTCAAAATCTTCCATCATATTATCAAAAAGTTTGAGATGCTGATCACCAGAATAACATTATTACCCTGGAATTTTGGCAACCTATTTCTGACATCTTGTGGGATAGCATTTGGGTAACCATCCATTCCTATAAAATCTATAGGACCAAAGGTGTTAACAACAAATGGAGGTCTAGGCTGAGCCATATTGTTTGGTGGAGGTGATCTTGGAGGTGAAACAAGATGATGAGGAGTGCAAGGTCTTTGGGACTCAAGAATGTGATTCACAAGACTAGTATTCTCTAAGTGCTTGACTTTCTTGGAAAGTTTTATTTGGATTAAAACACAGAGGTGCAGATTGGAGAAGGAACTCACCCGGTACAACAGAAAGACCTTCACTAGCTGAGGAAAACAAGTTTATGAGAGGATTGCTTGAATCAGAATCACTGGAAGAAGAGTGATAATCCTCTACCAAAGGCTGATCTCTCTCACCGATGGATATATCTTTGCCTGATGTCTGACCTTTAACAACTTTCCAAACTCTTCTCCCTTCCAACTCTGAATTCCTTGAATCTGTAAACAAATTCTTAGCAGAGTCTCTAAGGAAGAGAGATCTTCTTCCTTCCAGTTTTGCAGAGATTAGCAACACAAAAGTAAATGACAGAAAGGTAAGACACTAGTATTTATCAATATTAGAACAACATGGAGTCACCACTAAGGATTTTCACCCTAGTTGTGCAAATGCACTAAAATACTCTGTCAAATACTTATCAGCACTGAAAATCTTGCTAGAATTTATAGATCAGACCTTCCTTTCTTGAATCAATCAACCACAAATGTAAATAAGGTGCAACCACTACTGGAAACTGATAAAATTACAGTAGAACTTGTAACCTTCATTTAATCCTTACAAATCTGATTATAAAATGATGCTTCAACAACATATTTGCATGCAAGAATTTGTAAAGGACATTACTAGGGTTTGATATGCATTTAGATATCTCAAATATTCTCAACAAGTTCCCAGTAGAGTCGCCAGAAATGTTGTTTGATGGGCTAAAGCATAGAAGAAGTATTACCAGGGATCTGAAGCACTGAAATATAGAATAATATTCCCGGCAATGACACCATTTAGGTGTTGTTGACGGGCTCAAAAGAATATGAATTGGAAGTAGATTAAAAAATTAGTCTGGATATTGCATTCTTCGTCCCCGACAATGGCGCCATTTGGGTGTTGTTGACAGGCTCAAAATAATATGAATTGGAAGCAGATTAACAAATTAGTTTGGATATTGCATTCTTCCTCCCCGAAATGGTGTCATTTAGGTGTTGTTGACAAGCTCAAAAGAACATGACTGGAAGCAGATTAAAAATTAGTCTGATATTGCATTCTTCCTCCCTAGCAGCGGTGGCACCATTTGGGTGTTGTTGACAGGCTCAAAAGAATATGAACTGGAAGCAGATTAACAAATTAGTCTGGATATTGCATTCTTCCTCCCCAGTAGTGGCGCCATTTGGGTGTTGTTGACGGGTCAAAAGAATATGAACTGGGCGCATTAACAAATTAATCTGGATATTGTATTCTTCCTCCTTGGAATGGTGCCATTTGGGTGTTGGTACCCGGATTTAATCTCCTTCAAAACTTGAGTAGCATCATGGATTTTTGCAAGACACTCAGAGGCAAATAGATGATTTATATGTCATTTTGTAGCCGAGGAAGCAATCTATCTGACTTGTTGGCACTCAGGCTCTGAAGGAGTGGGTAGCACCTTGAAAGGATTTTGATCAAATCCTCACTGTTTTAGGTTGTGCCTTTCAACCAAGGTAAGAGGACCTATATTGTAACCCCCAGATGTTGAAGGAGATGAAAATATCCCTCAATATATGCAGATAGTGTGAAAAGACCTTGGGAAAATATGATCAACACTCCAAATCGACTTTCACAAGTTGTCACTTCCAGATTATGGAGATATTTTCAATGCAAGGCAAGGGTTATTGAAGACATGGTATGATCCTGATTTGCTTTGTGCATTTTTGTAAATGGATTGTATTCTTTTGTTGACACACAATGCAGATGTAGGGGTAGTATGGGTAGGATGGGTTGTTTAGAATGATTTTTTGGTGGGGTATTGATGAGACAAACTGGGATATATCAGATCTTTGACAATCTCTACAATACTTGAAACAACTATCAGATAAAATGTTCAAATAATCAAGACATTCTTTCAACCAGAAGAGGCATAAATGGAAGCCCAGGTAGCACTCTTCACACGATCTTTGAAAACTCACCACAAAAGCTTGAAGTAAAGAACTCAATTAAACACAAAAATCCTTGATCAAACCACGCCTGAGGTGCCCCCAAAGGCTTACAAGCAATCTCTGCAGTCAAGGAAGGTAAAGTGATTTTAAATTTGTTTATCTCCTTATCAGATGAAGGCTATTATGAATATGAGATTGAAAATGCCACTAAACTATCAACCAGAAATGGAGATCCTATGTGATTTCTAAAGACTTTTAATGCAAGATTGCAACAAGAACAATGAAAACTATTTGCAGGCATTTAAAATGATAACAGACACCATATTGCCCAGAAAAACATAGATTAACTCAAAAGCTTGTTAGATTCATTAGTAGGGGAGAGTTTCATGAACAATCTCAGAGCTGTGTGATGGCTATACACTTGTAACCAACTCACATACATGAAGATCCAACACAGAAGAAATTATCCTGGTTCTTTGGTGGGTTTCTCAGAAGATGAGCTTTCTCTCAGAATTTGCTCATGATTTTCAATTTTTTCGACCACTTGCATGTCTCAAAACATGCATTATATAACATTTCATTACATTTGATCCTTCTTTCCCAAGAAAAGAATATGCCCAACATCAAGTTTGTTACAAATCCACTCATGATATTTTTGAAAGTGACACTTAACCAATTCTACGAGAAGGAGATGTTAGGCATGCAAAAAGGTAAATCATTACAAATTTTCATCATTATCCATTATGGAGGCATGTTTTTCATCCTCCAGGCATGCAGACCCCCTTTCTCTCATCATTTTACCTTTTCACCTTTTAAAACTACCTCTGTAACTTTAAATTTGACATTTCATGTTTTACACAGGCTTGAGTAAAATTTATCTTAAAAACACATCAAATCTGCAAATTAAGTCATGAAACCGATTCCAATGATCCTAGAAGGCCAAAACGACATGGAATCGCCAAAAATTGATGAAATTTGATGCAAAATTTACAATTCCAAGTTTCTTGGAGCAAAAATGGCGGCCAAAAAGAAAATGTACAGCTTGCCCTAAATCTGCTTCTTTCTCCTTCAATCTGAGCTCTCCACGTGTCAAACTGTGATTGGGAACAAATTCAGGCTCATTTTTTGACTTTTCAACCTTTTTGGAAAAATGGAAAGATTAGACCTTTTCCCCGCCCCTCCGCCTTTGAATTTTGGAGCTGACACGTGGCACATGGTGGGTCCCATTGGGATTGCACTTCAATTCTACGCATTTTGACCTTTTTCGGAAAATTGGAAAATTTTCACCTTTTGCCCCGTGGGCCCACACCTCGGCCTCTGTCTTCTACCATATGTCCATCTCTCATTTTCCGAGGACCCACGGGCTTAATCTTCATTTTAACTCCTTTTAAGCCAAGGGAAAATTTTCAACTTTGTCTCCGCCGGCCCGCGCCTCGATTTCTCCCTTACCATGTGTCACTCGATGATTTTTACTAATGGGCAATAGCGCTTCAAATTTTGATTCTAAGTCTTGTTTACAAAAGGGAAAAAATTCCCTCCTGCCTCCGCCGACCCACCTTGTCTGCCACGTGTCACCTCCTCATTGGTGTCGCAGTGTCCGCAAATCAAAATTTTCTCTTGCAAGCGTCCGCCATTGACCGGGCCGTGAGGGCCTTTGACTTCCACATCGGCCGCATCCATTTATCTTGGCCCCTTTTGCAGCCTTTTCACCTTTGCGTGTTTCACACGTACTTTTGTCCCAAATGTCCTGTGGACCGCACGGGACAAAAACTTCCACTTTTTTCAATTTTCTTTACTGCGGTGATTTCTGGCCATAAGTCCGTGTGTCCTGATGTCCCAACCGTCCCGCAGATTACCCGGGACGACGAGAAAGTTTTGACTTAGCCGATTCCTTTGTATTTCGCCCCAAACTTGATATGACGAACCTTGGCATGACCCGCACTGGTACGACCCGTAGCCTCCAGACCCACAACACATTAAAACAAGCCTGCGACTCCATTTTTTGGATTTTTTCAATTTTCTCTAACTTGTTGGATTTTTTCCTTGGATGGGGAAGTTAGAGAGAAACCAAAGGACCCCAAACATGATTTTGGGCCTTGAATCAATCTACTTGCTCGGGAATGAAGAATTTGATGCATGTTATCAAAATTACCTCGAGGGGTGAATTTTGATAACAAGCACATGTATGAAACAATCAATTTTGATTTTTTCACGATCGGGCAAAAGGAAGAACATGACATAGCCTCGCAAATTTGGAAGAATTAGGGCACAAACAAGGCATCCATGGGTGCTTCCTTCAAACCAGATTTTTAAAACTTTTTGATAAAAGGACAAGTTGTAGACCATTATTTCAAAAATAAAACATTTTTGAGCAAATACAGATTCAAATTGAGGCAAGACAAAGGCAAGCTTGAGTATTCTTGCAAAATGGGGCATGTCAAATGATTTTCAAATGGCCTAAGGCATGGAAATGAAGAAACACCTTCATTTCAACCATTCAAACTATAGAAAATGTTTCAGGGAATGCAGAGTGAAAAGAAAATTAGGGCAAAATAATAGAGGATCAAAATGGACACTGAACATGACTTACCATTGTTAGCTACAATGGAAGATGGGATGTCGTATTGGTAGATTATATGATTCATTATAAACTTGGATATTTGTGCACCTTTAACATAGGTAAGAGGAACAACCTCTACCCACTTTTTGAAATACTTAGTGGTAGTGATAATGAATAGGTGGCCATCAGAGGATGTAGGGTGAAGCTTACCTATAAGATCGAGTCCCCACTTTGAAAAAGGCCAAGGTGTCGTGATAGGTCTGTAATGATTGTGCTGACGCATGTATCAAATTGTCATACTTCTGACATTGCAAACATTTCTTTACATATTTGCAGCAATCATTCTCCATGGTAGGCCAATAGTAGCCTACTCTTAGTATTTTCTTAGCTAAGATGATCTTGTTCGTATGGGCCCCGTAGATGCCTTCATGCACCTCCTTAATCGCTAGGATGGATTCATCCGAATTGAGATAGTGTAACAAATTCCCATCATAGCCTCGACAATAGAGAGTGCCCCAAGTAAGGTATAACGGGTTATACGTTGGATAAGTTTTCTTTTATTAACACGGAAATGTTTGCGGGAAAAGTTCCATCGTGAAGGTAGTTAAAAATGTCAATATACCAAGGGGAAAAGGGACCAACAAATTCACATACTAAACAAGATTCTAGCATGTCATATGCTCATATTTACAGATGTTCTATGAAGAATGACATATTTTTGTTCCCAAGTGGGATGCACAACATAGACCCCAACGTGGCCATAACATCCATTATTTGGTTTTTTCCTCTTAGGATCTGTTCAAATGTAATTTTCTCAAAGAACTCCTTCAGAGAATCGACCATTTTCTTATAAGGAATAAGTTTCTCATCCTTAACTTTATACTCGTATGTAACTGTTTTATAATCAACATAGAATCACCAATCAAATTCACTTGTTTGATGTCCCACTTGATAGTCAGTTTCATCCTTGTAATAAGGGCTTCATATTTTACTATATTGTTTGTACATGGGAACCCGAGTCGAAATTCTTGAGGGATCAAGTCTCCTGAAGGAGTGATCAACAAAACTCCGACACTTGAACCATGAAAGGTAAAGGAGCCATCAAAGTATAGCTTTCATATAACAAATTCCTCAAGGTATAATGTAGATGCATCTGGAAGTTTGGAATTAAAGGTTCAATACTCGGCGGGGGATTCAACTAGTTGATCCGCCAAAACCTACCCTTTTACTTGATTTCTGGTGAACATACTCGATGTCAAACTCATTGAGTAAGATGATCCAATTGGCCATATTTCCTGTAAGTGCGGGCTTTGACAATAAGTAATTTAATGGATCAACTTTTGATATCAGCTTGACCTTATTATTTAGCAGATAATGATGCGTTTTTAGAAGGTAAAAACTATGGCCAAACAAGCCTTCTCTATCTGTGGGTAGTTGAGATCATAAGCAATCAACATACGACTTAGGTAATACACATATTTTTCTTTTTGCTCCTTATCATATTGGGCCATCAGTTCCCCAATTGCAAAATGTGTGGCAGAAATATAGAGTAGTAATGGTTCACCTGTCGTGGGTGGCATTAGAATAGGGGGTTTAGTCAAATATTATTTGAGGAAATAAATTTTTTGTTGCTTGTTGGTAGCTTGAGAAACATGTAGACAATATGGAGAACATTTTTGGGGATTGTTTAGGCACTTACATGAGTTCCAGGGTGCAAATACAAGTTGGAGACCAAGTTTCAGGTACTCATCTAGACCATGTCTAGGTGCTAGGAGGCATGAGGATGAGATGTAGAGCTATGTGAGATCATAGAAGAATGCATGGATGTAATAAAATCTATTCTAGGTATGTTAGGACCTTTTGGAGAAGTTTCATGGTGATTTATGATGTTATTTTAGTTGACCCTAGCCTAGACAATGCAAAACCCTAAGGGCTAGCCATGCAAATGAGATGGGATGGAAATATGGAGAACTATTTGAGCTATGATGATGATTTTAGATTATGTAAAGATGTGTCCTAGAGGTGTGAGAAACATTGAAATCATTCTCAAGAGAAATTTGTAAGTTACATCAATTTTAGCGAAACAAGGTTCATGAAAGGGTGTTTTCTAGCTCAAATTGCACCTTGTGATGCTCACAATGAATTGTGTTATTTACATGGGACATTTTAGCTTTGAGGTATGTTTCTACATTGACTCTATAAGGTTTCACAAAATTAATGAGGTCATTTCATTATCATGTTTTTATGAACGAATGTTAAGAAGGTAAACAACTTTTTGTGTGTTTAAAACCCTAACTAAAAAGCAAGAGGAGAGAAAATGATCCAAAGTACCCATAATTTTTTGCTAATACATGGATTATTATTGGATTTTATATAGGACTTGTCTAGGTTTCCGTAAAGGTTTGGTAGAGCTTGTGGCAATGAGTGTGCCAAAATCAAATAGGCATGTTTCAAGAAGTTTAGATTGGGACAAGGTTGTCCAAAGGAGTTGAAAACACAATGGTTATTATTTTTAGTATGTGATTTTTTCCTTATTTCCATGGTGGTTTTAGGTCATGATGATGCAGTTCAAAGGTCAAGTGTGTCTTATTTGTGAAGACTAGTCAAAGGACAAAGTTTTTGGGTAGTTTCAGAAGTTTGAGAGATGAGCTCGGTTAAAGACCTTCCAATTTGAGTTAAAAGGAGTTAAAATATGTCATGGAATAAGGATTCACATATATTTCCATTGGTATAATTTTTTTCTCATGATGATGAGATATGATGGGTTATCTAGGTCAGGCTTTTTTAGGAAGAAGGTTTATTTGTTTTCGTGGATCGAATCGCTCAAGCTAAAAGAATGAAGTGAATGAAGCATGAGATGATTTAGTTGATGATTTCTCCTACCTGGAAAATAAAAAGGATGAATTTGGCTACTATTGAATGTTTTTTGAGTTCTTTAAAGAGGCAACAAGGGTGAAAACCAATTGAGTTTGAAAAACTAATTTTTGGGCAACTTGTTTTGGTAAAGAGGAAAGTTGTTGTGGTTTTTACATATAGATGTTTCATGAGTTATAAATTGAATAGATTTTATTTTAATGTCTTGGTAATTCCATAGAGTGATCAAATGTTATATTTTAATTCATATTGAGGGTCTTGAGGCCAAAACGTAAAATTAGGTTGTTGGAAACCCTTATTTTGAGAAGGATATGAACCAAAGGGCCCATTTAATGATTTATTTAATTGGTCCAAGAAAATTTGTGACCATGTATGGTTATTAAATGTTATATTACACATTTATGGTGAATTAGGAGCTTGAATAAGTATGGTTTTGTGATTTGTGGTTTTAGCTCATCCTAGTGATACGACATATGTTCTTCTACCCATTTACATGCATTAAAATCAGGTCTAGTACTAAATCTTTGAGCAAACTCATCCTTCATACTTTTAATCCATACATCGACATTGTCCAAGGTTAAGTGCTCTATCATCACACACCATTCTCACAACAGCTTTGAAAATAGGTCCCGACAACTGGAACTAAGATGTAGTCATTTACTTACCTTTAATACTTTTACCAACCCAAGCACACCAAGCTATCACCTAGCGGGTGCTGAGTGCTCACTCGAGGAATGCATGTATGTCGAGCCCCTCCTTTATGTGAGCCTCATGAGAAGTTTCCACTATTAATGGAGGATGATTTGCATAAGCAGAAGTACATTCACTTATTTAAAGAGGTAGAAGATGCAACTTAAGAGATCAAACATTAATGCGTCATAAAAGCTAATATCAATTTAAGAAGCATAATAAACTAGATCTGAGCTATGATAAGTCATATCACATAATATTTTACACACATAAACAAGATATAAAGAATGAACCCATATATATATATATATATCTATTTAAAATAGTTTTGGTAGCCACATTACAGTAAAAAAGGGTAATCTCAAACCATACATATTAAAATGATAGAGACCCAAATCCTATCAGCATCTCTCCGATATGTTACCCTAACTATAATTTTCCCATCTTAACCCTTGTTATGTATCCCAAAGTGTCATAAGGAGGCTTATGGCACCCCTTACAACCTTTAGCACTAAGTGCTCTAAACCCTAACATTACTACAACACTTCATATTCTCCTCTTTCTCTACATTCTCTATGCATTCTATTTGTCTTTGTCTATCTATTCATGTATATCTTCCATTCATATATCCATGTCCTCTCTTCCCTAGTTCGATCATCTCATTTTATAAGATCAACACCCACCGCCATGCCTTCTATCCTGGATGGATCACATTCTAAGTTTTGATGTGGTCCTCCATTGGTGAATGTATATCCCTTTACAAACCCTCCACTCTATATAATGATGTCTTATATGAATATTCCTTGTGGAATATCCTTTTCTTGACCTCCAAGGTTCTTGGCTGGACACCTTATCCACTCATCACACCTAGTTGGGTCCTCACATTTTTCTTCAAGTGCCTCTAGAATGCCAAATATGACTAAGTCCTTTAAACCCATGTTCTTCCTTCCGTGTGTGCCCTGGTTTCACTTAAACCCTTCTTAAACCCCTTTATCCTTCACGCTTCCCCGATCTCCTTCTGCTCACTAGTCCTGTGCACATGCACCCTTTGGTACTTAGCTAATATTTTAGGGCCCAACATGGTCCTCTATTAGTGAATACTTATCCCTTTGTAAACCCTCCACTCTCTCGTAATGATGTCTTCGGGAATATTCCCGATGGGAAATATCCTTTTCTTGACATCCAAGGTTCTAGGATGGCACCTTATCCACTCATAAAGCCTAGTCATGTCCTCACGGTTTTCCTCAAGTGTCTCTAGAATGCTAAATATGGAAAAGTCCTTTAAACTCATGTTCTACCTCCTGCGTGCACCCTAGTTTCACTTAATCCCTTCTTTAACCCCTTTTTCATGTGCACTTTTCCCGAGCACCTTTCTTCTCACCGGTCACATGTGTGCACACCATTTAGTACTTAGGAAATATTTTAGGGCCCAACATCAACTAAGAGTCAAGGTTATTGATGGGAGGGATGGCTTATATAGGAGGAGGTGACACTATATTATGTTCCAAGAATGATTACGATATGCAATGAGAGTTCTCACATGCTCCTCCAATTGCTCCATTGTTTGTTTATAATCTTTGTTTCGAGAAAGAAAGTGAGTTGTGGAATCCTTAAACAAATGTGCATCACCTTCATGTGTGGTTTTACCTATAAATATTCTTGTTAAAATTTAATCATCTTAAATCATATATTCCATAGGTTTTGTAACTCTTGGTTGGAAGACCTCCACATCTTGGGCTCTAGAGGCCCCATTGAAGAAACATGAGGTTATTTATGGTTTCTTTCTCTTCTTGTTTTTTTTATGAATTTTGAGATATCCTCCAAATTAGGTGTTATGAATTTCTACACCATCCCGAATCATTTCCAAGAAACTCCTAAATCCATAGGAAATTTTCTACGCCAAAGTAGACACAATATTAAACATGTGGGAACTTTCAAGTACTCAATAGGGGATCACAACTTTTTCATGATGAGATGAATCCATTTCCAAGAAAGATACACTTGGATGTCATTGGTGAACAAAATAATTTGAGGGATCAATTTCACCTTATTCAAGAAGCTCAATAGGATATTCAATAATTTAAGTTCTTACGGTGCCTCCCGAGATGGGAATATTTAGTGTGTTAATCATCCAAATTATTTCTCTTCAAATATTCTTCCGATTGATTGGAATCCATATCCTTTTCGGATGTTTGTAGAGATGAAGTGTGAGTTACCTATCTAGATATAGTCAAGAGACCACCAAAGTTGATGAAAGTAGTTATCTTTATTTTGAATCATTCCCTTTATCTTTAGATTACCAAGGTCTTGATCCTCTCCTTAACATCACCTACCTCTCTAATATTCCATAAGGTTAGTGGAAGGGGTTAATATTGCATCGCTTTACTCGCTTTAAAAAAATTGACCCATCATATTTTATTCCCTCAATGAAAATAATAGAATTTTACGTTTCTTATTTAATCTTCAGTCATCCACATATTGTCCTTTTTTCATACCTCAAAATAATTCATGTAATTAGCCTAGTAGTCTTCAATCGATGTATATGGTGATGATTGAAAACAGGACCGAAGCCTGACCACTTTTATTAAACTCAATCAATCAACCATTACAGAGAATGGGCTGCAATATTTATAGATATTGCATAGCCAAATACACATGGGAGAATAAGTTGCACAGGTGCAACCAAATGCCAGAATAAACAAGCTTCCAATAACATCCTAAGCGTGAAATGAATAGATACAAATATATTGTTTACAACAATATAACAATATGAAATAAAAGACAAATATGGTTGATTAACCATATAACCAAATAACAATTATTATTTAATTAATAAAATTAAATAATTTAAACTATGCATAATTAATATTAGGATAATAATATTTAATCCTAACATTCCCCCCCTTAATTGTGCATTGTCTGAAGAGATGAGGAGAGAAATGCTCTGAACAACTCGAACTTGTCACGTGCTAGTGACTTTGTGAAAATATCTACTCGTTGTTCAGCCGTTGGACAAAACTGAAGCTGGATGTTGTGCTTCAACACATGTTCACGTATGAAATGAACCTGAACTTCAATGTGCTTTGTTCTCTCGTGAAAAACTGGATTGCGAACAAGTTTGAGAACACCTTCATTGTCAACATACATGGTGGTCGGTTTGTCCTGTGGTATTCCAAGTCCTTCCAGTATGCGACGTAGCCAAATCACTTCACGCATGCGGCTTCTCCTATAGAACGATACTGCTTCGTGGAAGAGTGAGAAACAAAGTGTTGTTTCTTACTTCCCCATGATATTGGTCCGATCCCATAAAGAATACAAATCCGTAAGTGGATTTTCTATCATCAATGTTACCCGCATGATTTGAATCCGAATATCCAAAAAGAAGAATTTTTCATTTTTCTTGTATTCTGACCAAGATCCACCGATCCTTTGAGATATCTCAAAATGCGCTTTGCTGCTTTCCAATGACAAATTTTGGGTTCTGCGCATGAACTTGGATAGATAGCTCACCGCAAAGTGATATCCGGTCTAGTGTAGGTCGTGTAAATGAGACTCCCAATCACCGATAGAGAGTGGCACTTACCTCAGAGATGGATCTCGAACGAGATAATCGTAACTGCTCTCCATAGGTGTAGCAATTGGTGTGCAATCCATCATCCTAAACTTCTCGAGCGTTGTCTTGGTATATTTCATCTGAGAAACAAAGATGTGATTCTCTTTCTGCCATACTTCTAGTCCAAGACAGTAGTGCATAAGCCCGAGATCTGTCATGTCGAATGATCGCTTAAGATCTTTCTTCGTTTCATCAATCATCTTCACTGAACTGCCAGTGATGACTAGATCATTGACATAAACTACAACAATCACCATCTCCCCCCTTGCTTTTTAAGGTAGAGATTGGGATCGTATGGATTTCTGACGAATCCATGTTGTACGAGATGCTCATCAATCTTGATGTACCATGCCCGGGGTGCCTGTTTGAGGCCATACAGATATTTCTTGAGTCTGCATACCTTTTCTTCTTGACCAGGTACAATATATCCCTCAGGTTGAGTCATGTAGACTTCTTGTAAATCTCCATTCAGAAGGCACTTTTTACGTCCATTTGGTGAACTTTCCATCCAAATCACGGCCAGAGCAAAGATCATCCTGATCGTTTTGATCTTAGCTATGGGAGCAAATGTCTCCTCATAGTCAATGCCTTCTTTTTGTGTGTACCCCTTTGCTACAAGTCTTGCTTTGCACTTGTCCACTGTCCCATCTGCTTTGTACTTAGTTTTGAATATCCTCGCATCTAATGGGTTTCTTCCTCGTGGAAGATCAACAAGCTGCCAAGTGTTATTCTTCATCACTGATTGATATTCAGAATCCATGGCATCTTTCCAAGCTTTTGACTGTAGGGCTTCCTGGACTGTAGAGGGCTCGTCTGATTCAATAACTCTACTCATCAAAGCAAAGTTAACTTCTTCTCTTGCTTTACTGCATGTCCGTGGTCCAGGGGTGGATGTATCTGTGGAGCATCCAATCTTGCATCTCGTAATGTACTTGTACACCATTTAGGCATACGTTGAATTGTTCCCATGGGTTGTGGTTCTATCTGATCAACACCATCATCCCCATCATCACTTTCATATTCTGAGGGAACATTCGCCTTCAATTTTTACAACTAGTGAAAAATCTACATCTTGTGAGTCTCGGAGGAAGAGTCTCTGCTTCCTTCTTCTTGAAAAACTCAACATCTCTCGCTTGTGTAGACTTTTTTTGGTTTTAGGATCCATCAATCTATACCCAAGAGTCTCTTCACTGTATCCAATGAAGATGAGATTTTGTGACTTCATGTCTAATTGTAGACACCAAATTCGTGTCTTACGACCCCTTGTGACCCGCATCCCATTTCGCAACCTAACCTCATTACCTAAACCTTACACAATTATTTATTAATTACCTTGTAATTGATAAATCCCCATCACCTCACCTACCACCTCATTTTGCCACCTCATCATGACCTAGCCCTAATCCTAAACTAACCTAATTAAAACCTAAAACTTGGTCTACACCTACACCCATGACTAAGGACCCCTTTCTCACACCTAAAACCGACCTTCTAGTCACTTGACCAAGCCCGCAACTAATCTCTCGGGAGAAAAGCAGGGAAGGTGGGCTGTTTTACTAAAAATAGCCTACTTTTTCCTTACCGATGCCGGTTCCTACTCGACCGCCGTCGGTTACGTAACCGCCATCGGTTCCCTGTAAATGGCCTCCCCAAACCAAAAACAAAGGATCGGAATTTCATTTTTGGATCAGAGAAAAGGATTCTTTGAATCAAGAAAGAGCATCAGGAGCGATCGAGAAAACCCTGATCTTTACTTGACTGAGCAGAGACAAGTGAAGAGACAAGGAGAGTTAGCAGCAAGGAGAGCAAGCCAGGATCTGCAATGGATACGAGCCTGTGATACTCAGCTGATTTGATCTACTGTGTGCCAGACCATCCTACCTCAGTTCTGCCTTTGCCATCAGAGCTCTTGGACTTGCATCTCCGCGAATAATCAGTAAGCTACTTCTTGCATGTACTCTTTAATAACATTTCTTTGACTTTTTGAATCATAAGTCCTCACAAATCCATTCTTGGATCCACTACCCAACGTGTCATTGCATCTAACTGTCATTCATCTAGATCTCATCACCCTATTTCCTAATATTACCTATATACAGCCCTACAAATAACACAACTACCAAATAACACCACCACCCCACAAAACAACTAACCTTCAGATCCTAGACTCTCTGCGATATCGGTCATCGCCGAATCATCGCATCGGTTATCGATCGCCAACATCGCCATTATTATCGACTATAACCAATAACTTGACCTTTCCCCTACCCAGTTCAACAAAGCAATTTAATTGATATTTTATAGTCTTTTGTGTTAATTCATATTAGCAAGGGAACTGACCACCTTCGAAAGGAAGTTTTATATTTCCTGGGCCCAAGGCAGTTTCCTCATTTATTGTCTAATTAAAATCTTGTGGTCTTGTGTTCTTATTTGCAGGTAGTCCTTCCAAGACAAAAAGGAGTTCTTCGCAGTCAGCCTGATCTTTCTCTACGGTACGCGCACATCATCTCGACATTCTACAGGTATTCCTCCTAGCCCCAACCCTTATCTGTTTCTAAAAGGAACGAAACATTCCGAGTGAAACATTTTGGCACGCCCGGTGGGACCCATCTTGGGTTTCTGTTTCTCTTGCTTATTTTCATTTTAGGAAGCATACTTGCTGTTGCTGCTTTTGTTATATATTTCGTAAAGAATTTGTCTTGCTTTCCTAGTTTCGCATTAGTGAAAGTCATCTCTCTTGCTTCATCGAACATAATTTTCGATTTGGGTTTAAAACACGTGCATTGCATTCCTGCTTGTTGTTTTTCAATTCTAGTGAACGTAGATTAAGTAATAGGTCGTACACGTGGGGGTGATATCCACGGTATTGACAGGAAATTAATCTTACATTCACTGCACAACACATACCGAATCACTTCACAATTAACACAACTGACTCAAACATCCCCCTTTTTTCCGCGCGTATTCCTCCGCCCGATTAAGGTAACCTTATAAGCCAAAACAACTTGACATTTCCCTAAGTCTCTGTTTAGGATTCTAACATCATTCTACGTCTAAAGGCATAAGCCCACGATAATTAAAATTAACCCTAGGGTTAATCTCGGATTTGTGTGTGCATCTTGCTTGTTTTTAGTTCTGTTTTCTTTCTTATACTCTGTCTTCTGTGATCAATAATTGGACAAGTATACTAAACGTTGTTAAAAATCAAATTAGCAGCCTTTTTATATCTTGTTAGCCTGAGACTTCTTACACCGACATCGGTTACGACCGACGCGTCGGCTATAGTATAACCGACATCGATTCTTAGACCCGATATTTCGGTTCTTTCTTTTCCAATTCTGACAAACCAAAGAACCTACCAATTTTACCCCGAGTTTGTTTCTATTCTGATGTGATTGAAACCCTACTGTGAACTCCTGTCCATGGTTGTTATCACTCGAAAGCAAGCCGCCATGGTTTCACATGCTTGCTCTGTTTCTTTGCCTGAATCACCCCCTTCACATTCTGTGGGGAATCCTACGGATACCAGCGAGGTTCCTAAAATTCCTGTGGGAGATAAGGACTTTGCCAAGTTTCTGGATGCTAATTCTAGCGCTGTATAATACTATTTGTCTCATACCCCTGACCGTACGCCTGATGGTCAGCTCCTTGTTGGTATGCCTATTAGTATAGCTGCTCATTTAGCTCCCACTCCGCCTGATAATACCACCTTGCTTCCTGCATCTCTAGCCCCGTCTCCCAATCCGACGGCTTCAGAGGTTCATACGACTCAGATTGGCTTTCCGTTGGTTAACCTCGGACCCCACATATCATTACCGCCGACTGCCCCTACCTCATCTCTCTTGCAGACTGCTCATTCATGACTTGCTCTCTGCCACCTATCCACACGAGCTTTCCTTCTCAAGCTCCGCCTACCTTTTCATTCCCATACACGTATCCAGTGACCTCAACATCCTATATGGGACATCCCTATTCGGTTGCCTCAACATATTCATCCTCCACACCTTATCAACACTTAACCCCACCAGGATCTAGCGGTGGTCCTTGGCCCAATTTGCCTCCATTTACCACAACCACACCATCATCTCATCCAACTACTGATCTAATTAAACAAATGATGGACAAAATGCAAAACACAGGCTTCATTTGAGAAGTCGTAGCGCCTTGACATACGAGCAAGTTTGTCGGGAGCCCATTCACCCTTCTGTCCCCCTTCATTCATATCCTCCTCAATGGGAGTTGCCGAAATTTACTCGTTTTAATAGTAAAGAGGATCCTCAACAACACTTGCGATCATTTAGACATGCTTGTTATTTGATTGCCCATGATGATGCCTTGTTACTCCGCACCTTTCCCATGTCCTTATCAGGACCTGCCTTGGAGTGGTACAGTGCTTTAACCCAACACTCAATCTTCTCTTTTAACCAACTAGCCCAATCTTTCTTGGATCACTTCTCCATTAACATTGCTAAGAAAGTATCCATCACCGACCTTTATGCCATTCGACAATTCGAAGACGAATCTATCGCAGATTTCGTCGGACGATGGCGCGGCCTTATCAACCAACTTACATATGCCTTGCCTCAGACTGAACTTATCGAACTGTTTACGCGGGCTTGCGCTAAGCACATCTCCCCTACCCTCCAAATTCAAACTTTCCGTACATTCGATGAAGCCTTTACTATGGCTCGAAAACTAGAGATTCGAGCCTTAGAGGAAGAGAAATTGCGGTTGCGTAACAAAAACCCCAATTTCCGAACTCCTGATTCTACCAATAAACCAAATACCACCACTCCTCACGCGTCCACTTCTTCTAAATCAAAAGGAGCTGTCCACGCGGTGATGGTTAAATCTCAAACACCGTCTAATGCCCCACCAAAAACCACCTATAAGTATAAAGCAGAGCCCATCAATTACACTCCCTTGGGAGAAACTTATGGTGTCATCTTGGAAAAATTGCTCAAGGCCGGAGCTATCACCTTGCCCCCTGTTAAACCTCACTCCGGGTTTGACTCCACTCGCGCTATACCTGCCTGGTACAAAGAAAATGACTTCTGTAACTTTCACCGTGTAAAAGGACATAGTCATGAAAACTGCAAGATGTTGAAAAACATAGTGCAGGAAATGGTTGACGCAGGGGATATAACCCTCGATAATCCTAATGCCCCTGCCAACCGAAATTTGAAAATCTTCAACAAACCATTCCCGAATCACTCTCCCAACAGTAACACAAACCAGGATATCTTAGCCGAGGAGAGTGTTCATGAGATCCATGCAGTCTTTGATACCCAGCCCAAAGCCTCTATCGAGAAAATTTTGAATCAAGCCTCTTCACTAACACAGGAGCCCGAACCTCCTTTACCACCATCGAACCAAAGCGAAATCATTCCTTTACCCATAAGGGAGTTAACTGCCCAGACTTCTCTTCCCATCGATGAGTCTTCTTATACCACATCCCTACAAGATTGCGAACGGATGTTATCTAACCTATCTATTTCCCAGATTTCCCCTTCTACCCCTCTTGCTGCACAAGAGGAAGGTACGCCACTCCTTTTGACATCCTTAGACGAGGAATCTCTTGCACCGACATCACCAAATTCTTTAACCATGACGGATCCTCTCGAACATGCCCTCCTGCCTATTAGTCCTTCATCACCTAAATCTTTTCAACAACCGGTCGACCTCTTGACATCTATTGATACAGTGCCTCGTTTACCCCCTGTATCACACCCACAGTGGACCGGAATCACAACCCACCTTTCTTCCGTACAAAAGTTCACATTCACACGTGAGGACTGTCATTCCACAGAAGATAGACAGGCCCTATGGGAACGTTTGAGTACGCCATATTCTACTCAAATGCAAATGACCGATCCTGAGACCTCCACCATATACCCGAAGTGTTTACAGAAGCTTAAAATGCCCATGTTCTCACCTTCACCCCCCTCACCTCTACCAAATGCCCCGTCCACTTCTATTAACTTAGCCAAATCTTCCCCTACGCTTGGGACCTTACCCATACCCAGTCTAACACACCCACCTAAGCGGCTTGATTTATCTAAAAATAAAGCCGTCCACCCCATTAAGAGACAGACTCAATCTCCTCAACCTATGCCTCTATCACAACTAAAACCATCATCGTCACACCTACCTTCCATATTGGGACCCCATCCCTCTACCTTACATCAATATATCATACCTCCTGCGTTTCCTTTAAAGCGACCTACGCCTTCTGCACCCATACATACAGATCAAAGGGTATATCAACATTATCACTCCGCGTATCCTGTCCACCTATCAACCCTAAACAAATTCCATCATCAAAAGATTTGTTTTCGGTCACTCTTATTTCCCCGTGGTTGTTTTCTGATACCACACCATCTCGTGGCCTCATCATCCGATATAAACTTCTGTGCGCTAAAAGAAACCACGTTTAGTGAAAAACACGTATCAACACCCCTCGGCTAAACCACCACCCATACGAACTAACCACGCCCAAACATTACCAAAACCCGCGCAATCAATACCCTCATCCTCTTCTGATTTTGACCCACTCAAAGGATCTTACGCCAAAATCCTTGCTATGTTAGTAGAGAATGCGACCATTTCCCTACCCCCACTTAGACCTTATGACCCGTCTAAACCTCGACCTATAGGTTATGATGAGTCTAAGATCTGCGCTTATCACCGCACACCAGGACATGATGTGGAGGGATGCAAAGCTTTAAAAACCATCCTTCGTCAGTCACCTCTCCCAGATAGAAAGGTTAAGAAAGACAACTTACGAAGGGAGAGACCTTTAGTTTCCATTCCCTCTCCTATACCATCTGTCCCCGCCTCACCAAGATCTATCATTATTACAACCCCACCTCTTGAAGACCATGATTTATCCCAATCATCTTCTTCATCTCCGGTCTACGAGATTAATATGATTAGTGTTGCTACTCGAGCACAGAAAAACAATGAGAAAGCGAAAGAAAGCACACCTGCATCCTCTCCTTCTCCGTCTAGCATCCCGATTGCACCACCACCCAAAGTGGTTATTCATGGACCCGCTTACCCCGTCTCTAATGGAGCTGCCCATCGAGCCATGATTAAACAGCTTCACCAATCACCCGTAAAAATGACACTATATGATCTCATTCAGACTTCTGAATCTCATCGACAAGCTCTCGTTGAAGTTCTTCAGGGGATCGAGGTCTTACCTAATGAAACCCTTCCCGTTGCCTCCATTCTGACACCCAATCACATTGCCTCTCTCACCAAACAACCCACCGCCCCAACCACTTCTGTCTCTGTACCACAAGTGCTGCGCAGATCGGTTTCTCAAGATGAAATTGTCGATTTTAGTACGAAGATCTCGACCGCTACTGTTCATCTCACCTACGTCCCGAAATTCGTGTACGTCGTGTTATGATTGACGGGGGTGCTAGCCTAAACATCATCTCTTCAAAAGCTTTTCAACAAATGAATATCCCTTCTAGCTACATGTGTGCCAACCCCATCATGTTGCGGTCATTCAATGATGCTATTACCTCTACCTTAGGCACCGTGATCCTCAACATTCGGTAGGACCATGTACTTTACCCGAACTCTTCTATGTCCTTGAGGGAGAGTTCCAATATAATATATTGCTGGGTCGTCCTTGGATCCGGGCCATGGGATGCGTTCCTCAACATTACATAGAGGCATAAAATTTGAGTACAAGGGGAAGTCCTACACCGTAAAGCTGATCCTCCCCCTTTAAAACCTGTAATATGTTATACCGCCCTAACGATGTGCTTATACCAATCAAGACACCCATACATTCAACCCAACCATCCTCTTGAATGTACCTCAACCATCCACCTCAACCGCGCTACACCTTCAACTCGATGAAACCACCGTCGCAAAACCACTTCCCTTCCCATGCAGCCTAACATCCCAACCTCCGACCCCTTAGTAGATGTTTTTCAATGCCTTACGCTGGGGGAGTACCGCCTATATAACGTTAGTTCTTTCCCTACCCCGCAGGAGTACGGACAATTACATGCACATCCCACCTACGACCGTCGCGTGGGGGAGGTAATCTCTTACGGACCACCCCATTGCCGCACCAACCTAACGTATGGGGGTGTTGACGCATCCTCCATTACCCCTGAACCTCCTCTTGGTGTGGTTCCCTTCCAATCCGATTTTCAATACTTGACAAATCATCGTTTCGCCCTCACCTTCTTGACTCACTGTGCTTGGAAAGGCTTTGGTTTTGGTCTTTACGAACAAGGCCGACATACACTCATTCCCGTGACTACCCGCAAACACAATGATCGCAGTGGTCTCGGTTTTCCTGAAACACCTACACAGGAGACACCTCGTGTCAGCTGTATTCTGGAAGAAGACGACGTCACCCCTACCAAACCATCATCACCCACTTTGCCATCATCACCCACAGAATCTATAGACCCTGAATCTATCCCTCCTAACTTTTTTTTTTTTTAAATGCTATCTTCATAGGTCCTCTCACTTATCAACGTGATAATGAGGACCCATCTTCTCTTCCCCTTCTGTATCTAGACATGATCGAAGAGGATTCGCCTTTGATTAATGTTGTTGAGTGTCAGGATGACGACTCCATCCTCACTTACCTTGGCGCGGATGATTCTTATATTCAACGAGCCTTACCATCTGAAACCCAAACCATGCTGAACGAATCTACTATAGAAATCAACATCCACACGGAGGAGGATCCTCACATTGTGAAGATCGGACAATCCCTTAACGCATCAGAACAAGTCGCCTTTACTACTTTCCTCCGTGCTCGCAACCAAGCTTTCGCTTGGTCCTACGCTGACATGCCAGGAATTGATCCTGACATTGCTGTCCATAACATTACACTGAAACCCGATTCCAAGCCAATTAAACAAAAGCCGAGAAAATGCATCCACGCATTGCCCTATTGGTCAAAGAAGAGCTTCAACGACTTCTTTCTGTTTCCTTCATCTTGCCTATTGACTATCCTCAATGGATTTCTAACATCGCACTCGTCTTAAAGCGACGGGGACTTTGGATATGCACGGATTTCCGGGATCTTAACCTCGCTTGCCCTAAGGATGACTTCCCCTCCCAGTATTGATCAACTTGTTGATCTCACTGCGGGTCATGAAATGCTTTCTCTCATGGATGGCTTTTCAGGATACAACCAAATTTTGGTTGCCCCTGCCGATCAACACAAAACTGCCTTCATAACTCCTTGGGGAACCTTCTGTTACCGTGTAATGCCATTTGGCCTTAAGAATCTTTGGTGCGACCTATCGGCGGGCTATGACCTACATTTTTCATGACATTATGCACACTATCCTTGAAGATTACGTCGACGATCTTCTTGGCAAGTCTAAACATCGCAGTGAACATCTCGATGTTTTAACCATTATTTTTGATCACCTGTTACAATATTCTGTCCGTCTTCAACCAAAGAAATGTGTCTTTGGTGTCCTTTCGGGAAAACTTCTTGGCTTTATCGTCTCTTTGCATGGCATTGAGGTCGACCCATCTAAAGTCAAAGCTATTCTAGAAATGCCCCCACCTACTAATCTCAAACAATTGCGTAGTTTACAAGGTAAGCTCCAATCTATCCGACGTTTCATCTCCCAACTCTCGGATCGATGTCAACCTTTCCATCACCTCCTTAAAAAGGACATTGAATTTCAATGGAGTGAAGAGTGCCACCAAGCCTTTGAAGCTCTCAAAACTTATCTCTTGCAGCCACCCGTGCTTATCCCACCTCAAGACGACCGCCCTTTCTACCTTTACCTTTCCGCCACTGACCACGCTGTAGGGGCCATGCTTGCACATCGTGACTCTGAAAATCGAGAACAAGCCATTTATTATATAAGTCGTACTTTGGTAGATTATGAGACTAGGTATACACATGTAGAAAAGTTGTGCCTAGCCCTATCATTTGTGGCTACCAAGCTCCGACACTACCTTCTGAATCACAAAACTTTCATCATCACCAACACGGACCCCATCCATTACATGTATGCCAAACCTCATCTAAACCAACGCATCGCCCGATGGCTCATGCTCCTCGCCGACCTCGACCTTGAGTTCATCCACCAGAAATCAATCAAAGGACAAACCATCGCAGACCAACTTGCGGAAGCCCCTTTACCTGGGGAACAATTTACCAATTTTATATTCCCCGACGAACTCATCGCCACTCTTTCACTCGGGGAAGAGTCGTATCAAATGACCCTCTTCTTCGATGGATCTAAATGCCAGCAACGGAGGAGGAGCCGGCGTTGTTCTCATCCCTCTTGACGCTGAACCTATGCCTCTTTCATTCTGGCTTGATTTCCCCTGCACTAATAATACAGTGGAATACGAGGCCCTTGTTCTGGGTCTCCAAGTTGCGATACACTTAGGTATCAAATCTATCAATATTTTTGGTGACTCTCGATTGGTTGTCAATCGAGTTATGGGCATCTACCAATGCAAAATGAGGAACTTCAAAAATACAAATACTACGTGGACTCACTTCTAGCCTTATTTACTCACTATTCTATCCAAACCATTCCCCGCTCCACTAACAAATTTGCGGATACTATGGCTTGCTTAGCCTCGCAAATTCTAGCTTCATCAACTGACTCAGAATTATTTGTCGTGGTCCAACAACTTTTTGCCCATCTTATTTAGCCCCTTGTTTGTACGATAAATACCGTGTCTACTAATTCGCAGGATACCTGGTACCACCAATTTCACGACTATCTTACAATCTCTATTCTCCCACCTGACCTTACTAGTAATGGAAAACGTGCTTTTCTTAAAAGTGTTTCACGTTATGTTGTCATGGGGGGACTCCTCTATAAACGTGGCTTTGATGGTATCCTCCTTCGCTGTCTAACTGCAGCGCGAGGTCACCTATACCATCCAACAAGTCCATGATGGGATTTGTGGTGGACATTTTAGTGGCCTTCTTTGTGGCTAAACGAATCCTTCGCCTAGGTTATTATTGGCCTACTCTCAATAACGACTGCTACGAATATGTTAAGCGTTGTGTTATGTGTCAACAACATGCTAACCTTCAACATACTCCTAGCCATCCACTGCAGTCGCACGAGATCTTTGGCCTTTCTCACAATGGGGTTTAGACCTTATTGGTGAGATTCACCCATCCTCTTCACAATGTCACCGATGGATAATCACAACCACCGAATATTACACAAAATGGGTGGAGGCCATTCCACTCGCTTCGATCAAAAAGGAAAAAAATTGTCAAATTCATTAACCATCACATTATCTCATCGTTTTGGTATTCCTCATCGCCTAATAACGATAATGGTAAATCTTTTAAAAACAAGTTGTTCAAGACCTTTGTGACAACTTTGGTATCAAACTTAGTTTCTCATCGCCTTACTATCCATGAGCCAATGGTTAGCCGAATCTTCTAATAAAACCCTAACCAAAATCCTCATGAAAGTTGTCAATGAATCCGGAAGAAATTGGCACGATCACATTCCTTTTGCCCTTTGGGCTTATCGTACTAGCATTTGTACCTCTACTAATGCCACACCTTTTTCTTTGGTATACGGATCGAGGTCTTGCTTTGCCTCTCGAAATACAAATACCCTCCCTTAGAATATCTCTTCAGGATATTCTCACCAACGATGATTTCCGCCAAGAGCGGTTAGCCCAATTGGAGCTCCTTGACAAACGTCATCTTACAGCTCTTGATCACCTTCAAATCTATCAAAAACGCATCAAATGTGCTTATGATAAGCGACTTCATGAGCGTACCTTTAAGGTTGGTGATCTTGTCCTCAAAGAGAATCAACATGTCACCAAACTAGAAAAGAGCAAACATGGAAAATTTGCTCCCAATTGGATTGGGCCTTATATAATCACTCACACCTATGGATCAGGCACTTATCGTTTAGCTTCACTTAATGGTAAACCTGAGCCTGAACCCCTTAATGCCTTGCATCTTCGACCATTCTACTGTTGAATTTAGTGTTATATCACTTCTTATCTACCTGCCGCTCGTCCCTTGAGCTCACATACCACCACATGCACTTCGTTTCCTACACCTCATAATAAAAATCAAGCTCACATAGTTTGATTCTCACCTCACCTAAACGATGCCTTCCCCTTTTTAGTCTAGTCCATGACTTCAAAGTATTAAAATAAGCCATATTCTTATGGGATTTTCTTGAGTCAAACTTCCTACCAAACTAGATGCTTCACGCCAAAAGAACATCTAGCTATCTAAATTATATATAGACTGTTCCCTCGAAGGATAGCTATATGCCAAATTATTGTTGCTATTCTATATAGACTGCTCCCCCGAAGGACAGCTATGCACTAAAATCATATCTGCTACTATAAATAGACTGCTCCCTCGAAGGACAGCTATACACAGTCCCTTTATCGAAGCTTCTCGCATTGATCACTTCGTGAAGACCTCAAGAATAGCACAATCAATATCCTCAGACTTCTTCCCGCATCGATCACCTATATTCAAGAAAAATAAAAGCCTCATTCAAAAGAAATTTTTGGGTCATGGACTTGTCTATTTAGGGTAGGTTCTCTTTCGTCGAACACTCACTTTGTAATAAGTTCTCTCGTACCTCGGCTATATCATCCACCTCACCTCACCATTTGTTTCAACTCAAGGGACGTAACGCACACCCGATATATTCGATCATACAACTCTTTTCACCTATGGACTTCTCGCCTATGCACGGTACCCGTGGCTTCAAGCTCGTTCTACGTTGTGTTGTTTGTTTAGCTCTTTTCACCTACGGAGCACTCTTTCCGCTTTGCCTCGCATCTAGGATTGTGTGTTGATCTTAATCGGACATGGTTCCCTTCTACTTGGGTAGGCTAACTTTTGCTTCCTTATACCTTTTACAACATCACCAATTCATTACCGACACCAACAACCTTACCTTACCAATATTAATATCAATATTCTTACCAACCAACCAATTGCCTAAACTGTACCAAATTACCCGACCGCCTCTCCCGATCCTAAGGGAGAACTACATCGGTCTGAGGCCCCTCCTTGCTTTGTGCAAAGGGCTATGTAGGCAGCACTTCGGAGACATGGGGTCTCCCAAGGTTAGCTCGACCATCCCCTACCATAACCTATCATGTGTGGTAAATATAAATATTTTTGTGTATTTCTATTTAATCACATTCCTCTTTATCCTTTTTTCAAAAAAACCGAAAATCAAAACGAAAACATTCTTATTATGATAACTCAAATCAACATACATATCTCATTTTATTTAGATGTTAAACAAATACATCTTCTCTATCATCGACACGTAGGTCGGTACTCTTATTTATTCTTATACCTTGCTAACATTTATTTAGACCCTCACGCCTCATCCCGAACTAGGTGATGATCGTGATCGTCGACCCCTCTCGCCAGGCCTCTCTGTCCTCAAAGGTACCACGGCTATTGGTACCGCCCACTGATCTGCCAATCTCTCCTGTAACATATGAATACGCCCTCTCGCATGGAGGACTCCAGCCTCTAGTCTCTCCGCCCGTGACTCCGCAACCACTAACAATCCTCTTGTCTCATTCACCTGCGTTTGGAGCTGCTGAACCAAACGCTGCAGACGATCCCTCTCTGCTGTAATCACCGCTATGTCAGGACGATCATGTACACCTCGCAGTTCTGCTACCCACCATAATCTATAGGCCTCTGTCGTTCCTGCATCCATTACCCTGCGATCGGCTGCTACCTCTTCAGGCCCTTCTGGAGGTGTTGGCTGGGGAGGTGAGAATACTGCCTCTGCATCGATCCTCATATAGGGTCTATAAGCCTGGGGTATATCCTGCACAAATCCAAATTGTCGCCGCACGCGATCTATAGGAATCCTCTCATATTCACCTGGCCTGTGCCCCGCGATCCATCTCAATCGCTCTACACCCCTCAATTCCTCAGCTATGTTCTCTGTTACCATATAATTCCCGTAAGGCCTCCAACAGATATCCGCAATCGTCACTCTCTCCCATACCTGCCTATAATACTCAAAGTCATCCGTCACGGCCTGGGATCTTGCCTCCTGTTCTGTCTGGACCCATCGTCTGAATCCCAACCTCTGTACTCCGGTTTCTCCCTCGATCGATGGATCGGCCTATCTTTGTCGTCACACACAAACAATGTGCTCATAGGCCCAACAAAGTTGTAATAAGTATGAACAATCCAAAGTTGTCCCCGTGATTTCGCCTACAAGCCCATAAACCCCTGTATAACTCCGCCAAATATGCAGGTGCCCATGCAAAAGTCACGTTCCTTTCTATCATCTCCCAAATAACACACATCAATGCCTTTGGAAATCTTCCCCCATCCGCCCTCGGTAACGCGTAATACCCTACCGCTATCATTAATATCACTGCTAACCTTGTCTCCTCAGGGTGTGCTACATACATTATCCCATACGTAAATGACAAACCTCGCTGTGTTAAATCTCGTGCGTATGGACCAAATACTGCTGTTATCGCTCCCCGTGCCACGCTAGGTAATGCCTGATATACTGGTTTTCTTGTAATTGGGAGTCTCAAAATACGGAACACATCTTCCAATGTTACTGTCATTTCCCCTGTTAGCAGAGATAGAAGGTATTTTTCTCAGATTCCATCTCTCAATCAACGCTCGTAACATAGCATGGTTACGTGCGATTCATGAATAATAAGCGGATTCATGAATAATAGCGGATTCTACTTAACCCCAAACAATTTATCAATGTCCATTCAAATTTGGCGTTACATCCGCTCGATTTGTGACAACAAATACTGGTACACTATCATTCATCCTCAACCCCGCTCTCGCCTACATACATCCAAATAACAAAAACCATTCAATTCCTCCAATCCCCGGGTTTTTTCTCAAATTCGAAATTCCTACAAAGAATCGCAGATTGCTCGTTATACTAACGTGGACGGCCGGTAACCGATACCGGTTATCCCTAACCGATATCGGTCCTCATTTTTCATACACCTTGCCTAAAACAACCACCTACGACAATAAATTGCTCGTTTATTCCTCTCTCAGTATACATGCTGCATATACACGAAACCCTTGATTACCTACCATGTAACACTCACCCCATTTATAACCCTTGTTATCATCTTTTCTTTCTCATATCTACCCACATACTCTCCCCCATCTTATTCACAAAACATGCAGTAGTCAAATCACAAACAAAACGTTACCTCTTGGGTTACAGGTAGCTTAAGGTGGCCCTTGTCTTCCCTCTTGTCCCTGCCTGCTGGATGTTTCTCCTCGTCCTACCATTATTACCACCTTTTTCAAACCTGCCTTTCTATCTTCTGAATCTCAGATCACATTCACTTTCCCTGTCTCTTTTCTCCTTATCACTCAAATTTCTCATGCAATTACCTGTCTCAGTCGTCAAAAAGCGTCGCGTTCACGTATTTAACTTCTTGCATGGCTCTCAAAATTAGAACTTAAGTTGCCACCCTAGCTTTTTTATTTTTAGAAAAGCTCATACCTAAATAACCGGTATCGGTCATGTAACCGATATCGGTCTACTAACTACCGGCGTCGGTTATTTAACCGATATCGGTTACACCCACCCTTTTGAAACATGGTCTTTTCTTCATTTTTTTACCTAATTTTTGTCGCGCCCACCTCTTTTCCTGCATCACAACACCATTATCCATATATGTCCATCCACCACACATATCATTACAATTTCATTAACATCATCTATTTTACAAAAACAAACCAGCCATCAGCTAAGGATACCAAACCAAAACAAAACAAAACAAAAAACTATCTATCTATACCTCATTTGAATCCAACTCATCAGATACATATATAACAATGTCACAAAACCAGCCCAAAACATGCAACATTTCATCATATAACACATCATCCATATATCAACATGTCAATTAAACTCATCATATATTCTATACCACAAACCATTGACGAAATACTTAAAAACATTTTCAACACTGCATATGAATCAAAACATCATCTATATATATATATATATACAAGTTTTCAAATATACACTGTGCCCTACATCGGGGCCTCTGTGATCTCATAATCCAACAAAGCCGGCACGCAGGCCGCAATAACTATCAATACTCTCGACTCGGCTCGCAGGCCGGTCCCTCATATCAAAAATATACTCGGCTCGCAGGCCGGTATACAATAAATGAATGAATGAATAAATGAGTAATATGTAGGCACGCAGGCCTCTATAAACATAACCGGTTCGCAGACCGGTGCCCATATCCAATATACAAATACAAAAACAATGCAGGGGATCCTCGCCTCTCCCCATCACCCTCGCACCTCTCCTGCTGGTCTCAGGGCGCCTCGCCTCCTGCTGCACATAATGAGACATGCCGGCTGTGGCTGCACCTCCCTGCGATCTCTGACTACGCGAGGTCTCCGCTCGGTGTGCCGCATATGGCTGATACTCAACTCCGGTACTATCTAGAACATCCCGATAAGACGGGCCTCCGCTCTCGCCTCCATGTGTGTCTATCCCGTGCCACCGCGGTCTTGGGCCGGTCCCCGACTCCTACCGCCCGAAGCACCCACCCGTGCTCAGTCTTTGGTGGTGCTCGTGGGTCAGCCGGGCGGGTGGCTTCTTCTATTCGTATTGTGTCGGGCCGTGGCTGTGCTGCACGCTGCAGTGTGGTACATCTTCTTCTTTTGAAATACTCGCACTGCATACTGCACCTATGGCCGTATCTTCTTCGGCTGGTGGTCTTTGCCGTGCAATCGTACTCCGAGCTCAGGCTACCGCCCCTGTAAGACCCTATCGTACTGCTTGCGCAGCAGCAAGCTTTACCCTCGTAAGAGTTGCACTCGACCCCGAGCTGATCTCTCTCTCGTCATCACAGCCGCCAAGTCTGGCCGTGTCTACTCCCTCGCCGCTCTCTGACCAGCCCACCACACCATGTATGCTCCTGTACAACCAGCATCATCTACTGTGTCATCTGCTGGCCTCTCAGCAACCCAATCTGGATCCAAGGGCTGCAGTGCGTGCGGTGGGGCCTCTACATCATCCCTCTGTCGAGGGAAGGGATGTGGCTCAAATCCCTGCCGCAGCCCCATCTGCTGCTGCACCTCTCTGGGGTATCCTCTCGTACTCTCCCGGCCTCCGTCCTGCTATCCAGAAAGTGTACTGGATCCAGCGTAACTGTACTCGGCCTCCTCTGTGCGGGTGATGACCTCTGTAAGGTCTCCATACGATATCTACCGCTGTCAGGCCCTCTAACAAATGCCTGTAGTAGCAACGCCTCTCTCCATGACACCGCTGTGGCTGCGCCCACGACTCCCAACCACCTCTGAAAGCCGTATCTGTATATAACCTGTGGCCCTGGCTGCTGGGGTAACCCTACTGGTCTGATGCATATGATGTGCTCATATGCCCAACAGTGAAGTAAAAAAGTTGAACAAATACCAAATCGCCGCATCCGGCGATAACCCCAGAGCTCTCAGAGCCCGCATTCTGATACACTGGTGCCCACGCATAGCAAGTATGCTCCTCCACCATCTCAAGCAGCACCCCCATCAATGCCCGTGGAAAACGGCCTCCCTCTGAGTCCGGGAGGGCGAAGCAGGTGATCCCAATCATCAAGACGGCCGGCCGTCGTGTCTGCTGTGGTGCAAGACAGTACATGTCACCATACCCGATACTCGCGCTGTGATAGGTAAGTAGCGCGGCTGCATCTCCAAAAACCTGCAGGATGCTGTCCATCGCCGTCTCCGAATCTACCTGGAACACTGCCTCTCCCTCGATCGGCAGTCGAAGGATGCGATACACATCCTCCAATGTGATGGTCATCTCTCCGGTCGGGAGATGGAACACATTGGTCGCCGGATCCCATCTCTCGATGAGGGCGACCATCAGGCTGTGATCTCTATCAATAGCTCTCAGGTATTGCTGGACTCCGCCGAGTCCCACCTCACGCATGATCGCCCAATGAGCCGCAGATACGTGTGGCCGCATCCGCACCAACAGCGGGGGCATCCTATCCCGCATCGTCAACTGCTGACGTGCCTGCAAAACCAACCCACAACCTTAGACCAACTCTCTATCACATCATCTACTTTACCCTCTATACTCCCTTTTTTAACCCATACCAACCCAACCCCAAACCCATACAACCCACCCCCAAACCCATACCAACCCAAACCCATACCAACCCAACCCAAACCACTACCCGACCCAAAGCCCAAACCACTACCCGACCCAAAGCCCAAAATCTACCCAAAACAAACCAACCCAAAAACAAACCCCACCCACACCCCAAAACACACCAACACAAAACAAGCCCAACCCAAACCCAAACCCACCCAACCCCAAAACAAAACAAACCCACACAAACCCCCAATAAACCCACACAAGCCACAGCAAAAACAAACAAAACAAACCAAAACAAAACAACACAAACACTTCGGACCGGTATCGGTCCCAAACAACCGACCACGGCCCTCTTCCCACCGACGCTTCGTCCCAACCATCGACCGACGCCACAACCACACAGAGCTCACTAAAATTTTGCGACCGATGCTTGGTCGCTAGCGACCGACATCGGTCCCTGTCATTTCCCAGAGCCGAACCCCCGCGCGGCCCCCCACCCACATTTTTGCATTTTTCTACTTATCTACCCACCCAAACACCCTAAAAACCTACCCACCTAGCCGCCTTGCCCTATTTTACCCATCTATCCTCTTCATTTTTCAAATTACGTCCATTTACTCATTATTTCCTAAAACATGTAAATTCCTACCCAAACCCCCAATTTAGCTTAATACCATTCAAATGCACAAAATAAAGAATTTCGAACCTACCCGAACGACGACACGTGCCGTGGGTGGGATGGGTGGTGGTGGTCCACCGGTCCAACCCCTCCTGCTCCTCCCCGCTCGTGCTATAGCTCCACTTACGATCTGCTGGGTCCCCGCCAATCAATCACGCCTCCTCCTCACTCGGGCCCGCAAACAACTCACTCCTCCAGTAAAAAAGCTCCACCTCACTCAATAAAACCTCCAATCTCAACTCCCCACGTTAGACAAATCAATTTGGTTTTCAAATAACACAAGTGACAATGACAAGCCGTATTTTTCTTTTTATAGGTTTTTCGCCTTAACCGATATCGGTCATGTAGAATCGACATCGGTTTTTCTGCCAACTTTCCCCAATTTTTGCCCTTATTTACCATTTGCCCCTTTTTAACCACATATCGCCTATATCCACCTTTGCTGAACACCATTTGTTTACCTATTCGGCCCGACCCAAGGCCTCAACCTACCCATTTGGCCCGACCCAAGGCCTCAACCTACCCATTCGGCCCGACCCAAGGCCTCAACCTACCCATTCGGCCCGACCTAAGGCCTCAACCTACCTATTTGGCCCGACCCAAGGCCTCAACCTACCCATTTGGCCCGACCCAAGGCCTCACCCTACCCATCCGACCCGACCCAAAGCCGCCACCCAACAACTTGGCCCGACCCAAGGCCTCACCCTAACCATCCGGCCCGACCCAAGGTCAGAATTAACAACTTGGCCCGACCCACGCCATATCACTTCAATACCATACCCACAATCAACGCTTTTATTTTATCCATCCATCCTGTACCTTTTGTTCAATCGAGCTCACTGTTCGTGTTTTAGCATGATTAGGGTCCTCGACTTGATCTGTCGACCAACTTTGCCTGTACCTGACCGTGACGTTTATCTCAACCAAACCAACCATTTGGTACTTCCGAACACGCCTAAACGCTCTCTGCACCTTACCTATTATATACCCTGGAGCTACTTCCTATGCCTTGATACCAGGATTATATCACCCTTGTTTGGATAAACTATCGACCTTTGCCTATACATTGCTGGTTTGCTAGTCAAATCATGTACCCTAGTCGTACGATTGCATTTCAACATGCGTCTGCTTCCTTGGACCTACCCCACCACCTTACCATCCCCTCTACAACATTCACCCTTTATCAACCCTATCCCTGATTTCCCGTTCGCTCAATCTGTGCTAGATTTGAGGGGGATTACCTATATCCTTAACAGGAGAAACCACTTCATATTATTGTCCGCGCAGCTTTACAACACAAGCTACACGACAATAAGGGGCTAATGTAGACACCAAATTCGTGTCTTACGACCCCTTGTGACCCGCATCCCATTTCGCAACCTAACCTCATTACCTAAACCTTACACAATTATTTATTAATTACCTTGTAATTGATAAATCCCCATCACCTCACCTACCACCTCATTTTGCCACCTCATCATGACCTAGCCCTAATCCTAAACTAACCTAATTAAAACCTAAAACTTGGTCTACACCTACACCCATGACTAAGGACCCCTTTCTCGCACCTAAAACCGACCTTCTAGTCACTTGACCAAGCCCGCAACTAATCTCTCGGGAGAAAAGCAGGGAAGGTGGGCTGTTTTACTAAAAATAGCCTACTTTTTCCTTACCGATGCTTCTGCCTCTACTCGATCGCCGTCGGTTACGTAACCGCCATCGGTTCCCTGTAAATGGCCTCCCCAAACCAAAAACAAAGGATCGGAATTTCATTTTTGGATCAGAGAAAAGGATTCTTTGAATCAAGAAAGAGCATCGAGTGATCGAAAACCCCGATCTTTACTTGACTGAGCAGAGACAAGTGAAGAGACAAGGAGAGTTAGCAGCAAGGGAGAGCAAGCCCAGGACTACAACTGGATACCAGAGCCCTGTGATACTCAGCTGATTTGATCTGCTGTGTGCCAGACCATCCTACCTCAGTTCTGCCTTTGCCATCAGAGCTCTTGGACTTGCATCTCCGCGAATAATCAGTAAGCTACTTCTTGCATGTACTCTTTAATAACATTTCTTCGACTTTTTGAATCATAAGTCCTCACAAATCCATTCTTGGATCCACTACCCAACGTGTCATTGCATCTAACTGTCATTCATCTAGATCTCATCACCCTATTTCCTAATATTACCTATATACAGCCCTACAAATAACACAACTACCAAATAACACCACCACCCCACAAAACAACTAACCTTCAGATCCTAGACTCTACCGATATCGGTCATCAGTAACCGCCATCGGTTATCAGTAACCGCCATCGGTTATACTGACTATAACCAATAACCAGCCTTTCCCCTACCCAGTTCAACAAAGCAATTTAATTGATATTTTATAGTCTTTTGTGTTAATTCATATTAGCAAGGGAACTGACCACCTTCGAAAGGAAGTTTTATATTTCCTGGGCCCAAGGCAGTTTCCTCATTTATTGTCTAATTAAAATCTTGTGGTCTTGTGTTCTTATTTGCAGGTAGTCCTTCCAAGACAAAAAGGAGTTCTTCGCAGTCAGCCTGATCTTTCTCTACGGTACGCGCACATCATCTCGACATTCTACAGGTATTCCTCCTAGCCCCAACCCTTATCTGTTTCTAAAAGGAACGAAACATTCCGAGTGAAACACCAATTTCTTTTCTGTTCGTTTGGGTATGTGCATGCTTTGCTTTGCACCCGAATACTCGAGGTGTGCAATGGATGGTTTCCTTTTTGACCATGCTTCTTGTGGTGTAATTCCATCAAGAGCATTGTGGGCGCTTCTGTTTAACAAATACATGCAAGTTGTTTTTGCTTCTACCCAAAATGTATTTGCAGAGTCTGAGAATCATCGATCATGCATCGCACCATTTCCATGATAATACGATTTCTTCTCTCGACAACACCATTTTGTTGTAGTGTGTGTGGAGGAGGCATTTGTTGATGAATCCCGTGAGTTTGTAGGTAGTCTTTGAACTCATCACTGGTGAATTCCCCCCCTCGATCTGAGAGTGGAGAGTTTTGATGTGATGACCAGTTTCTTTCTCAACTGCAACTTTGAACTTTTTGAATGTTTCAAAGGCTTCACTTTTCTTGCGAAGACAAAAAATCCACATTTTTCGTGAATAGTCATCAACACAAAGCATGAAGTACTGGAACCCAGAATGACTTGGCTGCATCGGACCACAAAGATCGGTATGAACCAGGTCAAGTTTACCATGAGCTTGAAAAGTACTCTTTTGGAATGAAACTCTGTGTTGTTTTCCTGCTAAGCAGTGAGGACACTTGTCTGTATCCTTCTGAAGAGATGGTAGCCCATGTACCATATTACACCAGTGAAGTGTTTCGAGATATTTGAAACTTACATGACCAAATCTCCGATGCCACAACTGGGCTGAGGTGGAGTTTTTAGCCACAAGTGCTTGATCATTTTTGTGAATGAAATCAAGTTGAAACATTCATCCCACATTTGAGGCTTTTGCAATTATTTTCGAGCCTCTGGATTTATCTCGAATCAAACACATTTTCTTGCCGGATTGACTATCAAAGTCAATTTTCAGGTTGTGATCTAGGAGTTGACTGACCGATAGAAGATTCTTTGTCAACCCAGGGACATATAGAACATCTGATAGTCTGCATTTGCATGAACCAAGGGGTAGAGAAATGTTTCCAATCCCCTGAACTGTATATGAAGAATCATCTCCCAACGAAACATGATTTTTCGATGGCGTGTCCTCTATTGAAATAAACTAGTCTCTCGTGGGCCGGTCATGTGTCGAGTGGCTCCCGAATCAACATACCGAGACCACTAGATGACGTGGATGGTTCACTTGATCGAGCAAAGGAACAAGAAGTCTTCATTATCTGTCTGTTCTTGTTGCTTGCTCGCCAATATTACTCTTCTTTGGTGGGGTCTTCTTTCCAGTTCCTTTTTTTTCGCCCATGATAGTTGTTTGAATGTCCCTTGTAAGATTGTTGTTGTTGTGGTCCAGAATTGCTTGATGAACCTTTCTTATAAGTGTTAAACCAACATTCTTGCAAGTCATGTCCTCTTTTGCAAATTGGACATTGCTTCTTCTGTTGATTGTCCCCATGATACTGATTCTGATGTGGGGACTTCTGATAGGATTTAGGTTTTCCTTTACCTTTTCCTTTCCATTTTTGATGTGAAGACAATGCCTGCTCCTCTTCATCATCCTTGTTGTGCATTGCTTCCTCTTGTCATTGCAAAGAGGTTTACTAGCTTGTCAAAACTAATTGTCGTATCTGACAAGTTTAGAGTTGTGACAAAAATGCGGTAATAAGAAGGGAGAGCTCTCGAACAATGGGAATGAGAGATTCATCTTTGACCTCTTCTCCTGTGGCTGAAGTGAAGCCCTCAACTCTGCATGACTCTTCTTAAGAAAGCTTCAATTTTCTCATTCTGCTTGAACTTCAATGTATGTAACTGACTCTGCAAATTTAGTATGACATTCTTGTTCTTGGCCTCATATATTGTGCTCAAACTTATCCCACGCTTCTTTTGCTGTTGTGGCATCTCGAATGTGGGCTTGCACATCGTTGACACTCCAAACAAGATGATGAGTTTTGCTTTCTGATCTGCTCTATCAAACTGTCATTGTTGTGTTGCATCAGTTGGTGATCTGGTTAGAGTACCACTCACAACAGTCGATTTCTTCAAACTCAAGCTGTGTCTTTATTTTTGTCTTCCATGTAGCATAGTTGCTTCCTTTGAGCAATTGTGAATCCGGAAGAAAAAATTTGGGGGCATTGGTGCCCATTTTGCAGAGATTACTGACAGGGTTTGGCTCTTATCACTCTAGGCATTAGGTCTCCCAATCTATATACCGTCAGTCCGATATACCGAACCTTTCTATATACGTGCCCTTCCGATATACCCGTCGGTACATGGAAGAAGCTCACCCTTTCTATATACCCGGTGGTACGTGAAAGAGGCGTTAACGTACGTGAAAGAATTCAATACGTGGTACCAAGACAATATTGATGGGGTCTCAAGCGATTATTGACATCGCTCAAAGAAATATCCTCATACGCCGCGTAACTTCGCTATATACTCGGATAGTTTCTCACAGATTTATGTCTTGCAATCGTTCACAGACGGATGGGATGGTTCATAGTGTGTGCATTGTGACCTTATTACTCCCCATCGATTTATAGGGACGATGCCCAGACGACGTTATTGTTGCAGCTATATTAGGCATTAAGTGCAGTAGTAGTCATGACGAATTTACCTATAAGCGCTTCCCAGAGGCACTGTATATACCGAACGCTGCGAATGAGATCTAGGATCTCGTGAGTGTTACAGAACCAATTTTACTATTTTTTTATTACAATTCTGCCAGTTTCTGAGCAGTTACAAAGTTTTGCAGTTGACTATGGCAACCTACAAATTAGTACAATATGCAGCAGTATACAATTTACATTTAAAAACTATACAATTTGAATGACAGGCAAAAAAATTTCAGTTTCGGGGTCCTGGTGGCCCCCTGAGCCCAATACGACCCAAAATGCTAAAAATTGCAAAAAAATAGCTGAAAATGCAATTTTTAGATGGGTCTCCTTTTGCAAAAAATGTCCAAAATGAAAAACCAGGCCAAATGGGAGAATTTTTTTTTTTAACCCTAAATTAGGGATTTCTCCGCTAAATTTAGTTAGTTATAACTAAATTCAAAAATCTGCTAAATTTAGTAGTTCCGCCAAAAATTCCGCCAAATGTAAAATGTGAAGTTGGGGGTGGGATTTGAACCATGCACCTCCCACTTCTAAGGCTTTCCCTCTATCCAACTTGGCCACTTAAGGGCGCTTGATGTAGAAATGAGCAAACTTGTATTTAAAGTATATCAAAAAATGACATACCTTAGAAAATGCGACCTAGATGAAGGATCCACGTGGCTGCAGCTGGTGAGAGGCGTTTTTAGGTTATTTTTTAGCTAAAAATCCGGATCTGAAGCATCTACAACACTTTATCTCCTTTGGCCGCCACTTTTACCTTATTTCTCACCATTTTTTTCATTTTTTTGCTTGTTTGGTCGCTGTTTTCTTGTGCAGGTCGCTTGGATGGAGGATTTGGCGCTGGCACTGCTATTTTTCTTTGTTTGGGCCACTGGTTCCTTGCTTTGGGTGCCTATTTTGATTGCTGTTGTATTCTTTGCTTTTGTATTGATTTGATTTGCTTTCCTTTTGCAGGCTTTGGCGTGGAGGACTGGCTGAAGGCGCCTTTTTCTTTGTTTTCTTTGATTCTTGATTGATATGCTTTGCTTTGCTGATTTCTATGTGTGCAGGTCCAGCATGAGGAGGATTTGGGCGCCTCTTTTTTTTATTCTTTGCTTTGTTTTGATTTGCTCCTTTCTTGTGTGCGCAGGTAGCTCTTTTCCTCAGGCTTCACAAATCCATATACATACACACAGATTTGGATGTCCAGTGGACTACTAACAATAACAGGAGCTATATTTCTTCTCTAATTTAGAGATAAAACCCGTAATGGGGTAAAAAAATACCAATTTTTTTTTATAAATATTTTGAATACCTGCTGCAAATTTTGCCTGGTGCTGAGTGCACCAGTGCAAAAAAAATTTGCGTTCCAAACACGTGGAACTGAACAGGAGGTTGTGGGTTTGCAGGGGGTTCTGGGAAGCTGCAGGAGGCAGCACTGGCTCTCCTTCTGGTGCAGATTTCTTCTCCATGAATTCTCCTTCTTCTGCAACCTTCTCCAACCTTGCCAGGAGCTTCAATTCGCTCTGGTACCAAATGATGATTGAAAAACAGGGACGGAAGCCTGACCACTTTTATTAAACTCAATCAATCAACCATTACAGAGAATGGGCTGCAATATTTATAGATATTGCACAGCCAAATACACACAGGAGAATAAGTTGCACAGGTGCAACCAAATGCCAGAATAAACAAGCTTCCAATAACATCCTAAAGCGGAAATGAATAGATACAAATATATTGTTTACAACAATATAACAAAGATGAAATAAAGACAAATATGGTTGATTAACCATATAACCAAATAAAAATTATTATTTAATTAATAAAATTAAATAATTTAAACTATGCATAATTAATATTAGGATAATAATATTTAATCCTAACATATGGTGCAAAACTAGAAAGGTGAAGGTCTTTATATTTCTTATGATATTGAAGTCATACCTACATGTGTAGGAGTAGAGACTAAGGTTAGTGAAGGATGATTCAATGTTTTTAGAATTTGTGTCATTCTTTCATGAATATATTACCAAAGAGATGGGAAATGGCATACATTTCCTCTTGTTTTTCTTACACTTGACATGAACATAAGCCAATTTCCTGCATAATATGAACATTATGATTTTCTCACTTGGGTACTTGGTTGGATTACGAGGAGTAAGATGATAATCTATAATGCTGATGTATGTGAAGCGAGGGAATGGGATAAAGTGGATCTCATATTTTTGAATTAATGAAGCTACTTGAGAAGAGATCCTCCATTCTACATTTCCCTCAAGGAGCCTGGTAATAAATATGGTGAATGCATCATTCACCTTAGCATAGTGGGAATTTATCTCCTTATGAGTCACCTACAAATACTTCTTGTATGTATGTGATTCTTAAGGCACATGGGGAGCTATGGAGAATCCTTTGAATGGTCTCATGAAGGTAAGGGCATACACTATGTAAGAAGTCATAAACTTCTTAGTGGAAGACAATCTATGACATCTCCCCATGGATTTTATCACCCATGATCTACCCCAATCTACCACATGGTTTACTTTAATAGCCACAAAGATGAACTGAGCCATCTAATCTTGGAAATATTTTATTATTTCTTCCCTCATCACTTTCTTCTCGTAGAGAATAATGGTATGAGAATATGCTTCATGAAATTCACTCCTTGATAGGTTCTTAGGAGTATGAGAAGGCTTTCTTCCTTACCACTCCATGAACTAAGTGTTATGCCTTATAGATGTGAATCATTCTTCACCCACTACTGTGAAGAAAATTCATGTGTTATGATGACCATGTTGCTACTAGTGGGAATCTATAGGCACTTGAGAAAATCCCTTCGGTATTAGAACTACTAAGAGTGAGTTGTCACTTTCCCAAATTGTTTTGGAGTCGGTATCACAATGTTGTGTACATGCCAAGACTAATTTAGTTCTCTAAACAAATAGTGGGTGACCTCATTCCCTAAATAGTCCACTTGAGAATATTATCTCCTCCACTTGTTCACAAGGTTCGCTAATAATTTTATTTTACAAGTGTTCTAGATCCATGTGGGTGAAATCATTATCTCCCACACCATGGTATTTAGTGATTAGAGTGAAAATTGGCTCCAAACATAAATACTTGTACTTCAAAATGTTAAAAATTAGTAAGATAAGAAGAATGTGAGTTAAACAAGTGATTTGAGATCAATTGCAATTATTTATATTTTAACAAGTACTATCTATGATCACTATTTTTAGTAAGTTTTTACAATTTTCACCTTCTGATAGTTTTTGCTTATTTGGAGTATCACGGGTGCTGAAAATTTACTATTTTTGGAATCTTACTATATTTGGACATGTGATTCCTTGCACACTTGATTTTTTTGAAAGGCTCTCTTCGAGATCTTATATTGCAACAAAATTGGTCTTGAAAATTTTAGGTTTTACGTCAAGACCTTCCGGTCCAGTTTTTAAAGTTGTTTCTCTTCTAGAGCTCCATAGATCTTCAAAGGTAACCTATGGGTATGAAAATTTTAAATGGGTGATATAAATAACACAAATCATCAATTAAAATTATCTTATAGTCATCTCAAAGTATTTATGGGAGGAGTGCACATGTAAAATTTGGTTGAAAATGAGTGGACGGTTAGAGAGTTATGAGCATTTCTTCGTTTTGGGGAATGGATGTATGGAAAAACTTCGGTATCATGTCTAGTGAAAATGGAATATTGGGATGGAATACCATAGCACTTTGGATGTTTAAAATGACCAAGTATGAGAGGTGAGGATAGTTTATCAAATTTCTTACAAGTCTTTAACTCACCTTTTTATCTGACAACTTAACTAAAGTTGGTGGATGGTTGATGTGGAGTTACACTAGTACAAGAGAGAAAAAGGGAAACAAGGTAAACCCAAGTGTTATTTATACCATTTGGTGAAAATTCAAATCCACTTGTTTAGTGTGAATGAGATGAAATGGTTGAGAAATGGCTTCCACGGGCTTAAAAGTGGATTTTAATATGACCAAGATCTAAGTGGTTAGATGGGGCACACTTTTGTGTCCCCCTTGTACATTTTACACCTAGTGTAATCCAAGGGGAAAAATATGGTAAAAATCATGTGCCATGGGTCCAAGTACATGATAGGGGGATTTAAAATTTAAGTTTTTAGAATTCCTATGTGTAAAAGTGGTGAGCTCCGGTTTTTTGAGAAGTTAGTCAAGATGGGGAGAATATTTTTATATCCCCTTGTACGCTTTACACCTTGGGGAAAACATAATGGGATAAATCATGCTCAAAATTTCACCATGGGGTTAGGTTAACATAAAAAGTGTGCATGTTGAAATAAATCTCTCATTTTCTCTCCCTAACACCCAAAATCAAGTTCTTAAGTGACGAAACTTAAAAATAAATGGGGGAGCACAATTTGGTGTCCCATTTTTCCCCTTTTCACTTGGGGGAAAAAATAAGGGGAAAATCATCCTCAAAACCCCGCTATGTCATTTTAGGATAATGATGTCACTTGCCAAGTCGAAATCAAGACATTGGGACTAATATTTCTGCCTCGGGAGCATGGAAAGGTGTTTTTGGGTCAAAATTTATATGGTTTTAACTCAAAACCATCCACTAAGATCATTCCATACATTATAAGGAGAAAATTATTCTGAAATTGTTTTAGGTCCTGTTAGAGCTCAAAATTGCACCTTTCCCCGAGTCATAGATAACTCATGGATTTTGAGGAAACATGGGACTTTCTCCAAGTTGTGGAACCTCTCTGATTGAAATAGACCTCTGGAGAAGGTTGATTCCTCTACCTATTCCTAATGCTAAAACTACTCCTAATGCAGAAAGAAAATTCTAAACTAAACATGGAAAGGGACGGGGTTTGAAGGATATGTAGAAAGGGAAATCCTAAGCTAATAGGGTGGTGATAGAACCGGAAAAAGGGGGTAAGAGAAAATCTTGTGATGGAAAATGGGAAGCAATGAGAAAAGAGAGGGCAAAAAAATGTGCCACAACTCACAATACATTCAACTTACCATTTTCTCATGAAACCCAATCACAATAGAGCCTGAAAATAAGAAATATGCAAAATCCATGAAAACTATAAAGAAGGAAATACTATAAGTAGAAACTAGCTATGATAGAAAAAACATGCCACAAAACAAATTTTTATTTCTTAAAATATTCACAATCCATTATAGTAAAAAAAGGTAAGGAAACATTTAAAAAGGCCAAAATGAAGGCATGTCACTCATAGCTCCTTGGGAGACCATTTTGACAAGGTTACTTTGTAGATTAGAATGTACATCCTCTCTTTCAAAATGAAAGGTTTTATAATATATAGCTCAAATAAAAGAGAGAGAGAGAGAAGGGAAACCACCATTCAGATTTTAACCACTAACATTTTGCTTTCAAATCTTCTACCAAGGACATGGGTACCTTACAAAACCATCATTCCATATATTATGTCCTACAAAAGTAAATGAAGCCAAACATAATCAATTCTAGTGGTTGAGTTATTTGATTTGATCGATTACATACTAAAACTACTCTTTTCCACCTTTGATGATGTGTTTTCCAATTTTATCCATTAAATAGCACCAAATTAGATTTTTATTATACCAAGTTGAAGGGCTTGAGGATATATTTCCAACGATATAATTTTTTTTATTTGGAGATTTGGGTCAAAAGATATGGCCTTCTGAAGAATTTCTTGTCAGAAGGGACAAGAATTTGACACGTGGCAGCCTTTTATTAGTTTAGGGATCAACCTCTATCAACTTGTACTTTCTTTTCCTTTTCCAAGTGTCTACCTCCTATAGGCTTGTGTTTTTAGGATTTACTTCCCTATCTTCCACTTCTTCCTTTGGTCTTGGCTAGTGGTTCTCCCTTTATGAAATACGGGCCAATAAAATATTTCCATGTTCCTTTGGGGCTATCATACTATCCTTGGCCCCTTGTTAGTCCATTATAAAAGAAAACCAATAAGAAATAACCATGTTTCATTTCCATTTTCCTTTATAAAGCTCATCAACTGACCATTGTGAAATGTGAGCCAATAAGAAGGATCCACATAGTTTCTTAAGTCAGTCCTTTTGATTTGGCCCTTCTGACACCTCAAAGCATCAACCAATGAGATCATTCCACGAATTTATTCATTTTCAAAATTTTGACAATCTCATATGATAATCATGAAGTGTGAGCAAGTGGATAATCTCCATGATCTTTGCATTGATAGTATCTTCTTTGAAATCCTTCTGATAACTACGAAATGTGATCTAATAAGATGGATCCATGTTGCCTCATGTCAAGACTTGTCATACTACCTTCTTGTGCTTATCTCTGATTCGATGGACCTTTACATTTTTCATTATACAAAATGAAAACCAATAGGGTGGCGCCACATTTCTCTTTGCATCACAATTTATAAGTCTGAGGGACTTAAAAAAAAATAGCTTTAAAGATGTGTCCACATTGTCCCCTTTGACCTTGTGACTTCCTAGACCCAACAAAATATATCTATGATTAACTCGGGACTTGAATTCTTGATGAGTCAATTGCCTTAGAAATTTATGGAATGCTTTGACACTTGTCTTTCTTTAGACCTCCGATTTATTGCCACTTGTTGGCCTTTGATTCTACCAAAAATCTTCTTTGTTGTCCTTTGTACCATGGATTTAATCCTTTCTACGTAACACTAGCCCGTTTATCCTTTGTTCTACATGTTTCCATTTTATTTTCTTGCACGTTTTCAATATGAACATGTCAATTCTTTAAGACTTAGTATCTTGTAGGTTTTCAAATACCAACGACCAATGTTTTTTGTCAATGTAATTTGATGACCGTTTAGACGTCTCAAACCTACTAAAAATGGTGAGTCCATTTTTGATGTGTTATCCAAATTAACCCGATGTAGTAAATTTGGGATAACATTTTTAGAAACCTCTAGGGGAAATTTTCCTGCTAAATTTTGACTAGTATCCTTATACATCCATTGGGAAGTGAGTCAAGCCCAATTTTTTTAAAAAAACTAATAAAAAACATTAAAAACTTTACCCCAAGTCATTATGAACTTAACACTAATAGGAACTTCTTGGATTTGATTTGTGGGTTCTAAGTGAAGCTTTGAACTCACCCAACTATATTATTCTACCATTAAACATACTCTTCCCGATCCGAAGCTACCTTGGCCTATTCTTGAAGCTGATTTCTTGGAAACTCTTCTGATTTTTTTTAAAAACTTGTCCCAAAACACTACAATTTTACCAGAAAGAGGAACCACTAGCTCTAAACTATAATTGATCTCTTGGGGCTGAAAATGCACTTTACAATTTGCCCCAAAATTTGATTGGCCATGAATATTGCTTTGAACTGATATGGACTATGAAAAAAACAACAAAGCACACAAAAACTATTTACAAAATATGGAAAATCATACATGTTCCAAAGAGAAATATGTAGAGTGTGCACAAGAACTTATTTTACTAAAAACAAACCTACCATACCCTACTCTAACAAGAGGAAAAGGGAGATAAAAAAACCTGTAACAAGTTATGAGAAACAGATTACCATTGCTCACAAAATAAGGCCATGTGATCTCGCTTGGCAATAAAATCACATGGTGGAATGGAAAAAATGATCCACATTTCCTATTTCTTCACATTATCAGCTATAAAAATGATAAATACCTCTTAAGTGGCTCTTCATTTGGATGGAGGTGTTTTGATTGACCTTTGGTACATTGAAGATATACATCATACTCTAAAGTGAGCATGATTGGTTACAACTTTGTCTTTGGCTCTAAGCTAGCAAAATACATTATGAATTTGGGAATCAATGGGCATATCCTTGTGATTTTCCCATTTCTTTGAAGCTCAAATCCATGAATGGAGTCATCCGGTAAACTTTTTTGAAGATGGTTGTTTGCAGGCTAGATTTTGCTTTATTTTTCCTCCATAAACAAGTCTCCTTCAAACTCTAGATTTTCTATGATGACTTCTGATTTTGCATTTGTGTCATCATCTTCCTCGTACATAAGCATGAAGTTTGAAAGATCAAAATTTTCTTTTTTTTCTTCATGAGGAATATTTTGGGCGAGACTCTTCTTTGGTGTTCTCCTTCATGGCGGCAGTTCATCGAACATATCATACTCAACAAAATAAAGTAAGAATTTTTCAATAATATCATCTTCAACTAAGGCCTCTAAACTTGATTTTTATCCTCCATTGTTGATTTTCCAAGCTAAGATGAATTAGTAATCTCCATGTACATGGTGCCATCATGCACACTACATTTAGAAACATAGATATTTTTGATATTCTTGATTGATCTTCTAAAATCAACCTCCACCTTGTGTTCTTCAACTCCAACCTCTTTTGAAGGCTTAACCAATAGTGATATTTGATTATACTCAAAATTTAAAGCCCAATATTTCAAGTTTTTAATTAATTCTTCTCTAGTGGAAGCTTCAACTTGTTTCCCTCCTTGTCTAATTTTCTGATTTGGTTCTTCCAAAAATGGATTTGGGAATGCAAGAGGAGGGGTGGGTTGGGTCTCAAATAATTTTTGCAAAGTTTGAGGTGGAAGGGAAGGTGTAGGATATTCTTATGAAGGAGATGGGGATTTGGATGGAAAGAGGGAAAAGAATTGAAGGTGGGATAGAAGGGAAGAGGGTGGAGAAGGGGTATCCTTAATGGGAGTAGGAAGACAAAAGCTAGGAACATGGGAAGTAGGATGAGATGGCATAGGTTGGAAAGGAGTTATGGGAGGTTTGTGAGATAGTAGTGTAGGGTTCCCCCATTGTTAGGGTTTCCTAACACTGGATTGTTAAGCCTCCAATTCTTCAACCTACTTTGTAATTTGGGGAATCATCTCAACTATAAAGTGTAGCTTCTATTGAGAGCTGAACCAACTTGGTATAGGGCTAACCCATGGACAAGGGACCCTTAAAATAGTCAAGGTTTCCTTTATTCAACACATGATCCTGAGATGCACTATACCTCCTCCATTTATTGAATCTAACTCTACAAATAAACATCTTTCATGGAGTTTCAACCATTATTTGTATAACCCTATTCTTGAAAAATGTTTTGGTTAAAATAATAACCGTATGGGTCAGTTGGGGTTGGGTTATAGGAATATTGTTCATGAGAGGGCTCATAGAACTAATTTCAAGGAGGATTTTTAAACTCTGGGGATGGAGAGAATTGGTTCTCCTGCTGCAAATAATAATCCTAAGAAATAAATAAATTCATGATTGCACAACTTCATTAAAAAGGAAAATGCAAAGATATGGAAGGGAACAATTAATAGAAAATAATGGAAGGAATGAAAAGGATGGTCTATAACTTAGATAATGGGTTTTTTTGAATTAGTGGAGTCACCAGATGTGACTAGAAATTACCTCCAAAGGTTGGATATTACCAAGAACACATAAAACTTGGAAATATGAAGATATTAAGCTCTTAAAAAAATGTCCCACCGAGCATGCCAAAATTTTTGGAGCAGTGAAGGCACCGAGGTGGAAAGGATACCACAATGAAACACCTATCAAAAATAAATATTTGAAATATTGTACCACCATATCTGCCAAAACTTTTGGAGATCAAAATTGTACCCTACCCCAAGTCATAGAAAACTCAAGGATTTTAAGGCAACATGGGACTGTCTCAAAGTTGTGGGACCTTACTTCTTGAGATATACCTTTGGAGAAGGAAACTTTCTCTACCTATTCCTAATGGTAAAACTAATCCTAATGAAGAAATAAAATCCTAAAATAAACATGCCAATGGACCAAGATTAGAAGGAGATGTAGAAATGGAAATCCTAAGTTAAAAGGGTGGTGATAGCATCGGAAGGAGGGGGTGAGAGACAGGTCTTGTGAGGGAAAATGGGGAATAATGAGAAAAGAGAGGGAAGACAAATGTGCCTCAACTCACAACACATACAAATTTCCATTTTCTTATGAAACACAATCACAATGGAGCTGCAAATGCAAGAAATATGCACAATCCACCAAAACTATAAAGAAGGCAAGACTGCAAGTAAAAACTAGCTAGGGAAGACGAAACATGCCACAAAATAGATTTTTATTGCTTAAAATATGTACAATCCATTACAATCAAAATAAAAGGCAAAGAAACATTTACAAATGCCAAAATAAAGGCTTATCTCTCATAGTTGTTTTGGAGACAATTTTGACATGGTTCTTTTGCAGATCAAAATTTCCATCCTCTCTTTCAAAATGAAAGGTTTTACAATATATAGCTCAAATGAAAGAGAGAGAAGAGAAAGAATAGAGAGATGAGAGAAAAGAGAAGGTGAATTTTTTTGGAATTTAACCACTATAAATTTGTATTTGAATCTTCTTCTAAGAACGTTGGCACCTTACAGAGTCATCATTCGGTCTTTTATGTCCTCAAAAGAAAATGAAGCCATGCCTCATCAATTTTAGTGGTTGAGCTCTTGGATTTAATCGATTACATGCTAAAAATTCTCTTTTCTATGTGTGATTCCATGTTTTCTAATTTGATCCATTAAATTTCAAAAACATAATATTTTGATGATGCCAAGTTGAAGAGATGGAGGATATCTTTCCAATGATATAAAGTTTGTTTGATTTCGAGCTCTAGGTCAAAAGATATGGCCTTCTGAAGATTTTCTTATTAGGGAGGCATAAGAATTTGACATGTGGCAACCTCGATTAGTTCAGGGATCAGCCCTCTACCAATGTTTTCTTACTTAACCTTTTTCCAAGTGTCTACCTCCTATAGGCTCGTGGTTTCAGGATTTACTTCCATGTCTTCCATTTCTTCCTTTAGCCTTGGTGAGCGGGTTAGCCTTTACGAAATATGGGCCAATAAGACCTTACCATGTTCCTTTGGGTCTTCAAGACTATCCTTGGACCATTTTTAGTCCCTTAGAAATGCGAGCCAATAAGAAACAACCATGTTTCATTATAATTTTACTTTATAAAGCTCATCGATTGACCATTATGAAATGTAAGCCAATAAAAAGGCTCCCAAATTTGTATGTCAATACTTTTTATTTGACCCTTATGAAACCTATGAAACATTATCCAATGAATCATTCTATGCCTTGATGTGTTGTTAGACTTTTGACAGTCTCATCTAACAATCATGAACTGTAATCCAGTGAAAATTATCCACACACTTTCATTGTCAGTCTTTTCTTTGAACTCCTTTTGACAATTGTGAAATACAAGCCAATAAGATGGCTCCACATTGCTCCCATGTCAGAACCTATCAGAATTAATTCATCAAAGTTTTTATCTAATTCGATGGGCCTTCACATTTGTCACTCTATGAAATGAAAACCAATAGGGTGGTGCCATGTAGCTCTTTGCATCACAATTTCTAAGTCTAGGGGGCTTAGAAATGTTTTGGCTTTGAAGATGTGTCGCTTTTCCCCTTTAACCTCTTATGACTTCCCAAACCCAATAAAATTTAAATTGTGATTAATTCTAGGGACTTGAATTAATGATGATCCAATCACCTTAGAAATTTTGGAACACCGACACTTTTCTTTCTTTAGACCATCGATCTGCTTGCCACTTATCGGCTTTTGATTTTGCCATGGATCTTTTTTTTTCCTTTATATACCATGTCTTTAATCCTTTCTACGCAACATTATCCCTTTTATCATTTGTTCCATGGTTTTAAATTTTACTATGGCTTTTTAATAATAACCCACTAATGCTTTAAGACTTAGTCTCCTTGGGTTTTCATATACAAATGACCAAAGTGGTTTTTGTTAATGGAATTTGACATTTGTTTAAACATCCCAGACTTGCTAAAAATGGATAAGTCCATTTTTAATGTGTTATCCAAATCAACCTAGGGATTAAATTTGGGATAATAAGTTGTATTCCATCCTTGAATCGAAGGGGTAGTTACTGTGTTATGGATTATCATAAAATAATTTTAGATATTAGAGAAATAATGATATATCCATCATGTAGAGGATTCCAATATATTTATGTTGATTGTTTTTTCCTCCAAAATCCTTCTGGAACTCCCAAAATCATCCAAACAAGTTGGCTTTTAACATTGGAGCCTTCATTTCCTATGCCAAAAATTACCCAATCTCGCATGCTTGATTCCTAACTTAAATTTGTTCCATAAATTTTACCTAAAATTCCTTGGATGACTTCATTAAGTTCCTACACAAATATTAGATGATTTGATTCTTCCCTGTAAGCTTTTAGATTGTGTTTATCAATTGTAAAATGGTCAAAAATGGCCCTTTCTATGCCTTTGGGAGTATTTGTTTTTCCTTGAATCTCAATGAATTCATCAATCACCTTGGGAATATATCCCTAAACATTTAAAAAAACTTGAAAATGTTATTAGCATTTTCATTTGATCCACAATGAGGGTGAAACTAAGGACAAGTTGGCTAGATGAAGGGTTCATAGTGACCAAGAGAGGAAATTTCAAGTGTGGATTTAGTTATCATGGATAAAATTTTCAATATTACAAGTTATACATTTAGCATGACAATAGTTGGATATAACTTGGGGACATTTAAATGTAAGGGGAAATGGAGGACCTCATAACTCTCTTGGTAAGTATACTAGTGCTTTAATAATCAGGAAATAGAGTCATATATTCACTGACTAAATACAAACAACAAAGACAAAAAGAGAAACATTAAAAAACACATGACAATAAAAGAAAACACACACTACTAGAAAGGAAACTATGGCACATAGTTGGGGATAACCAACATCACTTTGCTTGTAGAGATTTATATGTTACCTATTGTGAGGTAACTCCAATGGGGTCCCATCAAGGTAAGAAAGATAATATGTATTCTCTCCTCATAAATTCTTGATCTTGAAGGGGCCAAGAAAAATAGAGTCCAACTTTCCATGGATTTCTTTTGGATCTCTCCTATTTTCCTAGATTAGGACAAGATCTCTAATCTAAAAGATTATATCTTGTGTATTTTAATAAAAAATCATATTCAATTTTGATTGGTATTATTTTAGCATGTCAACTACTAATTTCCTATATTCATTAAATTTATCTAAGTAGAAAATCATCTTATCAAGAGCATCTAAGTATTCTCTATTTTATACTTCATTCACCAGTTACAAACAAGGTAACTCTAGAAAAATTGGTATTTGAGGTTAAAATCCATATAGAATTTGGAAAGGGAAGATGTTGATGGACTTCTTGGGCATGATCCAATCAACCCAAAATGCATTGTGTAATTTACTATGCCAATCCCTCTGATTAGCATCCACTAGTTTTCAAACAATAGTGATAATATTTTTGTTACTAAAATTTTCTTGGTCATTTCCTTATGGATAGTAATCACTAAAGTGATATAGTGAGATACCATGCTTATAGGAAAAATCCATTGATTCACTAGAAGAGAAGTAAGTAGAATTTTCTTCCACTATCTTGTTTGGTACCCCAAATTGACAATGATATATTCTCATTTAAGAAATTACATACCATTTCAGAGTTGGCATACTTAGTTGGAATAGCTTCCACCCACTTTGTGAATTAATTAGTAGTGGTTAGGACTTACATATGACATGCGTATGAGTGTGGGTTCAATAAACCAACAAAATACAAAACCACTATTAGAAGGGTTCCTCAATGATCACGATCCTGAGAGGTAAATAAGAAACCTTGGTTTCCCTACAAATTGTTAGCATGGATCACATTTATGCACATATTTTTATGCATATCAGACAAGGGTAAGCCAATAATAGCCACCTCTCAAATTTTTATGGGTTATTAACATTCTTTGAGAAATGACATCCGCATGATTGATCGTGATATGGCTTTTAAAATATTCTTATGTTGTTCTTGCTCAATGCACATTATGAAAGTGCTATCCAGTCCTATCTTATATAGTATGTTCTCCCAAATAACATATTCTTTTGCTTTGAGATGGAGAGTACTCCTTTTCTTATAATCTAGTTAAGGGTAATCACCAAGGTCAAAAAACATGCTATTTCAGAGTACTAAGGATTAGTGTTGCTTACGAAGAGCATGAGAGGGAGATATTTGGTCAAGAACTTGTATCATTTGGAAAAATCTTCCCATTATTCTCGAGAAAGGCGTTCACATAATCCATTTCCTCACACTAATTTGGAAGGTCTCATGTTAAGGTCATACTCTTGCACTTTTGACACCCAATTTCCTCTCTTTACACAAGGGTCTTATTGCATTATAATGGATTTAACCACCAGGATAGGGACCATGATAATAATATATGAGTTTAATAGGTAAAACATAAATTTATTCAAATATATGACCACCACATAGGCATGTTTCTCATGTTAGAAGTAGTTAAGCTCATATTACTTCAAAGGATAACTCATGAATGTAATGGGTGACTAAAATTTATCATCATATTCTTGAATGAGGATAGTTGAAATAGTATGCTCCAAAGTGTAGCAATACACAATGAATTCTTTGTTGAAATATGGATAGACCAAAGTGGATGATTTTACAATGGAGCATTTGATTGACGTGAAAATCCTACTTCCCTTATTTAATCCACTTAAAATATTCCTTCGGTTTCATCATATGGATGATTTATTTTGTAAGATCAAAAATTATAGAACATATATAATTAAAAAATTTACTTTACTGAATAAAAGTGCACATCTAGATTACTTGTGGGAAAAGACAATATTTGAATGGATTATACTCTTTTAAGATCAATTTTTATACCTTTCTTTCTTATAATGTGACCAAGGATATTTCCTTAAATAACTCAAAATATTGAATTATTTGGATTGAGAGAGATGTGATGGCTTCTAGAATGGATAAAGACATCCTCTAGGTTTTTAATTTTTCTCCTCTCTACTTTGAGTACACCGTGAGATCATCCAGATACGCCATTATGAATTTCCTTCTCAAATCCTTGAAATATAATTTTATATCCCTCTAAAAGTTGGGACATGCATTGATTATCCTAAAGGGAATGTGATGATATGTAAATTTACCTCAAGGAGTGGTGAAAGAAGTCTTAAATTGGTCCTCCTTGGCCACTTCAATTTTGTTAATCCAAATAATCCAGGATAAGCATTGAAATCATTTCCAAACCATTCACCACTTATAGGATATGATCCATGACCGGAAATTGGTAGTGTTCCTTTAGGGAAGATTGATTTATATTTCACAAATCTACAAAAATATGGATTTCATCATTATTCTTCCATATCAGTATGATATTTACCATCCGCTTTGAGTGATGGATAGGAAAAATGATACGGGCATTGATTAGTTTCTCAACTTTTTATTTGATGGTCCCAAAATATTTGGATTATACTTTGTATTTGATATTTCTAGAAGGTATTTGTATTTGTTTTTAGGTGGATTGAGTGTTGCATTTATTATGGTTAAAAGGATTTGTGATCATCATATAAATATGTAAGTACATTGAAATACTTCTTCAATAAGGTTAAGAAGTTTCTTCTTTCCTCAAGTGAACAACATTTTACTATGTTCACCATCTTTGGCTATCAATTATACTGATGTTTATTTTCTCATATTTAGATGAATATTTAGGTTTATGTTAAGATTTATCTTGGATAAACTGGTCATGTTTGTCAAAAATTCCTTCATTGACACTATCCCCTTTATAATTTTGTTACCTTTCAATTGCACTACTACATCTTCATCTAATTTTTCATTTGTAATATTATCACCATCATTTTTATTAATATCCCATGGAAGTGAGTCACTTCCTTCAAAGTACATAGAACTTAAATCTTCGGTCTTTTGTGAGAAGGAAAAAATATGGTAATCATAATTAAACACTTGCCATCTCTCTAAGTTTTCTGGAACACTTTGGTATAAAATCATCTTCACAAAAAACTTTCGTAAAAAAAATGGGGATGCGGAATCATCAAAGAGGAAGAAACTAATAATGAATCATCCCTATTGTTTTAATATTGAGTAAATTCCTTTTTATTAAATGCATAAAAATATTCTAGGAAATCCCAAAATTTGTTCCTATAGTGATAGAGATGGGAGTTATTCACTTAGAATATATCCCTTACCTATTTCACAATCAACTCAACATCTCCTTGCACTATGAGCTTCTTGATTCCCATTTATTTTTCATATTTCAACCCAAGAACAAGGCTTCATACTTAGTAATATTGTTAGTGTTGGATAACTGTAGCTTGTATGCTAAAGGAAATAAATTCACCTACGAAAAATACAATAAAATACTTGCACCTAAGGTAGTTATTGAATAACTTCCATAAAATTCCATGCTCAAAATCTCATTAGTAATATCTATTATCCTTTACTCAAGAATGGGAATCTCTTTATGTCTTTTTTGAACTCATGAAGTAGTTTCCATTACCTATTTCCTCAAATGGAACTTTCCCAAATTTCCTTCTTTGGAAGAGAACTTGTGCTCTAGGATCATCTAACTTCTGAACCATGTATTTCATCTTAGGTTAAGGGAGAAGCGCCTTCATTTAATTAGTGACTGTATCAAGGCCGATACTAATCCATCTGTATTTCACCTCCCATATCTTGCCAAAATATTCTATTGAGGAGCATATCATATGTAGTTTGTATATTTTCCACAAGAAGTGTTTCTTTTACTCACTTTTCTTGATAGGCCATAAAAGTAAGTTGTGAATCTTTGATTCATCTCGACAAGTGGAACTTCCTTCATCTCCATTTAGTAACAATGAATAAATTCCTATGGAGAATCAAAATAAGAGCTTGAGAGAAAACTTAGTAGGCATGATATTTTTAGATATAGTAGAATCAATAATTCAAGTATTAAGTAGGTACCCATTAATAAAAAGGAAACATATAAATATTAAATTTTTCTGGTAGATGACGGGGTAGAAGATAAAAAAAATTGACTTGGCTTGGGTATGGGAAGTAATCCTTTGAAACTGTATGGAATACTATGTTTAGAACTTCCGCTTTTGATATATTTGACTAGCTTTTCAAAATGTTCATGGTGAATTTGTAAGTATTTTGATTCAAAGATCTAAACTTTATGTTTTTTCACATGGTCAATAATATAAAATCTAGAGGAAGAGCTCTCAGAGCATAAGGAATACTATGGATATTTTGATTTTATCTAGAGGAATTAGAAGATTTTTCATTTCTCTTTTAATGTGTAGAAGTGAAAGCATATTTTTTAGAAGAAGTGCAAATACTTGAATTACCTTGATTAAGAGATACCTTGTGATGAGGTGTGGTTTTAGACATCTTTTTGGCTGATTATAAGGATGTAGAAAGTGGATAACCTCTCTTAGTCGATTTTTCCGTATTAGAGTCATCGATTGAGGGTATTATTTATCCTTCTCTTCATGCTTAGATGATTTTTTCCTTTTCTATATTTTTTGACCATGTAAATCTATTATAAGAATGGTTTTTCATATCATCTATGGAATATTCATATTCATCTTTGGGAGAATATGCATACTCAAATAAACCAAACTCTATAGATCTAATTTCTTCAATCAACAAATTAATATTTTTATACATCATGAGATCATCTTACCCATCCACCACAAGGTCTTGAGCCTCATCTAAAGTAGCAAGATGACTTCTTCTCAACATGAATATGACTTCTAGAAGTTGATAATTGGTGAAGAATCTTAACCGATTATCCTCCATAAGCCTTATATCCTCTTAAATTTTGTAGAGTAGATTATTAAACTTAGAAACAAAGTCCCTCACTAGTTCATGGGGTTCCATTTTCAGTTTGGACCATTGTGCATCTAGTTCATGGGAATATTAAGTAGGCTTGACTATGGAATCATACTTCCACTTATTCTACATATAATTAGTAATGGATCTCCATAGAAAATGATAAAACCAATTATCGGTAGCTTCTCAATGACTCCACAAATAGATGGACTGAGAAATATTTGCATGTAACTCAAATACACCAAAATTTGTGATGAAAGAAAAAATATTATCATTCAGATGTTTATTACCATCACCCTTGAATTTGAGGAAATTATTTCTAGAACCTTTAGAAATTCATGTAGTGGAGGAGGTAGGGCCAATGGATCAAGGGTTTTCCCCATGGAAAAGGTGCAACTGTACGCACTAGAAATTACATGTGCTACATTGTCAGAAAATGGTTACAAAAGTCCCCAATGATGATTCAATTCCTTTCAAGAAGGTGTTCAAGCTCCAAAACCCATTCATAGTATATATTTGTTACCTAGACATATTTATATAGCCTTCCCACACTTTTTCTAGCTTTCATCCTCTTTACTCAAGCATGTTTTGGCCTTTAGTGCCAAGAACGCCACCTTGCGTAGGGCGCGGTCTGGCCAATTTTTTAGATTCCATCATGCATGTTTTTAACATGCGATGATTCACTTAATTTCACTTTTAGCATGCATCTATGGGCCAAATTGTCTAAAAATAGTTTTTATTGCTTGGTTCTCCTTCCCTCTTCTATTTTTACATGTGCTTTAGTTAGTTGGAACTTCCTCTTCTTTCTTTGTGCATGAAGGAACATCCTAGCCCCAATTCTTATATATTCCATGCTTATATTCAAGAAAAGGCCAGATAATTTTTGTGTATATTACATTGTGTTACTACCATAATATTTCTATGAATTACATAGCCAAGTTCATATCTCTTGTGCTATCTATCTTCTACTTGCATTACATCCATATTGCCTTCAAGCTTTCATTTCTCAAGCGCCATCCTCCCACCATTGTTCTTGCATTCCCAATCCCTTGGAATCATATGAACACTCAGAGAAAGAAAGGAATAAATTGAGGGGACATATACAGATACAACTAGATTTTCCAAATCTCTTGCTTGTCTAGGTTGGAATTATGTGTTTGTTTACTTTATTTGTTAAATTGTCAACTTCAAATCACTAGTTTCAATTTTATATCAAATAGAGTAGTAAAATTGTTCATTTCAATAGGTTGGGAAATCACAAGTACATCAAATCATTAGAAAGTTTTCTCTTTAACATGACCAATGAATTTGTGGGGAATAATAGCTCTTTCGGGGTTACGATTTGGTTTCCACCTCGGACGTAGGGTTTGAATGGTTTTGATTGGATTAGTTTTTTTAAAATTACATTCATATATTCACACAAGTAACCAGCTACATCCAAATGATTACTTGTCTTTAGTTTATTTATTAGATTAGAATGCATTTCTTAAAAACTAGAAAAGATCAAAAAGATTTCCTTTGATAGATTAATTTGCTTTTATTTTTTTGTTCTGATATATTGCGAAAAACTCCAAAAACATAGATTAAATTTCCTTCAGTAATTAGTTTTCTTATAAAAATCATTTCATTTCATTCTGTATGACCATCAATGGTCCACAACAAGAAAATACATATAATTGTGATCCCTTAGTCCCACAACCCAACTAACATTGATACAAGTTTACGTTTGATAGTCTTACACACACCTGTAACTTTTGCTAAGAAAATAGAACAACTAAATACACTAAACATTGTTGCTAATCAAGCCTATGATTATTGGACTGCTCCTAGAAATAAGGATTGATTACGTGTATGACCATTTAAGGGCCATAACCTCCACGAATATTTGGTTGTGATCCTCATGTCCCACAACCCAACGGGCTTGCTGACCAGTTAGACATTGAAACTAGTTTGCATACATTAGTATTCAAATCTTCACCACTTACATAAGAAATTATTGCACAACTTTCCTTACTAAACATAACAGCTGATAAGGTTAGGACTTTCTATACTAGACCATAAAATCTCCCGTAGTCCCCGTGGCTCAACTACATCTCTAATTTTCACTTCTATGACATTTTCTGGAAACCCATACGAGGCACCCACAGGTCACTTTCCATGTGTTCAATAACCAATAAATAGAATTGTGACAGAGTTAGATATCGATTGGCATCTCGAGTAGCTATTATATCAGACCGAGCCATCACACTACTTCAGGTTAGGAGATAATTCTTCACCTTAGACTCACAGATCTCAATATTGTGTGTTGAAGACATAAGATTGCTAAACTATCTTGATCTCTATCACCACACTCACATTCATTTCCATTCTACACTGGCTTTCTCTACATGACCTCGAGAGGTCAGGTACAAAGAAGGTCAAGTGCTAATTTTCTATCGTACAAATTGGTGAACCCGATGTGAAGAGGTAGTCTCTAAAATTTTCCACTTTCTTCATCCATTATTTATTCTGTGGGTATTCTTATACCCACTGAATATGTCTGGATATGACAAGAATGGTCGACCCATCCCGATTTTTTACATGTATAACTACTAGACATGTATAGCACAACAATCACCTTTACTCTCAACATGGGCACACAACTTCTCAATTGCTCAAAATCCTCTCCTTTAGGGAACCAATGTTGGTATTGAGGAACTTGACCAGATCACATAGAATTATCCTCACAAATAATCAATTTCAAAAAACATGAATTTCACTAGGGAAGCAAGTTCATCTCCTCAAGTATTGTTTCGACAGCCCATTAGCATGCAATCGGACCAAATCTCGCATCTAGATGAGGAATACTTAGCACGATATGTTAGGAGTGAACAACAATTCAATAATATGAACCGAGCTTTTGATAGGTTGTAAGGAAAAGGTGATGTTATGCTCCAAAACAATAACACTACCCCTCCACCAACCAAAAATGTTGTTAATGAGGGGTGGAAGTATAATGAACAATTCATAGCAAGATACCATACTCCTCAACAACCTCTGAGGGTTCAACAAAAATCACCTAAGAAAACATCACCCCATCATGCGAGTTATCAGAGGGACTTCATGAAGATGGGTGATGCCATCTCGGTGTTGGTAGACAAAGTCAAGGAGCTAGAGCTTGCCCAAAATTCTCAAAATTCATATGCAAGGAAAGTAAGAACTTCTCCCTATCCATAGAATTATGGACAAATACCTACTACATAGAATCCTCCAGTTTATACGGGTGCTCCAAACTCTAGAGATATGCTTACGGGGACAAACACCTTGGGTATGCCCTCTCACGTCACATGTGGATATCTACAACAGGCACTAACCGGAAGTGCATTCTCAAATTCCATACCCGCCGAAATGTAACATTCCCTGGCTTCGTGCCTTCGATTCCATATCAAGGTAATCAACCCCCTACATACACATGTATTCTAAATCTCTGTAGGGGGATATGTACACTTATCCAAGTCCATATGGACAACCACAGGGATGCCATACACCCCAAAAAATGTTAATTTTTCCCATTTCAATAATCGATGTAACCTCCACTACTCCGAAAGGATCTTCAATGGTGGAAACATACGTAATGAGAATCTATTATGAATATCTTAAGGATCCTCTAGACTTCTACATTTGAACATTCATGCTCCTAAGTCCCTTGCCCAATATTCCAAAATTCAAAGGGGAGGGTGATCCTAACTCCCACATCAAAGCTTATGTAATGGCCATTCGAGAGATGCTCCCATGGGATGCAGTTGTGAAGATTTTACCTAATAAACTAGAAGATATTGCTCTTGATTGGTACTATAGGATATCGAAGGCTTCAATACACTCCTTCAAGAAAATTCGTATCAGAATTTATTAAGGCTTTTTATATGAACAAACTTTTGAGAACAAGAATAAGATAATTCCTTCATATCAAGCAAGAGCATAATGATTCTACACCCCACTTCATTCAAAGGTGGTGATAAGTTCTATACTCCTTTGCAAGCACTCCAAATATGGATTAGACGGAGCTTTGTGATTTTTTCCTCCACTCTCTCAATAGGGAAACAAAGGAATAAGTTCAAAAGTTCCTACTAAGGAGCTATGAAGAGGTACTAGAGGGTGCTCTTCGAATTGACCAAGAAGCCATTAACAGTGGTCATAAGAATTATAGAGCTAATGGAAGGTTAGTCACCCCTAATCAAAATAACCCCGGTTACTCCAACAACACGAATAACAACCAAGGACCAAAAATCCTTAATAAGAATTGTGGAGTCACGACGGATGGGGTGATGGACCAACCTAAGAAACCTAACGTTGTTAATGCTCCCAATACAAGCACTTCAAACAACAACAATAACAATGACAACAATCAAAGAAATAATAACTTCTCACCCTTAGTCAATGTTGTAGATTTTAACCATCAATAACAACATCAACAACAATAACAACCTCAACAATCAAGACAAACATAGACCCAAGGCCCTAACCAATACCCAAGTGGGTATCCAAACCAATTTCAAAACCAAGGGCAAGGGTTCCCAAATTTTAACCATAATAATCAATAGCTGAATAATAACCATAATTTTAGACCATAACAAGGTACAAACCAAAGGCCTCAGATTATGATCTTGATTTATATTGTGGTTTTTATAGGGTTCATGGGCATGACACAATAACATGCCATGATTGTAAAAAGTTTTACAACATTTTCAAGAGGATCAAAGACAATTTTTTGTTGACATGGTTTTGGAAAAACTGACAGTGCCAACCCAAAACACCTATATGGGACTAGTATCTCCACATAACACACCGCTTGGAATATTTAATAATCCTCTCCCATGTGTCAAAAGGATAATAAAATAGATCCCAATGGTTCAAAAAAAGGTATTGTAATAGGGACCCATGATCATGAAGCCTCAAATTTGTTAAACCCATAAGTGGAACCTCCTTTGGATGGTCTCTGCGGCAAAAAAAATTTGTGGGGTTAGTGGAGTTGGACACTAAACTTAAAATTAATGTTGTCACTTTAGGACCAAGGTCTATTCTTCACGATATTCCCAATCTACCTAACTACATCGATAACTATCACGAACTATAAGGAATCTTGGGGTGAAAATGATAAGCAAATTGAGCCAAGTTTTCATACGCTAAGCAAGATAGTAGGATCTTATGATTTGATCAATGACTTAACTAAGACCTTCTCTCACATTTCCTTCTTGGATCTGTTAAATAATTCCCCTACTCATAGGGCTACTCTACTAGAAGCGCTAGGTCTTGGTCATTTGAATAACATCACCCCTCCTCCAGAAGCACAAATAAACCACGTAGAATTTGATGTCTATCCTCCAGGGCAAGCTTTGAAAGAGATGTTGGATTTGTATTCGACATCAACAAGATGCCCACAGATGTTGAAATAGCTCATAGAGGTGATCTAACATTATTTTTACAAGTTTGGATTTACAAAAACTATGTAAAGCGTGTGATTATTGATGACAGGGAAGTGGTCAACATAGCTCCTTTCTCTTTCCTTCAAAATCTAGGGTACTGAGAGACCAATTACTCTTCAACATGAAACATGCTGAGAGGCTACAATAGCCTCAAGAAATGTTAATCAAAACCATAGTGTTTCAAGTCACCCTTGGACCTAAGACGGTACTAACCAAGTTTTATATTATAGACCAAGAAACCAACTATAATATGATCCTTGATCATCCTTGGATTCATCACATGAAGGTTATTCCCTCCACTTTGTTTCAGGAAGTTAGATTCTTGTAATTAGGGAAGGTATTTGTGGCGTAGGGTGATCCAAAACCCTTTGACATACACCTAGATAACTTGAAAAAGAGGTCAAGGATCCACTCTGAGTTTGAGCTTCCTAAAAATTAGTTAAATAAACCTGGAATCTCAGTACCAGAGGAAAAGATGGTTCCTACAACAAAATTAGAAGTCATGGGTTTGATCAAAGGCGTTCCGAAGTCAAAGATGAAACCTTCATCGTAGAGACAATATTGTTGGGAACCATGGAAAATATTGTTGAGATATTGGAGAAATATTTACCCATTCTCCTTCCTTTCATTTTATGGGCATGGGACATACCCAGGACTCGGTTCTCTTCCAAAAATGAGGTTTGTATGGTTAAGGTAACTGAGGTAAAGGAGAAAGATTCAAAAGATGATCCAATGTCCATTTTTCCAAGTAACTGTTGGACTCTCCATTTTGATGGAGCCAAATGCCATTTTGGCACTAGGGCAGGTGTGATTCTTACCTCTCATGAGGGAAGGATTATACCTTTTTATTTCTAACTAAAACTTGAGTGCACAAATAATGGGGCTGAATATGAAGCCCTTCTACTTGGTCTCATCATAGCTGAAAGAATGGGTGATCTTAATATTAGGGTGTTAGGTGATTCAAAACTTGTTACAAATCATATATCCAAAGTATATGAGACTAGAGCTGAGCACTTACAACTCTAGAAAACAACAATGTTGAATCTAACAAAGAGATTTGACTTCATATCAATCAAAGAAATTACATGAGAGTATAATCTCCTCATAGATGTGATAACAACTTCTTCTTCTTGCTTTACTCCAAGCAGTGAGTTAGAAGATTCAGACTTCACGGTCTTGATTCATGTAGAACCTTTTGTTTGTAAGACACTGGTAACTCCAATGTTGACATACATAGAGATTGAGAGCAAGACTGTCATTGCAGATCATGTTGACATTGACAAAGAAACTCTAGGATATCTAAATTCTCTCACATAATTACATCTTACACATCACAAGGTTAATCTTTCTCTAATTCCACACTCTTCCTCCTATTTTGGAAATCCCATGATAGAATCTTCCCCTAGGAAGGAAATCAAAATTTGTGAGGTAGGAGAAGAGGGGGATTTAGAGTTACCTCCGACCCCACCTAAGTTTGAGGAAGGAAATGCCTCCTTAATCAAGGGAACAATCAATATAAATATTAGGACCGAGGAAGAACCAAATATCTTGAAGCTAGGGTCCTCTTTAACTCCTGAGGAAGTTGAAATACATACCCATATTCTCAAGGAGCATCAAAAATCATTTGCATTTAGCTATAAAGAAATGATGGGAATTACATCACACATTATAGTGCACAATCTCATCACCAAACTAGATGCTAAGCCAATTAAGAAAAATTCAAGGCCCATGAAGCCAAAGGTGGCCCTCATGGTGAAGGAATAAGTGATGAAACTCCTCCAGGTAGGGTTCATCAAGCTAGTTGACTACTCACAATGGGTGTCTAACATAGTCCCCGTTCTCAATAAAAATGGAAAGATCCACATTTACATAGAATTTTGAGATATAAATAAGGATTGTCCCAAAGATGATTTCCCATTACTATCCATCGATGTAATAGTTGACGCAACAACTAGTTTTGATTTTTGTCTCTCACAGATGGATTCTTTAGGTACAATTAGATCTGAATCTATGAAGAAGATCATGCCAAAACTACATTCATAACTCCTTAGGGAACCTACTGTTATGTTGTTATGCCATCCAATCTTAAGAACAATGGTGCTATGTACCAATGGGTGATGAATTATATATTCCATGATCTTATACATAAGATTGTAGAATCCTACATGGATGACCTCTTGCTAATGCTAGAAAGCACTACAATCACCCAGAGGTGCTTCGTATCATCCTTTCTTGCTTAATTGAGTATAACATCACATTGAATCTAGAAAAATGTGTATTTGGTGTAACAGAGGAAATATTTTAGGGTACATCATATCCTCATGAGGAATTGATGTAGACCTAGCCAAAATCTGAGTTGTATTGGAAATGACTGCACCGAAGGATGAGTCTAGAATCAAATATTTTCTTGGAAAACTTGGGGAAATCCGAAGGTTTATCCCTTACTTGACCTTTGTTATCAACCCAATCAACAATTTTTGAAAAATGATTGTTGTATTGATTGGACAGATGAATGTGATGAGGCATTTAAGTTAGTTAAATGATTCTTATTATCCCCTCCCACTCTCATGCCACCTAGGTCAGATCCCCTTTGATCTTTTATTCATAAGCCATGAATTTTTACTATCCTACATGTTGGCTCAAGAAGATGATGATAAACGAGAGCGTGCAATCTATTTTATTAGTCAAACATTTCTTGATTATGAGACACATTATACCCAGGTAGAAAAAAATTTCCTTACTATAGTATTTGCGACAAAGTGTTTGAGACATTATATGTTGAATCAAGAAACAAGGGTTATTGTTAAGTCAGATCACTTGCAGACATTCCTCACACAAGGATCCTTATCTAATAAAGTTGGGTGCTTCATAACTCTGATGGGAGAATTTGAGTTAACATTTGTTAATAAAAATCCATCAAAGGACAAATCATTGTGGATTGGTTGGCTAATAATCCATTAGATGGAGGTGATTTGGTAGATCTAAACTTCCCTGATGAGTGTGTATACTTCATCGAGACTAGGCCCCCATTTCTGCGTGTCCATGGTATAATGACATCATTAATTTTATAGTGGACCATATGTATCCAAAAGGGGTAACATTACAACAAATAAGGTGGTTACACATTATTGCCACTAAGTACATTATTTTGGAATAAGTACTCTATTGTAGAGCCTTCGAAGGAATTTTTTTAAGATGTGTTGATGTACGAAAAAATCTGAAAAAATCTGTATGAATCACATAGCGAGTATGTGGAGGCTACTTCACCAGCCACGCCACTTCTCATCGGATACATCGATGGGATCATTTATGGACCACTCTAAGCATGACACAAGTAGAATTTGTGCGCATATTCCATAAGTGTTGAGAGTTCTCCCACAAAATCCACATACCAACACAAGCTCTTCAACCAATAGCGACTTCAAGGCCCTTTTCCATGTGGGAATGAATTTGATAAGGAAATTATCTCCCTCATAAATATATGGTGATAACTTCATAATCATGGCCAAAGAGTAATTTACTAAATGGGTAGAAGTTATGCCTCTTACCATTGTACCTGGGTTTGTGATCACTAAGTTCATCTTAAACTAGATCATTTTTAGGTACGATGTCCCACAGGTCATTATATCGGATAATGGCACATCTCTCAAAAATGATGAAGTACGTGAATTTTGTGTAAAGTTCAAGATAATTCATCACACGGCTTCTCTTTATTATCCTCAGGCCAATGGATAGGTTGAGGCTACGAATAAGACATTAAAGTCCATCCTCGTTAAGACCATTAAGGAGAACAAACAAGATTAGAATTTAAATATTTTTCAGACCTTGTGGGCCTATCTATCGGACATTGGTTAGAACACCAATAGGGAAACCCCCTTTCTTTGGTATTTGGTGCGAAGCCATTTTACCGATCGAGGTCGAAATATCGAGTCTTCATATTTCATTGCAAGGAATATTGGGTGAAGAAGGCTATTGAGAAGTGTGAATCTCTTAGTTAGAAAGTCTTGATGAGGCTAGACTCAACGTTGAACAATGGCACAATGTTTATGTGGACTAGATGTCTCAACAATACAACAAGAAGGTTTATGAATGTGAAATATACGAGGGAGATTTGGTCTTAATACTTGATAGCCAGATAGACAAAAAGACTGGCGAAGGAAGAAAATTCAGACCCAGGTGGTTGGGTCCATATCAAGTAGTAGAAGACTACAAAAATGGGGCATTTCACCTGTGTACACTAGAGAGTAAGGAGTATAATGAATTTGTGAACTCTCTTCACCTAAAGAGGTATTACACATGATCCACTAGCATCTTCATATGTACATTACTACATTTACATCGCACTTTCATCTGTCAGTTCACTGTGTAAAATTTATGATCAAGGGACTTATTCTTATTGCAAGTACTAATTTTTTTGAAAACAATGGCAAAACATTCAAATCACATCTCTTCAAATTTTCATGGTATCATCATTTATTTCCAAATAATTTCATTAATTTAAACATGATAAGATAATTTTTTTACCATAACCATACCAAGGCATGCATACTTGGTTCTACTTATGGTCTTTTTCTAGATTAGGTGTCTTTTCCTATAGTATGTTCTAGAAGCTTCATGTTGTCACATATATCCCATAAATATATCTCTAGAAATAATACCATACTAAACATTTTTCCTAGATGAGTAAGTCAAATGCAAATCCATAGAAAATTTTTATTTTACACATTTTTTTTTCCCTCCCAACCTTTCGTGTTGAGCCCGCATCTCTTCTTTGGTGATGTAGGGTTGGGAAAGGAGAGAAATGTAATTACTCGCATATTCCTTGTCCATGGTGATGAGCCCATGCTTCCTACTGGTAGCATGGGAAAAGGTGTAGGGGGTCTCTTTGATAAACTTGAAATTTAGAAACAATCCATTCAAATATTGTGAAATCATAAGTCAAAAACAAAGTGAGTTAGGTGTCCAAAATTCCAAAAGAGTTTAAAGCCTCAAAACCAGATTTTGTCATCCAAGTGGCCATCTATGGATCTAAGTCTATATAAACCACGGGGTTCATTAGCTAGGCAATATCCTAGCACGTGAGTTCATATTGAGGTAATTAAAATTAATAAAATTAAACTCAATATACCGGTAGACATGAGGGGGTGAAAGGGTTTAATTTATTAAGATTTTGAATCGTGTATTGGGGTAGGTTAGAGAGATGGGCCAAAGGAAATAGAGGTTTACTTTTAATATAAAACTAAAACATTTGAACCCTAGTTTTTAAACGTAAATACCTTAAAATTGCAAAAAGAGAGTGTGGTCATAAATTAAATTATAATCTCTTTTTAATAAATAAATCTAGATTCTTAACCAAGAAATAATAAGATGGTAGAAAACTAGAATTGAGTATGCTTTTCAACACAAGTGATATTATTTCACCATCTTAATTATTTGAAGAACTATTGATAAATGCATAAAGCTTAACATATATAAGGTGACTTGTAATATGTATTCAATGGCTTCGAACTATCTTTCGAAAGGAAATGCATATTAAAAAAAATTGAGTGAGAAATATAATATATATTTTTCTAATATATTGGGGTAGAAATAAAAAGGGGTAAATAAAATTGTAATTGAAAAATGGGTAAGTAAGGTACATGGAAAAAATAGGGGGTATTTTCATTCTAATAATATAACAGGAGGGGGTATTATCAATTGAATAATTAGAGGTAGAAACTAGAATTAAGGGTATTCTTTAATACCCTTCGAACGCAGGTGCTATACCATACTTTTACTAAGTGAATCCCCCATGATATAAACTTGAAAGCATGTCAAATTCTAAAATATGAATTAACTTAAGTAGGGTGAGGTTGTAGTGTCTTAATTTGGTTCTGTCAAGCCATTGTATTTCCCTCATCGTCACCATTCAAATTTTTTTATAACTTATGCCCTTTTTGGCTCTTGGTGTTAAGCCCTCGCATCTTACTGGTTGCGTGGAGTTGGGAGTGGGGCAAGTACATTTAATTATCATATCATTGTATCACCACGTTTTTCCAAAACAATATGAAGTATCAAATATTTCTTAAAGAAACTAAAGTTCAACATCACATTGTGTTCACATTATCATATATCAGCATTATAAAATACAAAAAGAAATCATTCTGTTATCATTTCACATCCACTGCATGCATTCTGAAAAGCATAGAAAAATGGAAATTCTAAATGTCTAGAGTACACATGAGAAATAAGCCAAAATAAATTCAACTCAGATACAGTGGATTACTAAACCAAAAATAAAATTTTGTATATATCATGGTGAGTCAATTTTGTATACAATGCCATCACGCACTAAGGCATGGTAAAAACACTCACAATGAACCCGAGATATATATATAAATATATATATATATATATATATATATATATATATATATATATATATATATATATATATAAAAAATTGTATCATGCCCAAAAAAATGGAAACAAATCAATAAATGACCCAATGGCCTATCAGTCCCTATGGGATCCCTCGAATGGTGCATGGCCATGTCCAGGGCTCCTACTGTGGCTGCGAAAATGTTGGGAATGAACCAAATGGTGTGAATTCTCATGGTGGCGGATGTTGGTTGTGGTCTCACTGCGAGAATGGCTCCACCTCATCAAACACTTGGTGGTCTCATATCCATCCACTTGGGTATAAAGGGATGTCACCACATTTTCTATCCTCCAAATAGAAGAAAACACGTCAGTGTGTCTCACGATTGAGTGCGGCTGACCTGAATCCTTAGTCATCTTGGCTTGGGTCCTCTCTGAGGGAATCAACAGGGTGTCCACGCACACCTATCAGATAATCTCTTACCACTAATGTGTATTCACTATAAGAAAGAAAATAAGAAGAATTATGTGAGTTAGAAAACCACAAAACAAAATAAAAATAAAGTACCAAACTAATGCTTCCAACTAACAAAGACGAGAAAAGAGTATTAAACATACTTAGATCTCCTAGCATCCTAGGTAGGGTTAGTGGTTACTACTTGTTGATGTTTTGGTGGCTATGGGGCCTCCCAAAGCCAGAGGCTAAACACTTTCCCATCACAGACTCATCATCCCCTTCCCCACCTCGAGGAAGTGTCTCCTCTAAGACCAATGTCTCTCTCTCCGCTCGCCTCCTCGTGTGCTACTCTCAACATGTCCTAAGTATCATGCCACTTAGGGTTGTTCTCCTTGTCTTTGATATGGGCTTCCCTAACAACCTTAACACCAATCCTCTCATCCTTTGTCTCCTCCCCGAATGACTCCTCCTCGCCTCTCATCTCCCATGTGCTTTTAGAATCGATTCTATGTCAATGGGCTCATCCTCACCTCCACTATGAGAAAGAGCGGATGCAATCTAAAGAAAAGGAACTCTAGGGGTGCCAACTTCCCACCAAGCATGGACCACATGCCTAACTACGATGGGAACTCTTGGGATAACCATTATCCATCCGAGATCTCATCTAGGGCCCTTTCGAGCCTCCTTAATGGTCCTATAGACCGGTACCATTGGGGAATTATGTCAACATATGGGAGGCCAAAATGCTAAGGAACCCAATTAAATGGATGAGTCTCAAATCTCCGACCTTGTAAACTAATTTCCTTGTGGTATAAAAAGTTACCACCATGGTCACCTCCTATCCCCATAACCCTATCATGTCCTAGTAGAGAGTGGAAACCATGTCTTTCGTGATCAGAGAATCCACTAGCTGATGTGGTATCCTAAGAACTAACATAGTTATTCACCTCACTTCCTGACAACCCCTAGATCCAATACCTATACTCCCCTTCCATAGGGGGTGATGCACTCATAAACCCAACTCATAACAAGAGTGGGGTGGCTCAGTGACTTCCCCTGCAATCTGACTACCTTGTACAAGTTGTGATAGGTAGTCCCTAGGACATATACTTAGGCATATGTATGGCCATGAGCCTTGATTTGTGTAATAATCGGAGCCCAGTAGTATATAAGGGTGTCACCTCCCTTGTCCCCCGATCAATTGAGAGGACAAGATTCCCATTATGGCTCTATAGACAATAGGAATAGGATCAATGGCAATGGACCATACCCTTATTCCCTTCTTTAAACCAAATGAAACAACGATGTCTCCCATATAGGTCACCCACTGAGTCATCTCAGCCCTGGATCTGTTATCTCCAAATTCAGTCTCCTCCCAAGTATCGGGAGCCCAAGAATGCAGTATACATTCTCTCCAAGGTGATGGTCCACTCACCTCTAGCACCCAAAGAACAAGAAAGTGTTCTATTCTGCATCTCAATAAGAAAATAAGTCACATAATATTTGATTAGAAGGGGAAACATGTGCAATCCTCTAAATACCTACCATCTTGAGAGTTTCCCTCTCGACTGATTCAATTGATCCAAGATCCTGGGAGCCAATCACACTCCCTCACTTAACTCCAATGGATGTACTCCACATTCTTTTCGCATTCACCAAAACATGGAAAAAGTGCAAGTTAATAATGTATACCAAAAGACAAGCTCACCAAAAGAATGACAAAACATCAAAAATCTAAAAAAAAATCAAGTTAATGAACATTTTGGTCATTGTGTTCAGAACTACCACCCAATACAGGGTGGCGGTTCCAGGACCACTTCCCTGCTTTGGGCGGCGGTCTTGAGCCAATTTTTGAAATATGCCCTTAACCCTAAAAATACCCAAAATGCAAAAAAAAAATGACCATTTTTGACAAAATAAAAGACTTCCCTATGGGCACCCCCTAGAGACTCATTTAAGACAAGAAATTTTCAAACATTTTACATTTTAGGTATGAAAAGGAAAAAGTGAAAAAAAAACAACCTTAGATCACATTGGTCGATCTCTCACTCATGAAGGCATGATCACTATCTCGTAATGGTCGTTTCGGCTATACTCTTGTAAAAATGGTCACCATGGGCCCAAAGCTCTGAATTCACCAAACCAAATATGCACAAATGAATTTAAAAAATGAGTTATTTTGATATATATATATATATATATATATATATATATGTTTTAAATTCGTTTTGAGATTATGTGTTTTACTCGTTTTGAGTTGAGCGTTGGTGCAGGTATATCTCTATATCCTTGCACAAATGGTAAGTCCTTTTTCATTTTGGTTTAGTGTTTATTTTTTGATATTTTGTCTATCTGCACTTGAGTATTTTTTTCTCTTACAGGTAGTGGGAGTTTGGATGGAAACGTTTCGATACACGAGCATGTCAGGTATAGCTTCTAACTCCCCATTTTGGGAATTCCATACTTAGACTCTATGTTTAACGCCTCTTCATGGCTAAGATGCTTCTCCAGGGGGAAATATGCACGCATCCAAAATTACATATGCTACATTATCGAAAAATGGTTACAAAAGTCTCCAATGATTATTTAAATCCTTTCAAGAAGGTGTTCAAGCTCCAAAACCCATTCACAGTGTAGATTTGTTACCTAGACATCTTTACTTATCCTTCACACACTTTTTCCATCTTTTTGCCTCTTTCTACACATGTTTTTTCCTTTAGTGCCAGAACCAAGGCCCTACCTAGGTAGGTGGCGGTCCTAACCGATTTTTCCAAATTCCATCATGCATATTTTTAACATGCGACAATTCACTTAATTTCACTTTTATCATGCATCCATGGGGAAAATTGTCTAAAAATAGTTTTTATTGCTTGGTTCTCCTTCCTCTTCCATTTTTGTATGTTCTTTAGTTAGTTGGAACTTCCTCTTCTTACCTTGTGCATGAAGGCACACCCCAACACCAATTCTTATATATTCCATGCTTGTATTCAATAAAAATGCCTGATAATTTTTATGTATCTTGCATTGTGTTTCTACCACAATCTTGCTAGGAATTGCATAGCCAAGCTCAGATATCTTATGTTATCTCTCTTTTGCTTTCATCACATCAAGATTGCCTTCAAGCTTCCTTTTCTCAAGCGCCATCCTCCTACAGTTTTTCTTGCATTCCCAACACCTTGGACTCATATGAACACTTAGAGAAATAAAGGAACAAACTGAGGGAAAACATATAGATACAACTAGATTTTCCAAAGCTCTTGCTTGTCCAGGTTGGAATTGTGTTTTTGTTTGCTTTATTTGTTAAATTGTCAACTTCAAATCACTAGTTTCAATTACATATCAAGTAGAGTAGTAAAATTGTTCATTTCAATAGGTTGGGAAATCACAAGTAGATCAAATGATTAGAAATTTTTCTCTTTAACATTACAACAAAGTTGTGGGGAATAATAGCTCTTATAGGGTTATGATTTGTTCTCCACCTCTGAGGTAGGGTTTGAAAGGTTTTGACTGGATTAGGTTGTTTTTTTAGATTAGATTCATATATTCACACAAGTAACCAAATACATCCGATTGATTACTTGTCTTTAGTTTATTTATTAGATTAGAATGCATTTCTTAAAAACTAGAAAAGATAAAAAGATTTCCTTTAATAGATTAGTTTACTTTTATTGTTTTGTTTTGATATATTGTGAAAACTCCAATAACCTAGATTAAATTTCCTTCAGTAATTATTTTTCTTATCAAAATCATTTCATTTCATTCTGTATGACCATCAACGGTCCACAACAAGAAAAGATGTACAATTGTGATCCCTTGGTCCCACAACCCAATGGGCTGGAATTGATAACTGACATTGATACAAGTTTACATTTGACAGTCTTACACACACCTACAACTTTTGATGAGAAAATATAACAACAAAATACACTAAAAATTTTTGATAATCAATCCTACGATTATTGGTATGCTCTTGGCAAAAAGGCTTGATTACGCACATGACCATACAAGGGCCATAACCTCCAAAAATATTTAGTTGTGATCCTTACGGTCCCACAACCCAATGGGCCTCTTGACCAGTCATACATTGACACTAGTTTAAGTATATTAGTATTCGGATAGTCACCGCTTCCACAGAAAATTATTACACAACTTTCCTTATTGAACATAGCACCCGATCAGGCTAAGACTTTCTGGACTAGACCAAAAAATTCCCATAGTCCATGTGGATCCACTATGTCTCTCATTTTCACTTCCATGACCTTGTCTGGAAATCCATTTGAGGCACCCTTAGGTCACTTTCCACGTGTTCAACAACCAATAAAAAAAATCTTGGCATAGCTCGATATCGATTAGAGTCTCCAGAAGCTATTATATCAGATCGAGTCAACACACTGCTTCAGGTTAGGATAGCATTGTTCACCTTAGAATCATAGATTTTGATGTTATGTGTTGAAGACATAATATTTCCCAACTATCTTGATCATTATCACCACACTCACATTCATTTCCATTATACATCGGTTTTCTCGGCATGACCTCGAGAGGTTGGGTGTGAAGAAGGTCATGTGTTGATTTTTGTTGTACAACAACCATTCTTTCCTCTTCTTCTTCTTCTTCTTCTTCTTCTTATTTGGGAGGAATTATATCTAATGATGTTATTATATGCCTAGATTTGGATCACCTACAAGATGGATTAGTTGATATGAAATATCCAAATAAATTTTGCATAAAATAGGATAGGATTATGTGGTTATTGTGAACAAAAGGAAAATTATGGGTTCTTTCATTGAATAAAGTGGGTAAAACTCTTTCATATCTAAATCTAAACTTGCACACAAGCACACTTGAAAAATGTTAGTTATTATTAGTGGTTAGGGAACTTCCTTAGTCATATCTCTAACCCTTTTAAAGAGATAAAATACATTTTATTGATAAAAATGAAAAAATAATAAATGAAAATAAAAATATACTTGAATCAAATTGTAGGACAATTGTAGTTCCGATTCAACAAAAATCACACGAAGATCACAAGCCAATCGTAGTTTTAATTCCCATCTTGTTGGAATTTTGTTAAAATAGTGTTGTAGCAAGTTGTATATATCCTTTATGTTTTTCTTTCACTTATTCAAGACCTAAAACCTAAGATATGTAAGAAGAAAGCAATATAGCTCAAGCACATCTTTAGTGCATAAAGAGTTATGGGTCCCAAGAGCATGAAAGGATGCTTGTGAGAGTGATTTTATAGGTTTTAAGTACATATGGGAATGGGACACATATGGGTTCAATGATAGGGTTCATAGTGTATTGGGCATGCACATGGGTAGGTGGGATGGATAGAATTAAATGTGAGTGGTTAAGGGTTAGTAATTGACTAGTGATGTGTATTTTATCTCCCTTTTAGTGGGATTTTATTTTTTGGGTTTTTTATGTTTTATGATGTTTTTAGTATTTTTGAATAAGAAATCTTATGCACAAGGTGTGTTTTCTAATGTCTACATTTTTCTCCCTTTTTAGGTTATGTGTTGTAGTAGGAAATATGTAGATCAAAAACTGAAGATGAGATGGGGGTCATCTTAACCCTATGATGGTGGTTTTCCCACTCATAATATTAGATGGTTGACCAAATAGTCAAGATTCTAGAAATGCGATCGATGGGCCACTTCAGTTGCATTCTCTGAAGAGATTAATACATTGATTTTCCAAAGTAGATACTATTGATTCGATTAATTGATGATAAAGTGAAATTTTTTTGATCCACAAGTTTCCCAACATGATATGGGATGAAAAATGGAAGTTGAACATGAGATAAAATGAACCTTGGTGAAGTAACAATGAACAAAAAAAAGGACATAGTTTTCAAGCCATGTGCATAGAAAAATTATATCAAGGGTATGTAAAAATGTGGATGCAATTATTACAAGTTATGGGATGAAGAGGTAGATTTGAGTGGGTATGAGTTGACATTAAGAAATTTTGGTGAGAAAATGGTGATTTGGATGAGTGGCACAATGAGTTAGATGAGTGGTGTGGTGAGCTAGGGTGAGTGGCATGGAAAGTTAGAGGAGAATCACATGACAAGTCGTGTGTATGTGGCATGGTGAGTTGGGTGATTGGCATCAAGGTAGCACATAAATTTGGGGGTGGAATAGATGAGCTAGCTAGATATGAAGTGATCTTGGGAGCAAGTTGTAACACCCATGTTATACTTCAACAAACTAAGGGATTTTTTTAATAAACCTTTAATTACCTTTTTATGCCTTGAATGATTTTCAGAACGTAACTGATTAAATCCAACATACTAATAATTTTACAAAATACCTTAATTCATTTTATGTTGTAATGAATAAAATTATTACCTAGCTCAATAATGAGTAATCCAACATTATTAATATTCCAAAATCCATCTTAACAATATATGATAACCATGTGCAACTAAAAAGGGTTCTAGATCCATCTTGATCTCCCTTCAAACTCTAGATATAATCCAACATACATTATATACCTATGGTTAAACCTTTATATAGGCTAAAATAACATTCACATCTTCTTAGTGTCAATCGAAAAGTCACTAAAGTAACCTCCATCTGACTCTAGACACTGCTAATAAGAAGACATGGTGAACAGACAATGTAATCAATCATTTACACTATTATGGCCATAGTTATTTGGCATTACACTAGAAATTCAGTTTTGAGACTGCACACTAGCCTACGAAACTTTTCTTCCCTTCACCGCACAACCATCTAAACATAGTTATCGATTATTTTCCGTTGATTAAGTATTAAGTTTATGGTTAACCATTTTAGTTATTCATTTACAATAATAATTAGATTTCATTACGATGTTGCAGGGATCATGATGTGATACTTAGGTCACATGATTCTTGTTATTACCATCGTAGGATCCCTATGAGAAAGGTTATGATAACATAATGAATTACATTATTACACATTCATTACCTTCCCTGTAGCCATCTTGAGATAGCACATAAAAGGTTCATATGAAAAAATGTCATATCATGATTCCTACCCTTCATTTTTATTTAGTTATGCCTTGATCCGAGTGATAGGTTATACCGAGTTTCATTTTGTTAGCCAATTCATGATAGATTTGTAAAGTAACTCATCAAGTCACTAACTAGTGTAAGTACCTTGTACCACATTTTGTAATAAAATTATATCATCATACGATCATTAAATATTCTTAGTTAATCGTGAGAATAAACCAATTCATAATGATAAGATAAATATCACTTATGATCATTAATATTCACTTAGTCATTTTAGTTTACTTAAGTCAATTGTGTACATTTGTACTATTTCTTAAAACTATTACAATGTCCCTTTTGTACTTGGTTTCATATCGATGTAATTGTTTTCACACTAAGGTATAGTGGAAAATTTAAGATATTTAGAATGAGTATACATAATCATAACATGCATGTTAACTGTTATTATAATTCCAACATTATGTTCCTTTAGTATTTACAACTTACAACTTGTTATATGATATATTATCCATACATAATAACTTATAAATCATATAAGTTTTGTTGACTTATTACTGCATTATTTTATGCAAATATCATAATATGATACTTGATTTTATTTATGCTATTTCTTCTTCTTTTTAGAATTAATTATCACATATTTTTTCATTAATAATAAAGTCACGAGAACATGATAAATTACCTAAATATATTTACTTCATATCATCATACCATTTTCCATTATAGCTTGTACTAATTGTTCTCATTTATTTTAAAATGATGATGATTTTCATATAGTTCAATTTTATTATTACAAAAATATTGTTTGGTAATTTTAACATCAAGTTAAATCAATTTCAAGAGCATAATCCAATGTTAAAAACATTGTAAAAGCATTATTACAACACACAAGAATATTAAAAATGATAAATATATCTATTAAACTCAATAAGGAAGAATCCTTATTTATCTCATATATTACAATAGTTTCCAGATTGTTACAGATAGGTAGAATTTCTAATTAAACATTATGAAATAATGTTCTCTTTTTAATAATTACAATGATCCATATTCAGATTTTCAGACAATAATATGTAACCAAATCATATATATAATATCTAACACTCATGGTACTTATCTACTCCATCCTGCATCTGAAGGAAATATAAAATGATATACATGGTTAGTTCATTGAACTGGCATGGATTAACAAATCTCAATCATGTTGTTAAATACTAATTCAAATGAACATCATAATTTTACTTAAGATACAATTTAAACAATACTTGTACCTTATTAAGTATAAAGATCAATAACAAATAAAGTGATCTAATGATGCATACAATGTTTCCAACAACATATTTTCAAGTCATCAAGTAAGATATTTATGTCTATATAACAATAACTTCATTAATACTAATGTCTCAACAATAATATGAATATAAGTCTTATTCATTAAGATTAAATGCTATACAATTTGCACTCAAAGTTCATTCACCTCTTATCAAACTTCCTGCCCTCAAATAACATTTGAAAGTAGAAAACCAATCCTTTTCATAAGGAAATGATTTACAAAAAATAACTGGGTAGATAGTGTAATGTTAACATTCCATATCTCATAAAACCACAGTCAAAAAATTTCACAACTTAACATTAACATTATTAGTAAAGAGAGATAACTCAAATGTCATGGATAGCTTCAAAATCACTAATTTTCCTTCAATTCAAATAGAAGGCCTATGAGTAATTATTTCATCACAATTGGTCTTATTTGAATAGGATACATAAACTTGTTGTTTTGACAACCACCTTAAAGAAACACAAAATTATAAGGTTCATAACCTTGTAACTTAAACATTCAATAACTCAGGCTTAGAAGTGTATAGGAATAGTCAATGGAGGAGAACTTATTTTATTCTCTTATAACTCACTAATATGTTTATATCAAACTGCTACATCTTATCCCAATGTTAACTAAAAAGAAGAAGGAACTTATTCATTGTTAACTACATATAAGCACAAGGTTTCAACAAGGGTTCTACTATGACCAAGTTACCTTTGTTTACCATGGAGCTTTAGATAAACATTAAAATCAAAGAAATAAGTTAATTGATGTCCTTATCACTTAAATCATACACAAATGAGCTCATATCAAATTGGGTCAACTTAGGAATGTCAAGATAAATACAACAATTTTTAATAACAAAAAACCCCATATTAGACTCATACCTGCAATTGATGCGAGGGAGCATGTATTTATATTATCATAGAGTCTATTCGAGTATATTAATACTTAGGAATCAAAATGTCTATAATATAAATCCAAAATTCTCATTATGTAATAGTGTCATACATTTTTTTATCTTTACTGACATATATCATTTTACACATGATCAAGAAAAACATTTTCAAACTCAGTCCATAATAAAATACCTAGAAATTTACCTATTTTAAGGATGCCCATAAGAGATAAATGTATTTTTACCGTGTTGCCCAAATAATAAACCGTTCTAGCTTTCCATTTGCTAAATGAAGCCATAATAATTTTCAAATAGTTTTGTGAATCAATAATACAACCTAGAATCATATATCCATAAGGAAATCTTGTTTCTTGTTTCCAAAGACACCCAAATAAGAAAAATGATATTCATTTCCAATTTCAACAAATACCCATAAAATAAAAATGGTTTAAGAATAGTTATCCTATGTTTTCCATCGATCTGTAAATGAAAAGATCACACATATCAAGAAATAAAGTAACTCCTCAATATCCATCTGATTCGAAATAAAACAACAAGAAATGGAGTTGATAATCATGTCTGGTAACTTGAAAATCTCTTCAATTTTTCTTATTTTAGTCCTAATCAAATCTCCATTAAAATAAAATAGAAAAATATCAAAAACATATAGAGTCTTATATAACCCCGACATCATTAATCCCATAATATAAAACATTTATTTTTAGCAAGAAAAACTACAAAAATACCTAAAATAACACCCCCTTACACTTCCATCCACAACTCACAAAAGAGACAGGTCAAAAAATCAATAAACTAAATAATAATAAAATTCTAAGTTGCATTGTATAATCTCCCGAGAAGATTCACATAGTCTCTCTTCTTCAAAAAACCAAGTACCAATTAACTACTATTAATTCCATGCAGGTGCCACATAGTGAATTATTGAAATTTTCCACCTCGATTCCCTCGAAATTGTGTGGATTTAATGAATAGTCCCAGTTAAATATTAAAACTTAAATAATAACCAAATTTTCATGGTTGAATATGTCCCATAGACAATCAAATACCAAAATCATAGCTATTATCCATTTTCATGGTGTGAATACGTCCATGAAATAACTCTAACAAACAATGAAATTTCCAATGTTGTATGGGTTTATCAATAACTAAGTTCCAATCATTAAACATCCAAAATACTAATACGGTATGGTCAAAAACCATTTTGATTAAACATTAAAAATATGTCTTTGTGTTTTATACCTTTATAAATCACAACCATAATAGCATTACCTTGCCTTCATTATAAATCAAATAATATTAATACCACCACCTTATGGTCTAAGACCATTTTAGGTCCACAATTTAAATATTAAGTTTGACACAAATGAAATAACTATATTAATGCCTTAGGGTCTTAGACCCACTAAGTAATCAACATTACCTTAATCATTTTAAAATCACTAACTGATATAGTCTAAGATGAAATTTCATTACCATCAACACATTAAATGACAATCTAGTTATCAAAACAAATAATGTTTACCTTTCATGAGACCATAAACATTACTAGAATTGTAATGAATACATTCATAATGCTTACAATTCTTGACTAATGTAGTCAAACACTATAATGGTTAGTCATACATCAATACAGTAATCATTATTTCTTGGCACCAAAATAATGCAAATACAACCATGTAATAGATTTACCAACATTTCCAAATCATTATCTATAGAAAGCTAGGTAAAGTAGAATCATCTCTCACATAGAAGAAGGGTAAGGTAAAATCATACAATTATTTATAGTAAAAATAAGTTACAATATTAAGTAATCCAAAAATACATGACAATGAGTGTGATTATGATATCACATGTGTAATTATGCATAAGTATATATCCTTTTAGATATATGTATGTATGTATAGATACAAATAGGACTACACAACCATCTTATTCCTCTAGAATTTATAAATTATAGCTTATTCTTGTGAAAAAATGGAATGAAAATTTCAGATGTGACATAAGCTAGGTGGGGAGTAAATGGGAAAAGGCCGAGTCTCTATAGAAACTCGGTGGGGCGAGGCGATGAGCTACGTGGGGTGGTGAGCGAGATAGATAGGAGGAGAATTGTGAGGTAGGTTACCCATACAATGAGATACATGAGCTACATGGTGAATTGGGAGAGGTAGACAAAAAGGTAGGTGAGATAGGAAGACGGTTATATGATGAGATGGCGGGGAAAGTTGGACGAGCGAAATGGAAGGGTGAGCTAGCTAGGAGATCTAACCATATGAAATGGTGATTAACTAAAATTAAATAAATCTATAGTTAGCTAAGAACTAGTTAATCTAATCTAGGAGGACATATAACATTATACATAAATAGGTAAATATAGTAAATAAAGATGATAAATGATTTAGAACAACCTTGTGAAAGGAAATATTAAAACCCTAAAGTGTAAAAGAGAAAGAGAAATGACTTAGCTGATAACAGATGACTGTCGCATAGAGTGTCGTAGGTCTAACTAAAAATTCTAGGAATAGGAACAAATATGTAGAAGTCCTAAAAAGACTAGATCTAGAGGATCTAAGTGGAGTGGGGTGCCTCGAATGGGACTGACCGGTGCACATGGGTGCTTTGGTATAAGTTTTGGTGCCCTATTATATGGAAAATCTCTAAAACTAGTTTTTGCAGGGTCGCAAGATAATTTGTAACCTTTTCCAACTATCGCACTAATTTTTCTAAACTACGCCAAATGCTCCAAGTATTCCAAGATGAATAAATGACCTGCAAGAAACCAAAGAGAAGTATCAAAACCCTAAAAAAGAATATGTAGAATGAATGGGTCATACTAACCTCAACTACCACAACAATTGGCTTACTAAACTGAGCGTTGCACTACATTTCAGTCCCGAATATAGTTTTGGTGTGTGTGTGTGTATGTCATGCCCTAGGTACTCTTGTGTCAGTCATACTTTGTGAAATAACAAGCAATAGCTATATGTAGAAACTATAATAGTATGTGTGTATGGAATATAATAGAATCCCTCCCCATATGAAGTGTGATGTAGATTTCCTAGGTTCCACATTGATGATGGAGCTATGTGGATTCCAATACAATAGATGGATACAACTCTAGATGGAGTGATAGTAGTGTATGATGTTAGGTCCCTCATTATGGTCTCATAAATTTATATTTATAGGGTTCTCTTGGTCTAATTTTGTAATTAACCCTAAAAAGGCCAACCACATAAAAGATAAGAATGAAAAATGACTAGAAAAGACCCAAAAAATGGCGGGAAAGTGGAAAATAGACAAGGACACCCTTTAGGGTTAAAACGATGTGAGATCTTCAGAAATGACTAGGTAAGTAGGTGTCATAGGTCACAAAATATGAAATAAAATAAATAAGATGGCCAAAAAGGATGGGGGTTAATTAGTACTTTCTTTCCTTGAGAACCTTCTAAATAGTAGTATGAGACTGGGATAAATAAATGTCTAAAGTGCATGATTTTGTGACTACATTTTCCCCACTTTATGTTGGTGAGCGGAAAGCTTGGTAACATAAATTAGATAGAGATGCATACCTATATTCCATGAAGAGTGTGGTAGAAATGTACCAAAGGACTAGAAAAAAGCGTGGAATAATAAAAATATGGAGCATGGAAACTATACATGAAAAATGTGTAAATAAAAAGTGATGAGATTTATCCTATGGTGAAACATGTGTTTATGTGTGTAACTACCATAGTGTGTAGTGTACCTACATGGTTAGTAAAGCATGTGTTGTCACATAATGTTCTTATTATTCTTGTTGCCCCCAATTTGACTGTTTATTTCTCATACGGTCGAGACACTGCAAGGATAAAACAATAAAGTAGTCAAATATGTATGTATGTAAAAATGCTATGTGAAATAAAAAGCACATGAAAATTACGCAAATATAAAGTATACACAATAAGAGATTATAAATGGAAGATGTACACCTACTCCATGTTGAGAAAAGAGTGTATAAGGATATCTTGTACTGCAAGTTTTTTTTGGGTGATATCACACCACCATGGGTGAAGAAGTGTAGGGATGAAATTTTTTGTCCTCTAAACTCTAACTGCTTCCACTGAAATGTGTGAATAGATCTTTATCTTGTCCTATTTTTTTTTTGATCCAATGCTACTACCAAGAAGTGTAATGAGGAAATGCATTGTGTCCTCTAAGCTCTAATTACTTCCCGAAATGTCAAGGACACCATGTCCTATAAAATCTGCTATGTATGGGGTTTGTAGAATTATCCGAACTCACTTGTTGAATATAATTGAACCGGTGTGTAAATATGTTATGTTAGTAGAAACCCCCAAATGATGCCCCCTCTTTGGGGGTGACTATGAATTCATTAATAGGAGACATGCAGCCCCAAAAGAGGGCTAACCACATATCTGTTTGAAAAGTTCTTGGTAGAAACCAAGGCACACACAAACAAGAAAGGATAGCCGAAGACACATGTAATATGCATGTATATAGAAATAGTGTGTAATCACAAATAATGTACAAGATACCAAGAAATGTAATGTAAACATGCCAATAGAAAAGTAATCCACAAAAATTAGGTTGCAAACATGAGACATCACTCACGATGTCACAAGACACATAAGGCCATCATGGCTGCAAAAATAGACAAGTGTGCACACCAAACATAGGGAAAGGCCTGAAAACAATAGAAAATAATAGCAGACAAGTATAAACAAACAAACAAACAGTCATGAAACATATAATCTGTAAAACACATGTTGCACATGGAACACCCATTATCATGTTAAATAAATAACCAATATTTCAAAAGCATGTATGATCAAGTAATGTAAGATGTTAAGTATAAAATTGAAAAATAGCACCTAGATGAGACAAATGTGGATACCCCAAGAAAAAGTTATATTAAGTGTAGAAGGAAAGCATCCATGACGCATGTAGGATTCATGTATCTATGATCACACTAAACAAAGGTGTGAATTCACATGTGTGGATGATATAGATAATGACATATAAGAAATCGATCTAACATGTGTAGTAAAATGATCATGTAAAACACTAGTAAGGAAGAATAAATTCCACCGAGACAATGCAGTATGTCATGGATGGATGGAATGGAATGCAAGATGGAATGATAGGAGCCACATGCCCCAAGTGGATGGAAGTGTATGCAATGAGGTTCATTTTTTCCCCTCAGTAGTAAATAATGAATCGTAAATGAGAGTGCATCATCGGAAATGGTCGAGTAGTGTATATCATGTCTAGCACGCTATGATGAATGTGTATGTATAATGTTGATGATATGTGACATATAGAGGAAATGTGTGTGGAAATTATAGCCTAAATGTATACCACTACAAGATGAAGTATGGAATGATGATTTAGCCCTAAGTGTATATCACTATGAGATGAGTGAATGAGTGATGATTTAGCACTACACGTATATCACTACTAGATAAATGATAAGGAGTGGTGATGTAACCTAAGGTGTATACCACTACAAGATGATAGAATAGGTGACAATTTAGCCTAAAGCATATGTCACTAAGCTAGAGATGTTGCATGATGAAAGGTGGAATAATACGGGTGTGATAAGTGTAAGGTCCATTTGATTTATAAACCCTTAGTAGTCGAGTATGGACCGATGAACTAAATTTCATCATTAGGTGGTGAGTAGCATGAAGAAGACAATGTAGTATAAATGACCAAGTGATGAATAGGGTATGTAAATGTGTAGGATGTGTAAAATACAATATAATGTATGCTAATGTAGGATGCATGGATGAAATGAAATGGTAGGATCTTGGATGATGTAAACTATTGTAGCATGTAGAACATAGGTGATGTATAAATGCATAGTGTGAAATAGCCTAATGGCGTAGGATGACCAACATGTGCATGATGAGAATGTAATGTAATGCAAAATGTAGGATAAGTGTATAATGGATGGTGAATGATGCGCGATGTGTTTAATAAAATGTAAATATGTAGTACCTATAGTGAGTGTAGAGTGTGGGGTTTAGTGTAATGGTTATCCCTCAATAGTTGATTGTGAACCAAATAACAAGAGTGTTTCATCAAGTAACAATGCTAAAGTATATGATGAATATGCTAAATGTGAGAAAAATGAGGGTGTGAGAGTATGAAAAATGTGATTATGCTAAGATGAAGTATGCAAGAATGCGGGGATTGTGATGTAGAAGTATGTAGATATGCTAGACTAATAGGGGGATTTAGGTGGTATGTTGCCCAATTGTGTACACAAGTAGCTCATGTAAATTCATCTAGAAGGTCGTCATCTTCTAGGTCATAATGAAATGGGTAAGCATTAGTAACTTGGTAAGAAATGGTGTCTGGTTGGTCACGTAAGGAGCCATTGAGGTGTAAGTGATACATACCCATAACATATTCCTCATTAGTGAAGGGAGGAAGTGGGAAACCATGTGCATACCAATGAGTAAGGTTCTGTGTATAGCCTAGGAAAGAACTATTGTAGATGAAAATGTGTCCAAAAGGCATAGGGAAAGATATATTTTTATGGTCAGGATCTAGAGTACCTCCAATATAATCAAGCCATGATTAGCCTAATGTGAGGGTGAATATCTAGGAGTGCAGGAAATAAAAATCATGAGATAAAATATACAAATACTATGAGCTATAGGGATGATGATATACTCATAATAAAGGTGAGAAGCATATAGTGTAGGATGGAGATCGTCGAAGGTAAGCCCTAAGCGATTCAAACCCTCATGTCTACATATAGTGTCATTACATGTAGGATAAAATGGAATGTGTTCCCAATATGAAATATTCATGAAAAGAGTGCAAGTGAATGGTGGGCATGCTAAGATGCATGGTGTAAGTGAAGTTGAATGTGATAGAGTGATGTCCATAGAGTGGACAAGTCCTTGATAAGGAATCATATCAGTAGTAGCAAATAGGTGACATAGGAGAAACAACATCTATCACACAAATGGTATTGTCAAGTGGTGGCAAGTGAGGGAATTTGTTTAGAGGTTGGGGATTGTTGGTAGCATTAGTACATGGAATGGGGAGACTAGTGTTAGGAGTGTAATCATAGTATCGGAATGGGTCACGGTCACGGGGATAGTATGTTCAATGCCATCATGAAGGAATTTAACATAATGATGCACGGTAGATGCAACGGCTTACATGGCATGAAGCCATGGCCTACCGAGAAGACAACTATAAGAGATTGGGAAGTCAATAACAAAGAAGACAGTGTGTATAGTTTTGGGGCCAACTGTAATAGAAATGTAATATGACCTATACATGGATGAACATAACCATCATAAGCATGCAATGAAATACTATATGGGCTAACATCATGAGTAGAGAGGCCAAGGTGCTTTGAAGGAATGACATGGGACACAAATTGAGCTCAAATCCGTTATCAATTAAGGTGCACTTTACACTAACATTCTGAATATGACAAATGATATGCAGTGGTGGATCATTGTCAAAAGTGGTAAGATCAGCTAGAGGAATAGATGGGAAAGTAATGTGCTGAGAGAAGGCATTTGCAAAGGTATTATAGACTATATTAGGATGGGTATTGTCAGAATTAGAGTAGTAAGTAAAATATTAATGATTTTAGCTCACAATTCAGGATGGAGAAGCAAAAATTCATGAATGGAGATAGTCATGATAAAGAAATGATAAGGAAAATGGGGATCCTAGGAGTATGTAGGTAGAGTCAGGTTCACCAAAATGATTAACTAAAATTAACTAAATCTATAGTTAGCTAAGAACTAGTTAATCTAATCTAGGAGGACATATAACATTGTAAATAACTAGGTAAATGTAGTAAATAAAGATGATAAATGATCTAGAATAACGTATGAAAGGAAATATTAAAACCCTAATGTGCAAAAGGTGAAAGATAAATGACTTAGCTGATAATGAGATGATTGTCATATAGAATTGTAGGTCTGACTGTAAATTCAGGAACATGAATGAATATGTATAAGTCTTAAAAAGACTAGATCTAGAGGATCTAAGTGGGGTGGGGCACCCATGGGCGCTCTGGTATGAGTTCTAGGTGCCTTGGTATGTGGAAAAGCTCCAAAACTAGTTTTTGCAAGGTCATAAAATAATCTATAACCTTCACCAATTGTCGCACTAATTTTTCTGAACTACACCGAATACTCTGAATATTCCAAGATGAATAAATGACCTACAAGAAACCAAAGAGAAGTACAAAACCATAAAAATAAGATGCAAAATGAATGGGTTAGAATGACCTCAGGTACCAAAATGGTGGGCTTACTAAACTGAGCGATGTACTACATTTCGGACCCGGATGTAGTTCTAGTGTGTGTATGTGCATGTCATGCCTTAGGTGCTCTTGTGTCAATCACACTTTGTGAAATAGTGAGCAATAGCTAAATGTAGAAAATGTAATAGTATGTGTGTATGGAATAGAATAGAATCCCTCCCCCTATGAAGTGTGATGCATATGTCCTAGCTTGTGCCTTGATGATGGAGTTATGTGGATGCCAATGCAATAGATGGATGCAACTCTAGATGGAGTGATAGTAGTGTATGATGCTAGGTCCCTCATTATGGTCTCATAACTTTATATTTATAGGGTTCTCTTGGTCTAATTTCATAATTAACCTTGAAAATGCCAACCACATAAAATATAAGAATGAAAAACAACTAGAAAAGACCCAAAAATGGCGGAAAGTGGAAAATAGACCAGATGCCCTAGTTAGGGTTAAAACGACACAGATCTTCAAAAATGACTAGGTAAGTAGGTCTCATAGGTCATAAAATATGAAATAAAATAAATAAGATGGCCAAAAAGGATGAGGGTTATTTAGTAATTTCTTTCATTGAGAACTTCTAAATAGTAGTGTGAGACCGAGATAAATAAATCTCTAAAGTGCATGCTTTTATGACTATAGATGGGTTTTTAGGTGGTCATAACATCGACTCAAGGGAGATCACCTCGACTAGATCGGGATGGGTAGATGATGAGAGGGTTGTAAGAGGATTTAGGTTATAAGGTAAGGAGTCAAGAAATGGTGATTTAGGATATAGTTGTAGGGAAAATCAGGTCTTGGTTTGGTGGGTTTGAAAAGAGATAGTAGCAACTTGAAGGAAGTCATGATTGGGGATGGGGCAAGTCACAATTTTCACTCAATTGTCCAAGAGGGGGTATGCATAGGAAATTAGAAGAGGGGAGGGTAGTTATGGCATGGTAGATTAGTGAGGACCAAGTCACCCATATGAATTAGGTAGAGTGGATTTAGGGCATGCAAAAGGAGGGGGAGTTAGGGGATGTTGATTTTAGGTCCAAACACGGTAAAGTAATGGAGAGGTGTGGGTCACAAGTGAGCTCCATAGTATATGGGGTAGATATGGGTTAAAGAAAAATTAAGTGAGTTAAGTGGCATAGAGGATTTTGAACTCAGTAGGAGATAATGGTGTGAGTTAATTTGAGTAGGATTATGGATTGTAAAAAAGTGATAGGTCAAGGAGCCAATGGGAGGGATGGGAGTTAGTTACACGGGGAGTTGATGGTGAGTTATAGATAAGGGAAATAAAGAAAGATGAGTGTGGGCACTTAACCAAGTCATGCTAATGACTTGAAAAGCGGGTTGTCAATGTTTTTGTAAGGTTTGAGGTATAGTCTCGAGTGTGAATAGATGTGGATAAGTGTTGAGTTAGTACATTGATATCTTGAGGCAAGGGAAGGGGTTAAGGCTGAGGAGCTCATGGAAGAGGGGATTTAGGGGAGGATGGTTATGACAAGATGGTCACAAGTGGGACCAATAAGTCAAGAGGTGACCAAAGGTAGGGTGAGATGTGTGGAGTGTGGAAAGGTGATCAATTTGAGGTTGTAAGTGGATAAGAATCATAAAAATATCCCTAGTGACTCGGGTTAGGGGTGATCGAATTTAAATGGCAACATATTAGAGTCCTGGGACAATAGGTTATAGGGTAGGGAGATCTTAGAATAGGGAAATCTCAAGGTAGGGGTGGGTTGAGTGAGTTGAGGTGGTAGCTCGATAGTTGGTTTAAATGATTTGTGATTGTGACATGATTGTTTTGAGTGATCATCATGTGATGTGTGAGGGGAAAAGGAATTTTGGAGGTGGAAGGTCACTAGGGTAGAAGGAATGTGGACAGAAAATGGGAGTGAGGTGGGATCTTAGCAATTTTCATGAGAAACTCACGATACGAGATGGGAAATGAGGGAATCACCAATGCGGGATGATGAGGCAAGTGGGGAGTTTTATGATGGTGATATGGGCTCATTGATCCAAATGGCCAAGTGAGGAAGGGAAGGGTTAGGTGGAAAGGGGTGTGTTGGTTTAGTCACTATTGGAGCTTAGTGGGGTGGGTAGGTTAGGTAGGGGAGTGATTCATGTTAGAGAGAGGCACTCGGTCGAGTCGCTATAGAGATTTTATGAAGGTGTGAGGGGATGAGTGATTTAAAGGAGGATATAGGAGAGTTTCTATAGAGACTCATATGAGGTGCTAGTAGAAAGGAGCCCTGGATGAGGTGAGGGGAGTGATGTGAGTGGAAAGTGAGGTGATTAGAGATTGAGGTAAGTACGTAATTAGGAAAATTTGGGCATCAAGTCAAATGACACGGGTGGGAAGGGAGGTGGGAGATTCTTACGATTCACTAGGGTGATTCACCAGACAAGTTGGGAGAGTGAGGGAAGGGTGATGTGATTGGTGAGATATGAGTTAAAGAGTAGAGATGGATGAGGTAATGAGGGATGGGTTATGAGGTGAGTGCAGAGTGAGGTGAAGATGAGGGTGGTAAAATGGTGGTAGGGAAAAATTATTGTAATGTAAATGTCGTAAAAATATAAAAATGGTTATAATGAAAATGAAAAGTTACAAATATGTAATGAAATATCTAAAAATAATAATGATGATGATGCAAGGGTGTGTAGAACGTAGTGGATGCCCATGGATGCTCATTCCAAATGAGGTTAAGTATAAGTATGAAAGTGACATGATTACAATGATAGAGTGTAAATGATGCATAGTTGTATGAAGATTATTTTAAACAAGAGTTTTAGTGGACACATGATGAGTTGGAATCCATGATTCATGATTCCAAGTGGTGGGCTAAAATGGGATTTTAAATAAGGTATAAACCAAAAAATGTAACATATTATCCCTACATATCATTGAGATCCTATGTGTGCATGTGAAAGTGAATTACCACTTGAAATAAAGACCCATAAGATAATGAGTGAAAACACAAACCAACGTGTAGGTGTGAGTGATACAAGTGATTGGTGAGTAACAAAATGAAAGGAAATTGTAAGTTGTGCATTTCTATTCTACCATCCAGGCATCTATAGCCCCGACAGATATACATTTGAATATAGTCGTAACATTTCTCTACTTCCAGTCATGCATCCATAGCCCTAGTAGAGATACTAGAAATACCCCTTAGAGAGTGTTTGATATTGAATTTTTCTTGATGTTTGTTTCGACATGATATGTAGATCTCGTGGTTTTCTAGTGGGTTTAGAACTATGAGTGTCTTGAAGGAGGGATTGGAAGTGATTATGGATATGATGGTAGAAATAATCAATAGATAATGACTATGTTCTTCACAATATGTTTTTAAGTGTGTGAGTGTGCATGGATCTCAAAGAGGACATTCATTCTTAATTCACCAAGGAGAGACCAAGTTCAAGAAATTGTAGTAGGCTATTGACTCACAAAATGTGATAACAAGATAATCAAGAATTCACCAAGATTTGTGAAACAAACCAAGATGTTGATTTTGAATGAACTATAAATAAAACATAGTAGGGAACCAAAAATTGGAATGAAATTTTAAGTAATTCATTAAATACGAAAAGGAAATCCATGATCAAGCATTGTTTATTACAATTTTTGGGATATATAGATTTTTTTATTTCTATGAAAGATGTTTAGCTATGTGGAGGTGTGTGTTTGTGTTTGTGTCAATAGTGAAAGAAAAAAATGTGTAGAGAATAATGTTGTGTTTTAAATCAAGTCTAGGTGAAGAGAAGAAAAATGTAAGGAGAATGTAGAATGTGGTAGTGAAGACAAATGAAAGTCCCCTTAATCCATATAGGGACTAGTTGAGTGAGAGACATGATGTATAAAATCAATCGATATATGAGATAAATAATTGGAGTGGAGTGGATGATGTGGATGGTAATTGAAGTGAGAATTCCAAATAAAATCCATAGAATGATACTGAATAGATGATGTGATTTTGGGTATGAATTAAAAAATAAATGTGTTGAGTATGGGGAATTTTTTATAATGTTGGTTAGATGAGGACATGAAAATATATCAATGGTATAAGAGAAAGGAGTATGAATCATGGTGCTAGTGATGATTTCAGGTGGACGACAACTGGAGAACATAGTGATGTATGAAGGAAGCATGTGATAAATTGGTGTGGTCTTATGATGGGAAGATGATTGTATAGAATACAAAGAGTTATCAAAGAAGGAATGTCAAACAAATGATAATATGGGAGAAAATGGAAATGATGTGATAGTCTAATTGAATATAGGGGAGGTTTGTGAGGCATAAGTGTAAGATAAAATGGTTGCATGAGTGTGATAGAGGATATGAATAAATGTGGATCCAATAATAATAAATTTTCCTGAATGAGTGATGATGGAGTCAAGAAAGTGAATGTGGAATAAATATCTAAAGGATTTGAAACAAAGAGAATGAGTGTATATGACTTGCGATGAAGGAATGAATGAGCAAGTGAATATAAATGATGTGGAATAGATGAAAGAGGAGTGTGAATGAACAAAATAGATGGTGTAGGATGTAATGATGCACCCAAATAAATAAAAGGTTCTTAAATGAGTGGTAATGAAGGGAGTGATATGCATGTGGAAACAGGCTCTGAAATAAATGAAGCAATTAGTGGAACAATATTTGATGAAGAGTGCAATCGATGTGTGATAAGGGTATGTGTGATAAGTAGAGTGTATATGATCAAACCAAAGGATGAGTTAGATGATTTTATGATCAATATAGAATCATGTGGTGATAAGATAATGGAATGATAGATGTGTGTGGTAATGTGAAGGACTTTGGAGAGAATAAGGTTGAGACTATGTATGAATTGGAAGTACATGATGATGTGGATTATGAAGTGTTTGATTTAGATGAAGAGAAATTAAGTTTACATGGTGAGTTTTATGGAGTGGTAAGTAATGAGTCGAAGGATGCAATCATGACACATGAAGAGGAATTGGTAATAGTGGTAGTGTGGGAAGTGATGGGATTGGTTTTAGTATGTGAAATTGGTGGAGATGGAGGCTCAAACCGCAATGTCCCCTTTATCAAGAATGTCTTGAATGAAATTGTAAATTTAGGGAATGAGTCAATATAATGACCCTCAATATGATGATAGGAACATGTTTCATGGGATGCACGTGAAAAAGGTAGGGGTAGAAAAGGAGGGAGAGTGATGAGATTGGTGTCAAGTAACTTATGGAGAATATAAGAAATCATCTTGGTTGATGGAGTGAATTTGTGAGGGGGTTGAAGAAAACTATGAGCCCTAGGAAAATTTGAAGAATGTGAACATGTGGTTGTGAAATTCACCGTGATGTGAGGAAGGTTTAATTGGATGAAATTGTAAACATGAGATTGTGATGGTGTGGTAGGTGAAGGAGAAGAAGAAATGTGTCGCAAGGAAGAGGATGAAAAAATGAACACCCTTTAGGCATTGTGTCATTTGCATGGCCTCATAAAATTTTCATATGGAATGAATTTTTAAGTGTTGGGAGATGTAAGGGAAAAAACATTTTACAAATAGGTTAAGGAGTTCAAATTGTGGAAGTGGAAATGATAGGAGGGGAAGGATATCACACCAACATGCAAAAAATTAAATGATGGACTCATTATGGAATTAAAAAAGCATGTGAAGGTCAACTAGTGTCACTTTGGGTACAATATGGATGGATAATTGAGATAAGAAGGTGTCCCCAAGTTATGTGAATGTATAAATTCTATGTTGTGGGAGATAATAATACAAATTAGGCTTTTGAATAGTAAATGAAATAGGGAAGGTTCTTAAGAGGAGTGTATAGTCATGTTGAATAAGGTGGCATGCATAATGTAATAGATGCAAGTGATTTTGGAGATCCCTGGTGCCATTAAATTTTTCAAATGTGGGAAATTTTAAGTGTGGTGGATAGATACAACAGCATACCATGGGATGGATAGTCTCATTACAAATGGTGTGATAACTCGGTGGAGGAGAAGTCCCCTAATTGTTAGAACTTAAGCTTTGTAATGTGGTCAAGAAGGTGTTAGTGAAGCAAATTAGGGTGAATGTGAGCATGAAGATGACTATAAGCCCTGAGAAATGAAATTTGTACCTGCGACTAGGATTGTGAAACATGAGTGGAAAAAATGAGCAAGATGATATGAAAAAAAAATTGTAGCATAGGAATAGTTGCTAACCGAGTTTGGGAAAATTTTGGGATGCCTAAAATAATGTAGAAATGAGAGGACTATGTATTTTTAATGTTGTAGGCCAGCCACATTTGCAACTAGATATGGGAAAAATATGGGATGGGAAAATTGTAACAAAGTCACAATTATGATCGAGGCTAGGAAAAATCAAAACCTAGAATTATTGTTAGAAACAAATATGACAATATGGGAGGATGCTATGAAGAACATAAACAATCATAGGTGTGACTAGATATAGTGGAAATTAAAGTTAAGTGTTTTGATGAATATGGTGATGTTATTTATTTTTCCTTCAGGTAAAATAAAGGATAGTTTATTTATCTTCCTATGTAAGGATCTCTCTCTAAATTCAAAATGTTATCTGAATGAGTTTCATACACTAGAAAATTTATAGTCATGATATTTACTTTACCCCATTGATCAATAAAGATGGGGCATCACCATAGAAAAAATTAACTCTACCTCATGGGTAAAACTAGTTAAATCAAGTTGGTCATTGACCATTTTCGTTGGCGATTTCTCTTAATGTGCCACCTACTTCGGGGTTCGGATGGTACTGAAACCGAGTTTTAGGGATTATTCCCAAGCACATCCCATAGTTATGTAGATGGGTATTTACCCTTATCCAGACCTACATTTAGTGTGAATTAATGCCCAATTTATTCCCTTAGGAATAAACAAGTTTTTTAAAGTTTTTATAGAAACAAAGATACAACATAGTTGTAGTTGTGATCACCTTATAACCATACTATTAGATTTTTTTGCAGAAAATTGCAACACAAGTAACACTTTTGACTGGCTATGACCAAATCCTTTTGGATTTTTTAGCGAGATCGATAAAAACTAGATGTTATATCTACAACATAAATGTTAGAAAAAATAACCTAAAAAGAGTATAAAAACCTAAATAAAATAATGTTAGATTCAAAAATGAAAAATGACACCCCTAACCAAAATGGTCTCACCATGGTCACCAAAATATATGCCTAGATTTAGATCGCCTACAAGATGGATTCGTTGATATGAAATCTCCAAATCAATGGTACTTAAAATAGAATCGACTTTTGTTGTGATTGTGAAGAGAATGATAATTATGGGTTCTTTCATTGAGTAAAGTGGGTTTAAATATTTCATAATTGAATCTAAACCTACACACAAGAAAACTTGAAAAATATTGGATGTTTTTAGTGGTTAGGGTACATTCTTCAGATTAGTTCCTTAACACTTTTAAGGAGATAAAAGACATTTTATTGATAAAAATGATAAAACAATAAATTAAAATGAAAAATATACTTGACTTAGATCATAGGATAGTCACAGTTGTGATTCACTAAAAAACACACAGACATCACAAGCCAATCACATTTTTGATTCCCTCACATATTGAAACTTTGTTAAAATAGTGTTACAAAAAGTTATATATATCCTTTGTGCTCTAATTTCACTTCTTTAAGACCTGCAAAACCAAGATATGCGAAAAGGAAAGCAAGAAAACTCAAGTGTATATTTAGTGCATAAAGAGTTTGGGGTCCCAAGAGTATGAAATTATGTGGGTGAGAGTGATTTTATAGATTTTCACCGCATAGGGGAAAGGGACACATATGGGTGTAATGATAATGTCCATAGTGCACTGGGTATGAACATGAGTAGGTGGGATAAAAAAAATAAAAGTGAGTGGGTAAGGGTTAATAAAGGAGTGGTAAGGTGTCTTTTATATCTATTTTTGTGGGATTTTGTATTTTTTGGTAATTTTTATGTTTTATGTTGTTTTTTGTTCCTCAAAGGGTTCTCCAATAGATAAGTTAGGATAAAATTTAGAAAATTACTCTTAACCAACTTGCATTGCAATTTGGAAAATGGGAAACCTGAAATCAACTTTTATTGCTCTTTAAATGCTATGTGAATTGAGCCAATTTCTCAATTATCCCTTGTTTATCTTCTTTACATTGGTTTTTAGGATATACATTCATCTCAAAAAATATTTCTTTACACTCTCCTTTGTTTATTTGAAACTTATCTAGCTGTAGACACCAAATTTGTGTCTTACGACCCCCTATGCCATGCATCTCATTTCGCAACCTAACCTCATCACCTAAACCTTACACAATTATTTATCAATTACCTTATAATTAATAAATCCACATCGCCATACCTGCCACCTCATTTTGCCACCTCATCATGACCTAGTCTTAACCCTAAACTAACCTAATTAAGACCTATAACTTGGTCCACATCCACACCCATGACTAATTACTCCTCACCCGCACCTTAACCTCATAATGACTTGACCAAGCCCACGACTAATCCCTCGGGAGAAAAGGAGGAAAGGCTGGCCATTTACCAAAAATAGCCCGCTTTGACTTTTGACCGATAGTTCTACTCGACCGCCGTCGGTTGCATAACTGCGCATTGGTTCCACAGGATCAAAATCAGAAGTCATTGGAAGGATCTGGATTTTTACTTGGCTGAAACAGAGACAAGTGAAAAAAGAAACAAGAAGAGTTTGCAGAGAAGGACATCAAGTCCAAAAACTGCAACTGAGTAACCAGAGCCTTGTGATACTCATCTGTTCGTCGGGAGGGAAGATAGCTCATCTCCTGATTGTCAGGTCATCCTACCTAAGTTCTACCATCGTCATCACAGTTCTTGGACCTGCATCCTCATCAATAATCAGTAAGTAATATCTTGTATGTCCTTTTAATAACATTTCTTGAACTTCTGAATCACAGCCATCATAAGTCTATTCCTAGATCTACTACCCAGCAACACACTACATCTAACTGTCATTCCTCCACACTTACGTTACCCCAAGAACACCCCCGTATTCTCTGAGTCCTTCTCATCACCCCATTACCTAACCCCACCCATTTATCAACCTTATAAAACAACACAACCACCTTACAACCAACCTTCACCAAAAGCCCCTAAAACATTGCCCCTACCGATATCGGTTACGAACAACCAGATGCAGGTTCGGTGGACCGGCATTGTCACCGTGATTCTAAACCAAGACCAACCCTTTCTCTATTGTTCTAACAAGGTAAACAAATTTTAATTGACAATAGCTTATTTGTTAGAATTTGTGTTAATTCATATTAGTAGAGGAACCACCACCTTCGAAAGGAAGTTTTATATTTCTGGGCCCAAGGAAGTTCCCTCATTTATTGTCTAATTAAAATCTGGTGGTCATGTATTCTTACTTGCAGTAGTCCTTCCCAGAATTCTTCGCAATCGATCCGATCTTTCTCACTGAAGCGCACACCCTCTCGACATTCAACGGTATTCCTCCTAGCCCTAACCCTTATCTCTGCTTCTCAAAGGAATGAAAGGATAGAAGCAACTCTATTCCCTAAAGGGAAACATTACTGCGAAACACTAGCATGTTTCAAATCTTGGGCACGTTCTTATTTTAAGTCCATAATTCTCGTAGTAGTGTGGTAGTTATTATAGTTTACTCTATTGTTCTCGATAAAATTATTTAAATATATTATAATGTACTATTGAGTTTCTTGGAAGAAAAGAAGATTAGGTTGCGAAAATTGCATCATTTTCGGGAATAGTCATTAGTGAAAAAATGCATGGTAAACATCAAGGCTTATGGAGTTTCCAATTTTATTTTATTTTTAGTTTTTTCATATATTTTGTTTTTAGGATTTTTGTGGTTTTGAAAGTGGTGTAGAAAATAGAAAAATCTACCTCATGGTGGGTGCTAAAAACTCTTGTTGAAATAATTTTTCACAAGGACAAATTAATAAGTTTTCACCAATGCTTGAGTATAAATTCCGTCCTCTTGGTAAAGGGGATGATCTCTATTGCACCCTTGAAACACACTAAGTATGAGTGGCGTGAGATATTTATACATGTAGATGGTAGGCACGAAGGCATTCACAGAGGTAGATCAAGAAACATGTGAAGGCTCGTGCACAAGCATAATACCTTCAGGACTTAGTTGAATTTTGATTCACATGATAAAAATAGATTATGAACAATTGGATTGGCATTTGATAAATGTTTTGGGATTGGACTGATGCATGAAGACTTGGAGGTGAATAAAAGTCTATTTTGGGAAATATCACATGCAACTAGAAGATTATGGTCATGTAAATATTAGATCTAATAATAGGATTAGAACTAGAGTTAATTATAGATAATCTATTATTAGGAGAATCTTGCATGCTTTATCTATATTTGTACTAGATCCTGGATACATTTTTCATAAAACTATTTTGAGAGTGCATGGGAGGTGAAGGAAAAGTCCCCACCCCTATATATGTGTATTTATTTGCACAATTTTGAGAGATGGGAAAACAAATTTATGTTTTTGGTATGATTTTGCATGCATGACTTTGTGATGGTATTATGTATGTATTTAGCTATTGGTTTGTGATGAATTAATATAATGGATCATTATGGATGGATATTTATTATTTATGTCTCTATTGATGGTTATTATATGGTGAATCTAGTATTAATGCTTATGTGATTTGTATTGTTACTTATTATATGTGTTTCCAAATTGAGCTCATGGATCTAATTATTAGAATGGAATATGCACTTTGAATATGGTTATCATGAACATGCATGCTAGCAGATTGGTAAGATAGTAATAAAGAGGGACCTAGTACCTTTGCGCACTTCAAGTGAGCACTTAGATCTATTTGAGTGATGTGTCAGCGCGTATAGGCTTGTTGAGTGGGAAAATAAGCTACATTTTGGTTTCGTTGTCAAGACCTCTTTTCGAAATATTTACCACAATGTTGTATGATAATGGCATATCGATTGAATCTTACGTCTATTGAATATTGGAAGATTAATGGACAAGATCAGTTTGTGTGAAGATATGGTTCTAGAATTGATTTCAATGCACATATGTGGGTTGAAGAACATCTGTATTGTGAAATTTATGAGTTGTTTTTTTTTCAATAGATTTATACGAGTGGTTGTCTGTGTATGCATAAAATAAAAGATAGAATTACATACCAAGGACTTGGATGGAGGAAGAGTATCAGGATTTGTTTGATGAAGATGAACCATGGATGTGTGTTGTAGATCATTGGTGGGCTAGTGTTGTGTGGAGTTATAATTTGGAGTATGTTATGTCTACGTATTATTTTCTGGAAGTTTCTAAGTTTGAATTTTTCATTCGAACCTAAAGGATCTTAAAGTCACATTATTCCTTTGTCTATTAAGATATTGATGGTGGTGCTAAGTTTAAAGTGTCTCCCTATGGATAGCTAAACATCCCACCATGCACAAGGGTAGTAGTAGGTGTGGTCAAAGATGGAGGAATTTGTAGAAGAAGGTAGAGAGAAGAAATGTGGGTTAAGTATAATGAAGTGCAGGAGAGGGAATTGGTGAAGAAGCATGATATTAAGGAGTTTTTAGAGTTACAGAGGATGATGTCTCATGAAGAATTTAAATCTCACGTGGAAGATATGGAGCGAGAGAATAATTCTCTCCCCCACTTAGGAAAGTGTAGTAGAGAGAACTCCTCCATCTTAGATGAGAGCATGTTTGATGAGGAAAGACTAAGGACCATGGGCATACATTTGATCCCACCTTGTGACCTAGCCCTTTTTCTTGGTTTTCAAGTTCTAGAAGTAACTATTGATAAATAGGTGAGTGTAGGTAATCCAGTGGTTTCAAATAGATATCATTTTCCTTTGAGTACAGAAGTGCATTAGAAAATATCTATGGCATCACAGGTGACAACATCTTTACTAATTGGAGGACCGATTAGAGGAATATTTTCTTGCATGTCATTAGGACAAAGTGTGGGTGCATAGAACATTGGAAAAACATCTGAAGTACTACAACTTCACAAACTCTAGGAGTTTAGTTTAGTACTACTTTTGGGATAAAATGAAGTACATCTACTAGTTTGGTTCCCACTTTGCGAGAAGGTGGATCAGGTGGATCAGGAGGCTCGGGATCAAGTGGATTAGGTGGTTTTTGTTTTGATATGGAGGATAAAGCCCACATCCCTAGCAACCCCCACATCCACCTCACAAAGTTTATTACAAGATGTCCCTGCACTTACCAAATATAGAGGTATTGAAGATGTTATAGAGCATGTGCAAAAGTGTGAGTTGTTATGACGTGCTAAAGGAATCACTACTTCATATATGAAGGCCAATCAGTTTTCTACTACTCTTCAAGGGCACATGCATAGATGGTACAAAAGTATGACCCACACTAGACTGCGGTGGATTATGATGCTTTACACTCTGAGTTTATAGTCAAGTTCCATATCCCTAATTTTTAACTGAAGAGTATCAAAATGCTTAAGGACATTAAATAGGGATTTTCAAAAATATTTATGGAGTATGACGCATTTTTAAAAATTTGTTGTAAAATTTATCTTATGAAATTCACCCTAGTCAGCATACATAATGGTTTGTTAGAGGGCCATTGAATCCTTTCAGAAGGGAACTATCTCATAAGACTTTTGTAGATTTGTGTGATACTTTGGAAGCATCTCTATGCACTAAGGTAGATGGGAGTGTGGACACCAAGTGAGTCTATTTCTAGAGGAGTAGATTGTAGCTATGGTGAAATAGCTAGAGAAGCTCTCTGATAATTCAACTCATGAGACATGCAGTGGAATATGGTGTACATATTGCGAGGTTGAAGGATATACTAAGGATACACATCCTCAAAATTTGGTTCACACCATGTTGTTGGATTGTGATATTTTTCATCTAGACCATGATATAAGTTAATGTCCTCTTTTGCAGTGTGCCATCTAGAAGAATGTATCTATGTATTGTAAAATTTGTAAAACTCATACTCATGATATTGTTAACTACAGAGTGATTGATCATATTCATGAAGCCATTAAAATTGGTGTGCACTAGACTAGTGTAGCAAGTGGATCTAAGGAATGAGGAGAATAACATAATGAAGGGAACATTAATGGGGATAAACAGAATAAAGGATTCCATGGTGGATATAGAGGATGATTTTGTGGTGGTGGAAAAGGAGGATTTCCTAGAGGAACTTTTTTTACTTACCAACACGAATTTTAGGACTAATTTTTGTGAAGCTATCACAAGTTAAAAGGAGTAAACCCTTCTTTAGGTGAGATGTGAATCAAACTCAAAGAATGCACGTGCTCGATTACAAAGAGGCCATACAAGATGAATCCTAATCCATGCATTATAGTGAAAGAAGAAATAGATAATATGTTGAAATCTTGAATCATTGAGCTCATTGAATAATTTGACTGGGTGAGTCCCATGGTCATTAGTATTAAAAAGGATGGGAGGATAAGGGTTTTTGTGTACTACGATAATTAAATTTCTTCATGTGTTATTGATCCTTTTCCTACCCCATTTATGGAGGATATCCCATAAGGAGTTATAGGGTGTGAGATCTACTCTTTTACTGATGGATTCTCTATTTATCATTAGGATTCTCTTGTATCGCTAAGGAATATTAGAAAAAGACAACTTTCACCACTGAATGGGGAAGTTTTGTATATAGATTTATGCCCTTCAGGATGAAGAATCTACTTGTAACCTTTTGTCAAATTATTGTGAAGAAATTTTAGGACTTCATTCATAAGTTTTTATAGGTTTATCTTGATGATTAGATATTGTATGGTTTGGTTTAGGATATTTGTGACAATTTGAGGCTTATGTTTGAGAGGTGCAGGCATTTGAGTATCTCTATGAATATTAAGAAATGTATCTTTGTGACATCTTTTGGCACTTTGATTGGGCATATTATTTGTAGGGAAGGCTTGATGGTAAATCCATCTAAGGTCGTTGTGATCTTGGGATTAGAAGAACCTAACAATCAAAGCAAAGTGTGCAGATTTCTTGGACATAGAGGGTATTATAGGAAATTAATTAAGGGATATGCAAATATTTCCATACCCCTAGAGGAAATTTTGAAGGCTAAGGGTAAATTCTATTGGGGTGAGGCACAAGAGTAGGTGTTTGAAACATTGAAGGAAAGCTTGGCCACTACACCTATTTTGTACTTTCCTTTGTGGAACAAAACCTTTAATGTTCATGTCGATGATTCTAGGATGGTGATTAGTGTTGTGTTAACACAAATAGGTTAAGGGTTTGTAGACCACCTTATTTATTTTACAAGTATAAAGTTAACACCAAATGAAAAGAATTATACAACTACTGAGCATGAAGATTTTTCCATGATTTACGCGTTGCACAAGTTCAAAAAAGGCTTATTGGATACATCATTTATTTTCTTCACAGATCATGTGGAACTTAAGTATTTACTCAATAATCATGTTTTACAAGGGCATATTTGTAGGTGGATATTACTATTTCAAGAGTTTTAGTTTACAGTGATTGTGAAACTAGGAAAAATAAACTCAGGGCCTGATCATTTTTTTAGGATCAATCTAGTGAGTTGGTGTAGAGAATTGTGGATACCATTCCATGTACATCTCTTTCGATTGAATCATGCACCCACCGAGATGGAAGACATTGTTATATTTTTGCACACTAGACAGGTTTCTAAGAGAATGAAGAACTTTGAAAAGAAACAACTTGCAATACGTGTGGAACCTTACCAATTCATAGGTAGATATTTGTATAAGTTAGGCTATGATGAATTTTTATACCTATGTGTCCCAGAGAATAAATGTGAGGCAATAATGGAATAATCTCATGGTGGAATTACAGGAGGTCAGTATGCAGGTGATGCCACTGCACACAAGATTCGAGATGGCTTGGCTTTGGTGTGATACCTTATACAAGGATATTAAAAATATGTCAAGGCATGTGATCTCGTTGTCACCAAATCACTACACCCTCCGAATGGCCAGAATGTGAACAGGGTGTTCGGTGTGATTGGGACACATGGGATCACCTCTCAATCTATGGGAATTGGGCTCGAGGTGAACCTTAGGAGAAGGCCAACTTCCTCTTCCTAAACTAAGTGTTTTACTACTCCTAGTTTCATAAAATGGCTATCTATTCCTATACTAACATCTTTGTGGGTTTTAGGGAAAGAGTTTTGTAAAAGGGAAACTACACTAGGGATGGTGATGCACCAAATAAAGGGATATTTTAACCTCAGGAAGGGTTAATGTGAGTAGGATTCCTGTACTGTTAATCACCTTAACCTATTGCAACTTAGAAAGGGTACATAATACCACAAACTAGAAGCACATGTTTCTTTATTAAAACTTGAATCATACAGAATAGAGAGACCAGATTTGATTGAACACATAGTTAACTAACCATAAGGATAAAACACATGCACATGTCAAACATTCATTTCACTGATTATGGATAATGATAATATAACTTTTAATAACAAAAGGAAAACACTCTTTCCACAACTGACATAAAATATGGTTATATCACTTTTTCATAACATGAAACAAGATACTATGAAATAAAGGTAAGCTAATCATCTATACTAATGAATCATACATTCACAAATCATATACCAATCAACAATTTAGCATAATAAATCAGGTTCTTCAAGGAAAGATATCACTCTGAATATACTTAAGGTTTTTTCAAATCTCTGAAGCACTCTTCCAAGCTTGAAGAGAAACTTCACCCCCAAATGTATATCCTTAATGACTCCATAGACCTAACTATTTATAAATTCTTTAGGCTGAGCAATTAAAGCTAGGCCTTCAACTAACATTTTATTAAAAAAATAAATTTCATTAATTCAAGGGTTTCCCATAAAAATAGCAAGTTTTTTTGCAAGAGTTTGACTAAGTCAATCAATCGCAAATTTGATTGATCCAGAGCTTGGATCTATCCTTTCATGGCTCTTGAGCTTTGTCCTAGTTCTGTAATGAATTATTCTTCTACAGTTTTTGTTGTGTTTCCTCCCATGTAGCCATTCGGTGCTTATATTCGATGAAGCATTTAATGATTCCTTAAATTTACTCATCCACTGGCCCACATGCATAGTGATTTACAACATCTATTGTTTTGATTTCCTTGGTGATTTTAGTTGGAACTCTTCTAAGTTTAATCACACATTTATTTACCATTCCTATGAAATTTTGGCATAAAACCAATCTGTCAATAGATTCATTGCCAATTTTTTTGTAACTTCATCATCTTGCTTCATCAAATCTTTGAAATTATGCTTGATCTACTTCTCTCGGAAGAGCATCAATATTTTTGTTGAAGAATTTACAGTTAACAATATCAAATTATTATGATATGTAATTCAAAGCATCCGTAATATCTACTTGGTTATCATCCAACTTCTTAATTAAATCCTGCAGTGCCTGACACCAAAATTTCGTGGCCTTTTGATATTCAACAATTTTTCTCGGCATTGTCAATTACATCCTCTAAAGGAGTACATATAAATATTCCTCCCTAATTTCACTCCATGTTTCCAAATTCAAATTCAGTTATTATTTTCCTCCAAAAAGCTTCATCCATTTTAGAAATAGTAGTTTTCCCAACCTAAAAACATTATATATCTCTAGAGCCTCTTTAATTAAAGGATTAGCTTCTTGCAGGATATGTTCCATCCATCCATTTACCGATCTCCCTTTCTGGCCTATATTTTCAATCTCATGATAAGGAATGTCGTCGATGGTAGACGAAATTGTTATAGCCATAGTAGTTGAGATTTCAATAGATGGAGTTGGTTGTGTTACTTTTTCGCAGCAATGCATGAAGCTATTCAATCTTGGCTTTAAGCTCATCCTTATAAGATTTATCCTTATCATATTTCTCCAGTAGATTTCCAAGAGTGGTGTGTACATCTTGTTTATCTCCTTCGTGAGTGGCTCTTGTTAGGAATTAGTATTCACATGGTTGTTAGTATTTGTTACATGTTAGTTTATTATACATATATATTGTTATAACAATATATATTCGGGTGTGTTGTAGTTTCCTATTTTATAGGAAGTCAGTTTTCCTATTGATATGGCTATATAATAGCCTATGAATGTAATTCAATGTGTGTCGAATACAATATCATTATATTATTTCCTGTGTAAGAATATTGTTGTTCAAACATTTGGTACCAGAGCGACTATGGATCCATGATATATTATACAGGGAAAATCTTTTGCTATTCACGTTTTCCCTGGTTAATGAGAGATTTTTTTTGTGAGCATTCTAGATATAGTTCAGCTCGTATGATTTGATCATCATCAGGCCTGAGACGTCTCTACAGGCATTTGTTTTTGGATCGGGTGCATCTACAGTCACTGCCTTTGCCATATTCAGATCTGAATCTATGTGGAGGAAGATCTATCATAGATAGAACAGTCAACAAATTGCATTGGATGTTTCTTTCTTAATCAAAGTTTTCATACATTGCATTGTTATATTCTGCATATAAGGTACACGTTGTCATTGGGAATTGATATGTGTTTGATCTCAATTTTGTACTTGTATATCGCTGGAAGAATTTTTGGCATCAGGAGGTCCGAGACATTTTTGCATATCAGTTCCTTGGATCTGCATGTATCACAGTTTTGTGGTTGCATTCCTTCTCACCACCTAGCTGTGTATCTTCTACACTGTCGTATGACCTCCACTGCACATTTGGACGTCATCCTGAGCATTCTTGTTTTCTTCACCATTGGTTTGTGATGTCTGCGGTAGATCGCCATTCCTGTTTTAGGATCTAAGGGCTCCAACTTCTTTCATCATCGTTTGATCTGCTTTAAATTTGAGTGCCACGTTTGCATTGGTTGGAAGCTAAACTATTTCTTTGTATTTCATCGGTTTCAACGACTCCCCATACACAATCTGTGTTGTCTTATCTCTCCAGACGGACTTGTTTTAGTTTACAACTGTGATCCACTAAAATTGCATGGACATTACATATTAACAGTTGGTCCAATATCAATGGCGTATTCTACGCATGTTTACTTGCTGTAGGTGCACGATAGAAAAGAAGACAAGGTGTTAAATCTATTGTTGGTCTCGTGTAAGGCATCTTGGCGTGGGTAAATACAAATGGCAGGGGCAGCTTTAACCTATTTATCCATCGATCAAAATTCTTCCATGGATGTTTCTTAGCCTTGTTTTTTGTCTCAAACTATAGGCCGTATTCTGAAATTCACATAGATTCCAAGTCTTCCATTAGAAAGGTGTGTGTCACATAAGCATATGTCAAAAATAGGTGATTTTAAGGTATTTATTTATTGTCTTGTCAAGTGTTAAAGTCATGTCATTGTATTAAGTCTGAAAAATAAAAAATAAATTTGCCTTACGAACGCATTTTTGGTGGAATCCGACGTTCGGGTAAGGTGTGCAATTTTTGAGCCTCAAATTCCAAATCTGCTAGGTTAAGTAGCATATTGATGGAGGAAGGAGGCAACGGAGGAAGGAGGTCGATCAGGGACCTCTCGTCAGTCACCAATGATGAGGCCGCGTAGAAGCTGTGGTGGAATATGTATGGTGTGAGTATTAGATTTTTAGTGTGGTTTTCATTTTCTCAGTGTGCTTGATTTGCAAAGTGTTCTGTTTTGTGTGGTATTTGATAGATGTTGGAAAGAGATTTGTGTTGGAGTGCGAGATGACCTGTCGGTGATCCTCATTGCCGTACTTCATTGGAAGATGGTCAGCTAGAAGAATACATTCACTAGCATTAGTGACCATGTGTAGAAGACCTAACTAGCAAGATCCATTCAGAGTATGTTCTTCGATGCATTTTGATTCTTAGTATCTATTTGAGTGGAATTTCACATTATGGGGGAATACATACCAATGTTCCATTCCCATTACTGTACCCAAAATGACTTAGTCAAGGAAAGCTTCTAGTGGCAAAGTGGCGGTTTTCTATGTTGTTCGAGATGGAGTGGCGATGATCAATGACGAGAGACTACAATTAAGAACATTACGATTCTTATAGGAAGTAATATGAAATTTTGTCGAGTATATCTTCTATTGTGCGTTTTGAGATATGCATGTTGTGTTTCCTACATAATTCCACGATGTATAAGCATAGTGATGAACAATAGCACTGAGTAAGTCGATTCATGGATCTTGAAAGGGTTTTGGGAGGATCCGAAAACCACACGAGGTGGACAAATGATGAGGTTCCTATCATGCCAAGGTTTGTGGTAAGCTTTGTTTAAAACCATGGAAGGAGAGAGCCTTTCTTTTGATCAAGGTCATGAGTCACAGAGTTGGACATGCCACAGGGGTGAGCATACTATAGAGGAGCGTGTGGATGTTTTTACCATGTAAACACTAAGGGGGGGAATGTTAGGAATTAGTATTCACATGGTTGTTAGTATTTGTTACATGTTAGTTTATTATACATATATATTGTTATAATAATATATATTCGGGTGTGTTGTAGTTTCCTATTTTATAGGAAGTCAGTTTTCCTATTGATATGGCTATATAATAGCCTATGAATGTAATTCATTGTGTGTTGAATACAATATCATTATATTATTTCCTGTGTAAGAATATTGTTGTTCAAACAGGCTCTTCCCAGTGAAAATCGGAAATATGATAATCTGCGCAGTAATTGTTTCCCTATTTTTTTCCTCAATGAGAGTAGAAAACTATATAACTCATTCCCCAGATGGATTTAATGTCATGCTAAAACAATCTTTGGCCTCTTGGCCTGTATTTTTGGTGTATACTCCAATATGCTTAGATCTATTACATTCCCTAGAGGTACCTTATTCTTTTTCTTTGGAGTCTCTTTGAAACAACCATTCTAGAATGGCTGATGCTGATGAGGATGGAATAGTAGATCTGGTACCTAAAACATTAGTCACAACAAGAGTACCATCAATACTAGTTGGCACTTGAATGGTAGTGGTAGTAATGGATGGGGTGGATGTGAGGACTTCCATAGGAGTTGATACAATGATGTTAGGGGATGATATGTAAGGAAATAGAAGTGTTAGGGGAAGTGAAATAGAAATGGGTGACCTAATATTTTCCCCATCTGAGAGAACTGGAAGGGATGAGAATACTTGGGCCATAGAAGGGGATGGGAAAGAATAAATGATCAAATGAGTTGAAGGAACTGATGTAAGAAGTGAAAATTGAAGAGAAAAGGGAAATGATGGGTCTTGTGGGACACTAGGAGAATCACTGACTTCAACTATTTCTGTCATAGGTGTCTTTGTAGGAGGCATGAATTTGGGAATAGGAGTCTTGGAGAGAGATGATCTCCTAATAGAAAATGAAATCTTTTTAGAAATATATGGGTATTTTGGGTCAACCTTTTTCCCTTTTTGTGGTTTTTGATTGGCTGACAGTTGATGGGGCTTCTGTATTTGTAGGTTTCTCTAACCCCTTGGGTTATATTCCTAAGGTAATCAACCAACTGTAAGTTCTCTGCAGAATGGGCCCCGCCCTCTCCTTTGTTTTGTAAAATTATTCCACATACCAATAAAACCATGGAAATGGTTGATTGGTAATATTATTATTTTTATATACTCCATCCAAAACCTTGTCATCATAATGCATGTCATTTGGGACAACGGTTGTTCCAAATTTCCTAACTTCATCAAAAGTTATCCTTTCATAGTCTCTCTGTCGGATGATGAATTCATCCCGACAATGAATCTAAATTTCTTTCAATTGGGGCACATGGGAACTGGACCGACCTGTTTCATTGAATTTACCCCAATATTCAAAATTGGTCCATGGATGGAAATTCCTCAAGGTTACCTATGTCATTTCTGCATCTACATTCTTAGCCTTGTAAATATTTGGGCAAGTGTATCTACCAATTGAAATAGGGAATTTCATTCCCACTTTGTGCCTTTTATTCTGGATCTTGTGGTAATCTAGAAATTGTCAAACCAATTCTAACAAGACCCACTTGTTAGTGGGACATCTTGGCAGCTTGTTGGGAGCACCTACGAAGTTGGGGATCCAATTTAGGTAAATGTGGGGAACTAAAGGTAGATAGCTCCCCACTCATGCACTTCCTTGAAATATTCATTATAAATCCTCCGATTATACAAATCCTTATCGAAACGGTAGAGAATAACATTAAAGAAGGCATTGTTGATCCTTCGGAAGTGCTGCTTCCCTCATCCAGTGTGAGCTGAGGATAGAAATCGTAGATTTGAGAGGTACTTCAAATACCCTTAGTATTCAACCCGGTGAAGTATCTCATAGCAGAGTTGCAAAGCATAAACCAAGAAGGATTTCATATAGAAACACTTTTAAGAATGTAATATACTCAATTGATAGCAAATGGAGCTACTGATATTCTCCCCCCATATGATAAATTCGCTATTCTTCTTAATAGTAGCAATATATATAAGAACATCCACTCCTAAAATTCCTTTGCGGAGGGAAGACCTGAGACTCTTCTTAGTATCACTATAAGGTCACTGACCTCCTGAATGAAGTCTGACCGATACATGGTCTTTGGAAATTTGGAAATGATCTTAGCGAGATAGGTTTTCAACATGACCTCGTGCATAACTCCACTTCTTTGTCCCAATGTTCCACTTCAATCTAGTGAAATTGTGGCATAATATTCAACGTTAGGGAGTTTGAGAAAATATTCAAATAAATTTGGATCTAGGTGAATCACAACTTTGCCATCAACATCTTTAACTATCATAGATTCTTCATTGTAGTGGGTTGCTATAGCCAAAAAAATTCTAGGAAATGCATGGATGTGGGAAAATCGAAACAAGAGTAAGTCCATTGTCATATATGGCCTACATCTAGGATTTCTTATTTGGGGCCTTCACCCTTTCCCAGAAGTATGGAAAATCAATTTTCTCAAGTTTGGTGTCCCCTATATTCCCTAGGTCGAAAACAAGCAAGAGTGAGGAGCAACTCCAAGAAATGAATACTTCATATTTTCCTTACCCTTGGATGTAGAAGTAGACATCAAATTCTGAGTTTTGAAATGCCGAAGAAGAGAAGTCCAAAACCTAAAACCTCTAACTTCTGAAAACCCAAAGTGTAAACCTCCGAAAACCTGATTTGGAGAAGTATGAAATGATAGATTCTGAAAACCTGAATTGGAATCCTATGAAATCCCAAATTGCAAACCTTCAAAAACCCAAAGTGTAAACCTCTGAAAACCCAAAGTGCAAACCTCCGAAATCCTAAATTGGAGAACTCTTAAATCCCAAATTGGAGAACTCGAAATCCCAAAGTGTAAACATCCGAAAACCCAAATTGGATAACTCTGAAGTCTGAATGGCACAATCCCCAAAAAATGAGAAGCGCCAAACAACCAAAGATCTAAATTTTGAAAAGAGAGTTCTCTAAAAAAATGTTGATCTCCAAACTCTAAAAAACAAGAGGTGCTATGAGGAGGGTGAATTGGAGAACTCGAGAGGATCTTTACAAAATCAGTTCCTATAGAAACTCAAATCATGGAAACATGGTGGGAAATGAATTTTCATTTCCCAAGGTATGTAGAGGAGGAAAAAGAAAATAAATAAGGAGGAAACAAAAATATCTTAAACCAAAAAGAAAATGACCAAAATAAAAAATACCTCGAGAATGACATCAAAAAGTACAAGATACAGTAAAAATCAGGTTGTCAGAGCAAAGTGTCAAGTGAAAATGATAGGTGAAAATGTGATTTAAATAGAAAAACCCAATATTAATGGTGAAATTTCAATTCATACAAAGTAGGTAGGAATAAAATGTGCGAGAGTTCCAAAAGTCTGAAACCTAAAATCCCGAAATTTTGAAATTTTTGAATTTTGGGGTTTCAGACTTCAAAGACCTAGGGATGAAAATCATGGAATGGTATGAAAGATTTTAGAAACTGAAGTTTGAAAGTCGATATTTCAGAGTTTCGACTTTCAGACTTTGGAAGTCCGAAAGCAACTAACTCGAAAGTGATCTGGAGAGTTTTGAAACTTGAAAGCTTGAAAATCTTAAATTTCAGACTTTCAGACTTTTGAACTTCGGAAGTATGAAAGAAATATTCAAAAAAGTGTGACAAAGAATTTTGAAACCTGAAAGTCTAAAATTTTTGACTTTGAGTTTTGGACTTCAGATCTCTGAAGAGAAAATTCTAAAAATCATGACTTAGAATTTTGAAACCTGAAAGTCTGAAAGTCTAAAATTTCATACTTTCGAGCTTTCACTTCAAAACACTGGGCTCAAAAATTTGTAATTCATCGAAAGAAAACTCTGAACTCTAAAAGAGAGTTCTCCGAAAACATTGATCTCTAAACTTTGAAAAACAAGAGGTGTTGAGAGGGTGAATTAGAGAACTCGAGAGGATCTTTGCAAACTCTAAGTTCTTGTAGAAAATCAAATCATGGAAACATGGCGAGAAATGAATTTTTCATTTCCCAAGGTATGTAGAGGAGGAACAAAGAAAATAAATAAGGAGGAAACAAAAAGATCTTAAACCAAAAATAAAATGACCAAAATAAAAAATAGCTTGAGAATGACGTTAAAAAGTACAAGATACAGTAAAAATCGGGTTGTCAGAGAAAATTTTCAGGTGAAAATGATAGGCGAAAATGTGATTTAAATAGAAAAATCTGATATTAATTGTAAAATTACAATCCATATGGAAGTAGGTAGGAATTAAATGCGTAGAGAGTTTCAAAGTCACGAAACTTGAAATCCTGAAATTCTAAATTTTTTTGAATTTTGTGGTTTTAAACTTTGGAGACCTAGGGATGAAAATCATGGAATGGTAGGAAGATTTTAGAAACCTGAAATCTTGAAAGTCTAATATTTTGAGTTTCATACATTCGAGTTCAAAAGTATGAAAGTAACTAACTCGAATGTGATCGGGAGAGTTCCAAAACCTAAAAGCTCTAAAGTTTGAAATTTCAGACTTTCGGACTTCAAAAGTATGAAAGAAATATTCCAAAAGTGTGAAAAAGAATTCCAAAACCTGAAATTCTAAAATTTTGGACTTTCGAGTTTCGTAATTCGGATCTCTAAAGAGAAAATTCTAAAAAATTGTGACTTAGAATTCTGAAACCCAAAATTAAAGTCAGAAATTTTAGACTTTCGGGCTTTCAAACTTCAAAACACCAGGCTCAAAAATTTGCAATTCACCAAAAGAAAACTCTGAACTCCAAAAAGAGATTTTTTGAAAACATTGATCTCTGAACTTTGAAAAACAAGAGGTGTTGAGAGGGCGAATTGGAGAACTCGAGAGGATCTTTATAAACTCTAAGTGCCTATAGAAACTCAAATAGTGGAAACATGGTGGGAAATGAATTTTTCATTTCCCAAGGTATGCAGAGGAGGAACAAAGAAAATAAATAAGGAGGAAACAAAAAATCTTAAACCAAAAATAAAATGACCAAAATAAAAAATACCTTGAGAATGACGTCAAAAGTACAAGATATAGTAAAAATTAGGTTGTTAGAGCAAAGTGTCAGGTGAAAATGACAGGTGAAAATGTGATTTAAATAGAAAAACCCGATATTAATGGAAAAATTCCAATCCATACGAAAGTAGGTAGGAATTAAATGCACAGAGAGTTCTGAAAGTCCAAACCTGAAAGCCTGAAATTATGAAATTTCGATTTTAGGGTTTCAGACTTCATAGATCCGAAGATGAAAATCATTGTATGGTGTGAAAGAATTCTTAAACCTAAAATCTCAAAGTCCAAAATTTCATACTTTCAGACTTTCAGACTTCAGAAGTCCAAAAGCAACTAACTCGAAAGTGATCGGGAGAGTTTCGAAACCTAAAAGCCTAAAGTCTAAAATTTTAGACTTTCAGACTTTGAAAGTTTGAAAGAAATTTTCCATAAAGTGCAACCAAGAATTTTGAAACCCAAAGTGCAAAAGTCCAAAATTTTGGACTTTTAGAGATTCATAATTGAACTCAAGGAAAATTCTAAAAATCATGACTTAGAATTCCGAAACCTGAAAGTCAAAAAGTCTGAAATTTTGGAATTTCAGGATTTTGGACTTTGGAACTCTGAGCTCAAAAATTTGTAATTCATTGAAAGAAAACTCGGAACTCCGAACACCCGAAAGTCTAAAATTTTGGATTTTTGGGGTTTTCAAAATTTGGAACTTGAAGAATTTCCAAGTTGAAGAAAAACTATGGCATGAAGATTTTGATGATTGCAACGTTTGCTTCTCAAGGTAGATTAAAATAGTACCATTTTTTGTGACCTCTAGGGAATGCTTTCTAGATAATATTTTAGATCAGTATCCTTATACAAACCATTGGGAAAAAGGAGTCTTGGAAGAAAACTACATTCAGGGGAACCAAAAGAAAAGAAAAATGAAAATAAAACAATGTGCAAAGCACTTGGAGGAAAAGAAAAATAAATTATATAGGGGTGAAACCATCTCACAAGAAATATTTGAGATGTATCCCATTCACATGAATGGGAAATTATTCTCCATTGAGTCTAGATAGATGAAAAGAATTCACCTCTTTGTAACTTGAGATAATATATGGTCCACTCTAAAGAGCGTCAAACTTGGCATGCCTACCTGGTTTGGCCCTGTCTTCGTCCCACTTGAGAATAAGATCTCCTTCTTGAAAATGCCTATCAGAATATTTTTTTCAAAGGATTTCTTAACTTGAGTCTGATGTTGGCTTAAAGTTTTCATATCCGTATCTAAAACTTCTTCTAGCTCCATGAGTTCAGCAAACCCCATCGTTAAGGAGTCATTTTCCATAACTTTGAGCTGATGAGCCAACTCCAAAGAAGGTAATTCTAAGGAGAGTACAATATTTTCATCCCTCCCATATACCAACATAAAAGGTGAAATCCCAATTACTCTTTCAGGTGTGATTCAATTTTACCATAAATTAGTCTTGAGTTGTGTATGCCAGGTCCTTTTGTTAGCCTCTATCATGCATTTGATGATTCTTATGAGATTCTTGTTGCTTGATTTGGCTAACCCATTCCCCTATGGATAGTAATTGGATAAAGTCTTGAGGTAGACCCCATTATTAACTTCCCATTCACTCAAATTCAAACCAAGAAAATCCATTTTGTTGTCATAGATAACAATGAATGGAACACCAAATCTTTTCATTATGTTTTCAAGAAAGTCAAGGACTACCTTTTCGCTACTTTCTTTCAACGCTACTTCCATCGAGTGAAATAATATGTAGTAAGGACCCATTTATGTCCATCACTTGATGGTGGGTTGATCATCCCAATGAAATCTAGCCCCCATTAGATGAAAGGTTGATCCACTTGAATAGGATGTAGGGGAAGGGCACCCAACTTCTATTTACCTACAAAAGGGCACATTCCTTACATTTACTTACCCAAAGATGAGAATATTTGAATAAATCTAGCCAATAATAACCAGCTCGCATAATTTTGGTGGTAGTTGTACGAGAAGAGTAATTCCCCCAGATAGGCCATTGTGGAATTATTCTAATATCTTATTCACTTGCTCCAATTTGATGCAACGCAGAAGAACACTATTCAAGTCCTTTTAGAAAAGGACATTATTGACCAGGACATATGGAATAGTCTGGAGATGAAAACTACATCTTTGGACTTTGTCCATATTTGAAGGATATTCCCCTAAGAGGAGGAAATTTTTTATTTTTGTTAACCAATCAGCTTGATCATCACCTTCATCGGCATTCAAGAGCATAACATCTTCCACATATTTAATCTCTAATCTCAGTCTGAAATTAGTTGCCGACATAAACCTTTGCCTCTAAAAATTTTAGTGACTTTAATGTGTATGTCATACTCCATTACTTTTATGATCCATCCAGCACATTTCTCGTTCATCTCTTTGTTCAAAAAACTCCTTAACGCCAGGATGAGAAACCATCAGGTGAATTTTTTTGTTGGACAACATGTGCCTAAACATTTTTAAGGCTTGAATGACTGCAAAGACCTATTTCTCAATGAAGGAATATTTGAGCTCATATTCCTTGAGGGATTGACTGAAGAAGGAAATTGGTTGTTCCATCATATTGTCATTTTGCTGGGTGAGAATCCTGAAATACTTTCTTGTCCTGCAAAATCATAGAGAATGAAATCTGTGTCAAACCTAGTGTTTACCAAATGTGGGATCTTGGGAAATGTCCATTTTGATAGCCACGAAGCTCACCCTACCTTCCTTTTCTAAGAGAATGGAATGTTATTTTTCATCATAGCTATGAGTGGTTTAGCCAACATTGTGAAATTAGGAATGAATCTCCGCACAAATTTATGTTTCCCAAGAAACTCTGGAGACCTTTCTTATGGCTTAGGAGGGATAAGGACATAATTGAATGAATTCTGGAAGGGTCAATGGATAATCCTTCCGCTAAAACAACATGTCCCAACAATTTTCCTTCTTGAACTGCAAAAATGCACTTCTTAGGATTCAGTGAGACCCCAAATTCTCTACATCTTCAAAAAACTTTTCTTAGATGTGTGATATGATCTTCAACATGCTTAGAATACACAATTATATCATCAAGGTAAACTAAGATGATATCATTGATTAGTCCTTTGAATTCCATGTCCATGGCTCTTTGGAAAGTAGCCCCTGCATTGGACAACCCAAATGGCATTTTGTTGTAAGCATACGTGCCCCACTTAGTAGTGAAATCCATTTTGAATTGATCAGATTCTTAGACCAAAATCTGATTATATCTCGAATATCCATCAAGAAAAGAAAACCTTTGGGCCCCTGCCACCATTGTTTGGAGGATTTTCTCCATTGATGGAAGAGGGTAGTGATATTTCAACAAGGCATGGTTCAAATCCCTAAAGTCCACGCACAGCTGAATCTCTCCGTTCTTCTTCCTCACAGGCACCAGATTGGCTACCCATAAGGAATGCTTGATGGGAAAAATTATGCAGGCCTCAATAAGCTTGGTTATTTCTTTCCTCATTAGTGGCTCAATTTTAGGATTAATTGGCCTCTGTTTTTGACGAATTAGATTAGAATTTGGATCCAACTCAATGGTGTGTTGAGCTAGGCCAAGATCAAAACCACGTAGGTCTTTGTAGCTCCATGTGAAAATATCATGATATTCTTGACATAGTTCAATGAAAGATTTCTTCTCTTGAGCAGTGCATACCTTACCAATTTAAAAAAACTCTTACCACCTTGACTTCTTCAAAATCCTCTTCCTTGACCACCATATTCATGCTCTGTCGTTTGCCTAGTCATCCAAATTGAATATGGATTCAAGTGTAACTAGGACCTTTTGGTAGCTTGTTTCCTTTCAACTATATAATTTGATCACCGTAGGAGTTTTGAAGTTTATCCTGGTGTTTGGCAGTGAACTCTACTTCTTGTTGTAGGAAGAGGACAATCTGTTGGTCACTATCGAACACCTACTAGCTACTTACATTATCTAGGACCACATGATAGACCACCATTTTGACCATCTTCTACCCTTCTTTCATAATGTCTCACGTAGGTATATCATACTACGAGCCAATGGTAGCTATCTTGTTGGCATCTAATTTTTCTTTCTAGGAACTGCATGAATTCCAAAAGCTTTGAAATCTTCTATCAAATCCCAAACCCAATTCTTATATGATCTCAATAGATCATTTTTTGATGCGTTGTGGGCTGTTACCTGATGCACAACCAATTCAATATCACCAAAGACCGTCAAGGCTTTGATTCCTCTCTTTTGAGCTAGTTAGATTCCTTGTATGAGGGCCTCATATTCGAAAAACATTATTAGTACAACTAAATTGCAACCAAAATTATGAGAAGTATTTATCTCCCTCTAGAGAAATTAACATAACACCAACACCATATCCATTCTTACTTCTTGAGCCATCAAAGAACATTTTCCATAGTCCTTTCAAATCACTTGGTGTTTTGAAAAGTTGTGGTATGATTATATCTTCTTCATGAATGTAGTATGTACCTAATCCAGTTTCTTCTAAAAGTAGAAAACTAGGTTCTTCTTCAGCCAACACATCCACATATGATTTTACTGATGATCTCCACTTACTTCATCTAACATGGTATCGAGAACTTCCTCAACAAGAGTAGTTTGTTCATGATCAACATCTTCCTCTTCCGGATCTCCTATGGTGTAATTCCCATTTATAGGGATAGAAATGTAGGTTTCTACATGATTATGGTAGATCGGTTCCACCCTTATAGTCACTTCAGATTCTCAGTATCAGTCTGATTATCAAATGTGACCAATCGGAGATGATAGATAACCACCCATCTTGGCGGTGAAATCTTGTGATAGCGTAGATGGTGAAGAGAGGAGGAAGATCAATAACTGATATGTCTTGGGTGAATGAAAAACTTGGGCATGCATGGATGGTAAGTTAAATTCCTTTGATAACTCCAACCATTTGGACTACAGTACCATCTAGCTGGACCACTCCTTTTGAGATTGGAGTATATGGGATTCCCAATACATCTGCAATTTACTTGGGCATTACATAACTACTAGCTCCAGAATCAATCATATAATTGTGCACCAAATGACCACCAATGATTAGAGATATAGAATGGTGGTGGTTTGTTGGCCTTAGAAATCACTTTCATTTCTGGTTGACACAAGTTGGTTTTTATTATTGCTTCATGACATGATGGTCTATCAGTAGTACCAAAATTGTTCAAAGCCTCCTATAACAAGTTCCTCTGAGAAGGAATTGAGAGTGCATCCCACATCATGACACTCAAATTGGTCTTCTTCATTTGCTCCACAATCTGAATGGAATTGCCCCAATTTTGCTAATACCTTTTTGGGTGTTAGAGTATTCTTTTGGGAAATGCCTATGTGATACTTGAAATTCCATCTTTCTTTATAGATTGATCTATAGACACTTCTGGTGATATCTTTCATGTGCCCTTATCACTTATACTTGTGCTTGAGGCTATGAAGTAGATGCCTAATCAGCTTTGGAAGTTTGAGGTTCCATTTCTCTCTTATTGGAATGAGTTTTTACTACCACTGATGAGGAATCTGTATTCAAACCATAAAAATATTTTCCTTTCCAGTTTAGAAAAGTGATTTCCTCAGGTGCCAATGGTTGATCTGTTATTCCTTGTGTAGATGTGTTATTTATTAGCTCAGAAGGGGAAGATGCACTTTGAACCATAAGGGCCTGACCAAGAACTCCATTGGAACAAATATTTGATTGTGGGGTTGAGAACAAGGATAACACCATTCATAATATTGAACGAGGCTATTTTGAACCAGTACTATGGTTCTAGATGAATTGGCATCAGAAGGGTTCCGAAAGTTCATAGGCCTGACATTCGCAGCTTAATTTGTGGCTGATCTTTCCCTTGAAAGGGAGGACATCTAGCCTGATACTGCTAATTTTATGGCTGGTATGGATGGCTATATTGAAACTGTTGCCTTTTGAGTGCAACAATCTCATTTCCAAAAGTTTATAGTAGCGAATTGACTTCAAATAAATCATTTGAAGAGGCAGGGGTAGATGAGCCAGTTGATTAGAGGTTACTAGTATAGGAGAAATGATAGGCTGATTGTTCATAAGGTCTAGAGACAATGACATTGGTGGTCATGGAGCTATCTTTCTAGCTTGAATCAAGGAATTTTCCTCTCTTATGACAACATCGTAGGCATCAGGAAATGTATCCCCTCCCATGGACTAGATCATAACTACCACATCGCTATTCAAGGCTTACAAATAGTACAAGAATGCATTATGTGTAGAAGGATTTATAAGTGCAGAATCCTATTCCAAGTCTTGTGGAATCGAAGTTGAAATCACTCATGAATTCTTGGGGATCTCTCTTCATGGTAGTGAGCTACTCAAAAAGTGATAGGTTATCACTCTTGTCTTCAAATTGTTTACAAAGCTCTCTCCTAACTTGTCCCAAGTAGTTATACTGCCAACACTTAACCCTCATAACCATTGAAGTGCTTTTCCCTTGAATGAAGTGGCTAGAATTCTGATAGCAATGTTATCCTCCATGATGTTATGGATGGCACAAATGTTGGCTACGTCAAGAATGTGTTCAATCGAGAGTGACATGAGTTTTCCCTGTATAAAAGGGTAAAATTTTGAGTGCCTCAATGGGTATAGGATCACGTTGAGCCAACAAAAGAGGAATTCTTGCATTAAAAGGGGAAAAAAATTGATTTCATGCCATAGAAACAAGAGGTTGATTTTTCCTTGGTGGAGTGAACCTTCTGATGGAGGAGTTGAATGACCCCTACAAGGTAGAGTTATAACTGGTGCTGTTGAAACGCCTCTTTTCCTCCTCTTGGGAGGAGACAAGAAAAGTGTGATATGTTGATAATTTCCTTGCTTTGAAGAGGCTCTGGTCTAAATTCTTCACATAAGTTAACACTCTACGATTTAGAATCCAAAGATATAGATTCACTAGGTACTTTGACTTATGTAAGTGAGAAGAGAAGTACCAACTCTATCCCACTAGGCGTGCCAAAAACTGTTGTCACCAAATCACTGCACCCTTTGAATTTCCATAATGTGAATAGGATGTTCAGTGTGATTGAGACACATGGGATCAAATCTCACTTTATGGGACTTGGGCTCAAGGTGAACCTCCGAAGAGAAGGCCGGGTTCCACTTCCTAAACTAAGTGTTGTACTACTCCTAGTTTCATAAAATGGCTATCTAGTCCTATACTAACATTGTCATGGGTTTTAGGGAAAGATTTTTACAAAAGGGAAACTACACTAGGGATGGTGATGCACCAAATAAAGGGATATTTTAACCTCAGGAAGGGTTAATGTGAGTAGGATGCCTACACCGTTAATCACCTTCACCTATTGCAACTTAGAAAGGGTACATAATACCACAAACCAGAAGCACACGTTCCTTTGTTAAAACTTGAATCATACAGAATAGAGAGACCAAATTTGATTGAACACATAGTTAACTAACCACAAGGATAAAACACATGCACATGTCAAACATTCATTTCACTTGATTATGGCTAATGATAATATAACTTTTAATAACATAAGGAAAACAATCTTTCCACAATTGACATAAAAGATGGTTATATCACTTTTCCATAACATGAAACAAGATAATCTGAAATAAAGGCAAGCTAATCATCTATACTAAGGAATCATACATTCACAAAGCATATACCAATCAACCATTTAGCATAATAAATCAGGTTTTTCAAGGCAAGATATCAATCTGAATATAATTAAAAGGTTTTTTCAAATCTCTGAAGCACTCTTCCAAGATTGAAGAGAAACTTCACCCCCACAAAAATATATATCCTTAATGACTCCATATACCTAACTATTTATAAGTTCTTTAGGCTGAGCCATTACAGTTGGGCCTTCAACTAACATTTTACTAAAAATAGAAATGTCATTAATTCAAGGGAACATGATCCCATAAAAATAGCAAGTTTATTGCAAGGGTTTGACTCAGTCAACCCTGCAACTTTAACCGATCCAAATCTTGGATCTTCCCTTTCATGGCTGCTTAGCTTTGGCCTGGTTCTACAATGCCTTCTTCTTCTATAGGTTTTTGTTGTGTTTCCTCCCATGCAGCCATTCGATGCTTATATTTGATGAAGTGTTTAATGATTCCTTGAATTTCCTCATCCCCTGGCCCACATGCGTAGTGATTTACCACATATGTTGTTTTGATTTCACTTGGTGATTTTATCTAGAACTCTTCTAAGTTTATTCACAAATTTCTTCAATCTTCCTGTGAAATTTTGTCATAAAACCAATCTATCAATCAGATTCACTACCAAAATTTTGGTAATTTCATCATCATGCTTCACCAAATCTTTGAAATTTTGCTTGATCTGCTCCTCTGGAAGAGCATCAATATTTTTGTCGAAGAATTTACAGTTAAAAATATCAAATTCTTCTGATATGTCATTCAAAGCATCTGTAATCTCTACTCATTTATCATCCAACTTCTCAATTAATTCCTGCTGCACCTGATAATGGAATTCCATGGCCTTTTGATATTCAAAAATTTTTGTAGCATCGTCGATTACATCCTCTTGAAGGATTACATCTAATCTTCCTCCCTGATTTCACTCCATGTTTCCAAATTCAAATTTAGGTTATTGTTGTCCTCTGAAAAATCTTCATCCATTTTGCAAATAGTATTTTTTCCAACTTACAAATCATTATATATCTCTAGACCTCTTTAATTAAAGGATTATATTATTACATGATACGTTCCATCCATCCATTTACCGATCTCCCTTTCTGGCCTATCTTTTCAATCTCATGATAAGGAATGTCATTGATGGTAGACGAAACTATTATAGCCATAATATTTGATATTTCAATATATGGAGCTAGGTTGTGTTACTTTTCACAATGCGTGAGTTACTCAACATTGGCTTTAAGATCATCCTCAGAAGCTTTATCCTTATCATATTTCTCCAATTGATTTCCAAGAGTGGTGTGTACATATTTTTAGCTCTTTCGTGAGTGGCTTTTCCCAATGAAAATATAGAAATATGATAATCTATAGCTATAATTATTTCCTTAGTTTTTCCTCAATGGGAGTAGTAACCTCTACAACTCGTTCCCAAATTAGATTTTGTCATCATGCTAGAAACAATCTTTGGCCTCTTGGCCTATCTTTTTAGTGTATACTCCAATATGCTTAGATCTATTACATCCCCTAGAGGTACCTTCTTCTTTTGCTTTGGAGTCTACCGAAACAACCATTCTGTAATGGCTAATGTTGATGAGGATGGAATAGTAGATCTGGTACTGAAACATTAGTCACAACAAGAGTACCAGCAATACTAGTTGGCACTTGAATGGTAGTGGTAGTAATGGATGGGTTGGATGTGAGGACTACCATAGGAGTTGATACAATGATGTTAGGGGATGAGATTGAAGGAAATGGAAGTGTTAGGGGAAGTGAAGTAGAAATGGGTGACCCAATAGTTTCTCTAGCTAAGAGAACTAGAAGGGATGAGAATAATTAGGCCATATAAGGAGATGGGAAAGAAGAAATGATTGAAGAAGTGGAAGGAACTGATGTAGGAAGTGACAATGGAAGAGAAAATGGAAATTATGGGTCTTGTAGGACACTAGGAGAATCACTAAATTCAACTATTTCTATCATAGGTGTTGTAGGAGGCATGACTTTGGGAACAAGAGCCTTGGAGAGAGATGAGCTCCCAACAACAAATGAAATATTTTTTGGAACTATATGGGTCTTTTGGGTTGACCTTTTCCCCTTTGTGGGTGTTGATTGGATCATGGTTGATGGGGCTTTTGTATTTGTAGTTTTCTCTAACCCCTTGGGTGATATTCCCAAGGTAACCAACCAACTGTAAGTTCTCTGTAGAATGGGCCCCACCCTCTCCTTTTTGTTGCAACATTCTTCCACATACCAATCAATCCATGGCAATGGTTGATTGGACAATATTATTATTTTTATATACTACATCCAAAACCTCATCATCATCCTGCATATCTTTTGGGACATCAGCTATTCCAAATTGGTGAATCTCATCCAAAGGTAGCCTTTCATATTCTCTCTGTTGGATGATGAATTCATCCCGAAAATGAATCCAAATGTCTTCTAACTGGGGTACATGGGAACTGGACTGACCTATTTCACTAAATTTACCCCAATAGTCAAAATTGGTCTAGTGGATGGAAAGTCCTCAAGGTTACCTCTACCATTTCTACATCTACATTCTTAGCCTTGTAAATATTTGGGAAAGTGTATCTACCAATTGAATAGGAAATTGCATTCACACTTTGTGCCTTTTTTTTGATATTATTGCAATCTAGAATTTGTTGAACCAATTCTACCAAAGACCCACTTATCATTAAGACATCTTGGCAGCTCACTTGGGAACACCTACGAAGTCGGGGATCTAAATGTAGGAAAATGTGGGGAACTCAAGGTAGATATCTCCCCACTCATGTACTTACTTGAAGGGTTCGTAAAAAATCCTCTGATTATACAATTCCTTATCAAAATGGTAGAGAATAACAACTAAGAAGGCATCATTGATCCTGCAGAAGTGCGTTCTTCCCTCATCCAAAGGTGTGGTGAGGATAAAAATCGTAGATTGCAATTTTGGTGCAAGTTGGATGGTTTTGGGCATGGCCGACCTATATGGGTCATATGTGAATATTTTTATGATTCCTTTGGGATGTTTTTTAAGTTTACGTGGTTGAACCAAATGCTATAAACCTACTTTGTTTGAATTTGAATCAAGAGGAATAAGAATGATGTTTTGGGTGTGATTTGGAACTAGTTGTGCATATGAAAAGTGCAACCTATGTGTGATTCAATTACAGGTAAACAAGTATTTTGAGATCCGAGAGAGTGTATGAAAGGTTGATGAATGTTTTAAAGAGTGTTTTCAAGGGTTTTAAGCATTGAGAAGTGAAGAAAGTAAATATTGTGCAAGTTTCGAAGCTATGGTTTAAACAAGGGTTTGAAGGAGAGCGAGATGAATCGGTGATCTCAATCAGTTGTGAATACAACAAGACATCATATATCTTCATTAAAATTTGGTTAAGTTGGTGTTTTATCATCTTAGGGTGTTGTAGCCTCCTTGTGGAGTTGGTGCTACTTCTAGGGTTGGCGCTCTACTAAATTAGGGGTTAGAGCTCCTTGTGAAGTTGGTGCTTCACTAAATGCTTTTGGTTTTATTCCCCTTGAAGGGTTTTGTACGTAGCCAAAATTGTAGGGTAGTCTTGCACAATCGGAACAACGTAACACGTACCCCAATGATGATACAGGTCTCCTCGCAAGGTGTTTGGGATCCGAAAAGCTCTCCAAGTATGCGTTATCATCCCGCATGCCCCGCTTAGCCCCTGCGTGCTTTGTTTTTCCCTTTTCCCCTCTTTTCTTTGCCTTTTTCTCTTACGAAACCACCAACATGGACAGGCAGCGGTCTCAGTAACCACCGCCCGCTTTCAGGGGCGGTCCTTCACACATTTTCCAGAATGCTCTTTTAACACGACTCATGTAAAATTCAATTTTTACCAGCTTTTTTCACCGCCTTGGGCTTGCATTAATGATTCTGGTTCCCTGGAATAGTGTTTTGCCATTGTTTATAGTTTAAGAGATCAATTTGGTTTTTACCTTGGGTAAATGCAAATGCTATAAATAGTTGGCTTGTGCTCAAGAAAATGGCCCCTCAAATTTACCTCTGAATTTCTCATTGCAATAGATTAGTCTTTCATTTTGCTTAGAATTCTTAGTTTCATTCATTCGAAGCTTAGTTAATGTTGTCTTGTTGAAGCCACATATCCATCTTGTGCAATTGTTGTTATCACTTCATCCAAATCAATTGGAATAGGATAGTTTGTTTTCATAGGAAGCCATTAATGTTGCAGGTTTTAGTCTTCAAACAAGATAGTTCAAGTTCGGGCGTTTTATGTTGCATGACTCGCAATAAATCCCGCTAGGAATTGCATAAGCCAAGCTCTGTACTCTTGCGCTATCTCTCTCCTACTCGCATTGTATTCAGTTTGTATCCTAAGCTACCTTTGTCCCAATATCTACTTCTGTTGATGCTAGCATTACATGCTTTTCTGATCCACGTGAGCACGAAGGAGCGAGGAGATCACACTGAGGGGAAAAATCACACACACCATCAAATTCGCCATTGTTCTGCAGAATCCAGGTTCTAGCTTTCAAAGTTCTAATTAGAAGAATATCAAATAGAGTAGCCAATCACTTTGTATTTCAAATCAATTTTACTTTCGATATTGCCGGGGAAGTCAGTGGGGATTGATAGTTTCGAGAGACTATGATTCATTCCTCACTTCTAAGGTAGGATCGAGAGTCTTTCAAATAGAATAGATCGCTTATTTCATTTTTACAATAGATTTACAACCGCACGGGAAAGTAGCTATACTTATTGCTTTGTTTGTTTTAAATTTGTCATTAGATTAATCATCAATTTCTAGATATATTAAAATAGCTGCTCCTTCAATTTTATTCATATAAAATTCATCAAAAAAATACAAAAATAAAAAAGTCATATATGCTATAGAAACACTTTACATAGTTAATTTCACTTCACTGCATTTGGATTTACGTTGTTGCTTTTGTATGACAATCACGGGACCTAGAGAGCCCAGAGAATATGTATTCGAGCCAATCGTGCCCCAACCCAATCTCGTCACAAAGAATAACTCGATATAGATCATAATCTTAGGATCCAAGTCTTCCGAACAATGGTAAACTTACAACAAATTAGTTCCCAGTTACACGGGTTGAACATAGAAGACGACCAAGCACACACGTTTTGGTCAAATCAACCAAACTACAGATTACCCTAGATATATGCCCGCATGACTGTGGAAGGGTTTGAAAGAGAGAAAACATTTGGTTGTGACCCTTTGGTCTCACTGCACAGCACGCAGAGACACTCTCACGAGATATAGATACCATCTTAAGAATTCGGTTACACGAACGCTGTGAGATACTCAAAAGATCACACAACTCGTTAATTCTAAATATAGAGGCTAATAAAGCATATGACTATTGGATACTAGGGATTAGGGACTGAGTCCACACATGACCATAGCATGACCACAACAAACATGAATCTATGGTTGTGACCCACAAATCCCACATCCCAACGATTCCATAGTTGAATCAGACATAGATGTTGGCCTACGTACATTAGTATTCAGATCTACTCCACTTCCACCTATCATCATCGAATAGTTATCCTTGTTGGACATAGTAGCTAACGAAGCTAAGGAGTTTTGGACTAGGCCAGAGAATTGTCCATAGAGTCAATTATATTTACCATGCACCCTATGACCTTATCTCGGAGACATACACGAAACTATCCCGAGTTCATTTTCCAAGTATTCCACAACCCATAGACCGAATCAAGCCGAGCTCGATATTGATTACACCTTGAGCAGTCATCCTCCTGCTGATCGATCTATCACACCATTCGTTTAGGAGGGCCTTCTTTGCCTTAGATTCACAATTTCCACTAGTGCATATCAAAGACATTAGATTACCTAACTAGTTTGTCTACATCCCACGCATATTCAATCCCCACCGGCTGTCTCGGCATGACCTCGGGAGGTCAGGTGCGAGGAAAAGTTACTTGTAGATTCCCACGCTTGCTTGTCACTTTTCCATCGTACAAAATTGGTGAACCTGACGTGAACACAACATTAGTAAAACTAATGTGAAGCAACACAGTGCTTTCCTTTTCCGTATTACCTATTTTTCCACCTTCTCTCTTTCCCATTATTCTCGCAGGTATTCATATACCCCCCGAATATGTCAGGATTCGATGCATATGGCAGGCCTCTCTTAGGTCTTAAGGCATACTACGCTCAACTGAATAGACAATCATCACCCTTGCTCTCGGTATGGGGTGAAAACTATTCAGATAACCAATTATCAACACAAACTCCATCGCTAAGGGTCAGATATAACTCATCTTTCCAAACAGAGCCTTCAAGCTCGAACAATATGACGCTCACAGGACAATCTAGTTTGTCTCCTCAGGTACTACTTAGACCACAAATTAGTAGACAAGTTGACCCATACATGGTTTTAGATGATAAACATTCGATACGTTACGCCAGGAATGAAAAATGTTCTCGAAGTATGTACCCACCTATAGGAGGTTTACAAACACAACCCGAGGTCTCTTTTCAAGAAAATACCTCCATGCCATTACATATAGGAAATGCCCTCGGGGAAACTTGGCAGGGCAGAGATCAGTTCATAGCAGGATATCACATGCCTATACAACATCAGGATATACAACAACCGCCACTAAGGAAAACTATCATGACTTCACCAAATGAGGTCATTTCAACTTTAGTAGAAAAATTTAGGGGGTTAGAGCTTGCTCAAGAAAATCACCATTCTCAGTTCATACGGGCAGGAAATCCTAATCCTCCACACCATCCTAGCCAAGTAGACCTCCTCACAGGAATAGGCACGTTGGGCATGCCTCCTCGCATTCATAACAAGTGCCAACAAGAACCGCCATTTCTAACACCATTCGACACCTCCCTGTCCTAGTGCAAAATAATCTATTCTCGGACAATACCCCTTCATACTTAAACATGTACTCCAAATCACCACAAGGGGATATGTTCTCCTCTCCTGGCATGGTTCCTCAAACACAGGGGTTTCCTTATGCACTGCTAACACCTACGCTACGCCATATCAACAACCCATTCCACCTCCACTCCCTCAACATGCATCATCAATGGTTGAAACCTATGTGATAGGGACATATTCAGAATACTTGAAAGAGCCCTTAGATTTCACCATACGAAGCATCATGCTTCCAAGACCTCTTCTCGATTTACCCAAATACAAAGGTGAGGGAGATCCAAATGCACATATCAAGGCTTATGCCACGCCATATGAGAATTACTCCTTGGGATAGGGTTGTTGCTAAAATATTTCCCAAAACCTTGGAAGGTATCACTCTTGATTGGTATTATAGAATACCTGAGGCTTCCATCCATTCATTCAAGAAACTTGTTTTAGAGTTCATCAAGGCATTTGAAATGAACAAACTATTAAGAATGTATCGTGGAATTCTTGCACATTAAGTAAGAACACAATGAATCACACCCATTTCATCCAGAGGTGGCGTACGCTTCTTTATTCTTCACCAATGCTCCAAATATGAACCAAATGGAACTATGTGATTTATTCCTTCATTCTCTCAGTAGAGAAGTGAAGGAAGAAGTCTAGAAGTTCCCACTAAGGACTTACGATGAAGTACTTGAAGGCACTCTTCGAATAGATCAAGGGGCAATAGATAGCGGTCGTAAGATGTATGGAACAAACGGGAGGTTAATCACCTCCAATCAGAACACTACAACTTATCCTACTACCACAAGCGTTAATCAAGGACCTAAAATCCTTAATAAAAATTATGGAGTGACGACAGATGGAGTAACTGATCAGGCCAAAAGGGTAAATGTTGTGAATACTCCACCACTAATAAACAACCAACGAAACAACAATTTTACCCCAACAATCAATACAGTGGATTTTAATCATCATCAACAACAACAACAATGGTAAAACCCTACACAAGGTCCAAGCCAAAACTCAACTGGATATCAAAACCAAAGCCAAAACCAGAAACAATAAATGCAAAACTCTAATCCTAATAGGCAACGGTTTGATCAGAGTTTTAGGCCACAATATACACCAAGTCAACAAACTAGGAATTACAATCCTAACTCGTATTGTGGTTTTCACAAAATCCGAGGCCATGACACTAGAACATGCCGTGACTACAATAAATTCATGCAACGTTTGCCAGAGGAACAAAGACAACTTTTTATAGATATGTTCTTGGCAGATCCTACGTCACCAGCACCAAATAATTTTATAGGGGCAGTTTCCCCTCAAAATGCACCCCTCAAGATCTTCAATGATCCACTCCCAAATCACAACAATAACAAGTTAAATCCAAATGGGACAAACAAGGGTGTAATTATAGGAAACAATGATCATGAAGCCTCAACTTCACTGAATCCATTAGTTGCACCACAATTAGGAAGTCAGCCATGACCTAAGATAGTTGGTTTAGTGGAGTTAGATGCCGAACTACCCATAGAAGTTGTAACAAGGACACGAGAGTATTCCTCTCGGCCTAAGTCCGTGCTACCCACTAGAAATATACAATATCAACCAAGTATTAATAAATCACGTGGTGCTTATGATTTAATTAATGATCTAACAAAAACCTTCTCGCACATCTCCTTTTTGGATTTATTAAAGAACTCCCCTGCTCACAGGGCTGCTCTTTTAGAGGCATTAGGCTTAGGTCATTTAATTAACATCACTCCACCTCCCGAAACACAGGTAAACCATGTAGACTTTGATATCCATCCTCCGGGACAGCCGGATAGGGATGTCGAATTCATATTCGAAATAAACAAAATGCCAACAGATGTTGAGATCGCACGCCGAGGTGATCCAGCCTTACACTTACAAGTGTGGGTTTATAACAATTATGTGAAACGCGCGATGGTTGACGATGGGGCAGCAGTTAATATAGTCCCCTTCTCTTTCCTTCAAAAGCTAGGGTATGGAGAAACAAATTGTTCCACGACTCGAAATACACTAAGAGGCTATGACAGCCTTAAAGCCACTTCAATTGGAACTATAATACTACCGGTCACCTTAGGACCCAAAACAATCCTGACTGAGTTTTATATTATAGATCAGGAAACTAACTATAACATGATCCTCGGCCGACCATGGATACACCAGTATAAAGGCAATCCCTTCTAGGCTATTTCAAGAAGTAAGGTTTTTACACTTAGGAAAGATATTCATAGCCAAAGGTGATCCAAAACCATTCGATATACACTTGGCTGACTTAAAGAGAAGACCATGCGTTCACCTAGAGTTTGAACTCCCAACAAACCAACTTAATAAACCCACTGACGCAAAACCAAAGGAAAAGTTAGTACCTATGACAGATCTTGAAACCATGAGCCTAGCTAAGACAATCTCAGCCCTCAAAGATGAGGCTAAGATTGTAGAAATAGTATCATTAGAAACTACTACAAATTTTTTTGAATTACTAGAACAAGATCTACCAATGTTCCTACCATTTGATTCGGTAGGCATGGGATGCACCCTAGGTGTTGGTTCTCTCCCAGCAGTAGATCTCTGCATGGTAGAGGTAGAAGATGTTAACACAACAAATATCCCAACACCCATATTCCTAGCTAAGTATTGGACTCTCCATTTCGATCGAGCTAAATGTTGTTACGGAGCTAGGGCAAGTGTAATTGTTACTTCTCCCGAGGGAAGGGTCCTACCATTTGCCTTTAAATTAAATTTTGAATGTACAAACAACAGCGCTGAGTACGAATCCCTCCTCCTTGGCCTCATCTTAGCTAAGAGAATCGGTGTTGATAACATCAGAGTGTTAGGAGACTCGCAATTGGTAGCAAACCAAGTTCTTTAAGATGTATGAAACTAGAGCCGAGCACTTACAACTCTACAAAATAGCTGTATTGAATTTAAGCAAGGAGTTTGACTTCATATCAATTGAAGCAATCCCGTGAGAACAAAATCTTCTCACCGATTCAATAGCAACCTCAGCATCGCGCTTTACTCCAAACAATAAGTTAGAGGATACCCGTTTCATGGTATCCCTTCATACTGAACCACTGATAAAAACAATGCCAAATCCTCTTTTAAACAGAGATGAGAACAAATCTACTATCCTAAACCACATTGATAGTGATACAATCACTCTTGATTACTTAAACGCCTATGCGGCGTTACATCTCACCCATCACGTAATAGATTTGTCTTTAATCCCACATTCATCTTCTTACTTCGGGAATCCCATGACAGAACTTCCCCCACAAAAGGAACTTAGCATATACACAGTCAAAAATAGAGATGATCTGGAATTACCTCCAGCCCCACCTAAGTTTGAAGAAGGTAACACTTCTCTAATCGAAGAAACAATCGATATTAATATCGGAACGGAAGATGAACCAAGGATATTGAAGTTAGGATCCTCGTTAACTCCATCGGAAGTAGAAATACACACTCAAATCCTCAAAGAACATCGAAAGGCTTTTGCATTTAATTATAAGGAAATGACAGGGGTTGCACCACACATTTTGGTACATAACCTCATCACTAAATCAGATGCAAAGCCGATTAAACAAAAATCAAGACCAATGAAACCTAAGGTAGCTCTCATGGTAAAAGAGGAGGTAACGAAACTCCTCCAAGTAGGATTCATCAAGCCAGTTGATTACTCTCAGTGGATATCTAATATCGTTCCTGTTCTCAAAAAGAATGGGAAGATACACATCTCAGTATAGACTTCAAAGACATTAACAAGGCATGTCCTAAGGATGACTTCTCGTTCTGTCCATGACGCGTCATTGTTGATGCAACAAATAGATTTGAGTTGTTGTCTCTCATGGATGGATTCTCGGATACAATCGAATCAGAATATCTGAACAAGATCAAACTAAAACCACGTTTATAACTCCTTGGGGAACCTATTGCTATGCTATTATGCCATTCGGACTCAAGAATGCTGGCACTACATACCAGCGGGCTATGACGTATATATTTCATGATCTTATTCATAAAATTGTGGAATCCTACGTAGATGACTTGTTGGCCAAGGCCAAGAAGCATTGTGACCATTTGGAAGTGCTTCACGTCATTCTCTCACGTCTAATAGAATACGGAGTCATGTGAAATCCAAAAACACGTCTTTGGTGTAACAGGGGGAAGCTCCTAGGTTACATTATATCGTCACGCGGGATTGATGTTGACCCAACCAAAATTAAGGCTGTTCTCAAAATGGTGCCACCTTCGGATGAATCTAGAATCAGGTCATTTCTTAGAAAACTTGGTGCAATCCGGAGATTCATCTCGGACTTAAGTTTCGCCATTCATCCAATCAACAATCTACTCAAGAAAGATTATAGCATTGATTAGACCAAAGACTGCAATGAAGCTTTCGACGCAGTTAAGTGTTTCTTGTTATCACCACCTACGCTAATGCCACCTAAGCCAGATCACCCGTTAATTTTATATTCGCGAGCTACCAATGTCTTGCTAGCCTGTATGCTGGCTCAAGAAGATGATGACATGAGAGAACATGTGATCTATTTCATTAGCCAAACGTTGCTTGACTATGAAACATGTTATACACAGTAGAACGAGAATGCCTTGCCATAGTCTTTGCAACCAAATGCTTAAGAAATTACATGCTAAATCAAGAAACAAAGGTTATTGTAAAGACAAAGCATTTACGAACTTTCCTCACGCAAGGGTCCTTGTCTAAAAAGGTTGGACGCTTTATAACCTTAATGGGGGAGTTCAAACTAACGTTTGTAAATCAAAAGTTTGTTAAAGGACAAATCATCGCGGATTGGTTAGCTGATAATCCACTAGATGGAGGCAATCTAGTAGATCTAGACTTTCCGGATGAATGCGTATACTACATCGAAAACAGACCTCCCATCTCTGAGTGTCCCTGGTATACTGATATTATTAATTACATCATGGATCATACGTATCCGGAAGGTGTTACATCGCAACAAAGAAGGCGGTTACGCATTATTGTAGCCAAATACGTTGTTATAGAGCAAGTGCTCTATCGAAAAGCATTCGATGGAATGCTTCTAAGATGTGTTGACACAGAATAATCCATGAATATTCTCCACGAATCTCATAGTGGAATGTGTGGAGACCACTTCGGTGGCCATGCCACCGCTCATAAGATGCATTGAATGGGCTATTTCTGGCCTACTTTAGAACACGACGCAATAGAGTTTGTACGAAGATGTCATAAGTGCCAAGAATTCTCTCATGAGATCCACATGCGGCACAAGCTCTACAACCAATCGCTACTCCATGGCCCTTTTCTACATGGGGCCTCGATTTTATAGGGAAGTTCTCTCCCTCGTCTACAGATGGCCATAATTTCATAATCACAGCCACCGAATATTTTACCAAGTGGGTAGAGGCCATGCCTCTCACTCTGTATACAGTTCGTATTCATCAAGTTCATTTTGAACCAAATCATTTGCGGTATGGTGTCCCGAAAATCATTATCTCGATAATGGAACTTCTTTTAAGAATGATGAAGTTCGCGAATTGTGCAATAAATTCAAAATAATCCATCATACGGCCTCCTTGTATTACCCCCAAGCCAATGGACAAGCTGAAGCAACAAATAAAACCTTAAAATCCATTCTCCTTAAAACGGTGAAAGAAAACAAATGAGATTGGCATTTGAAGTTATATCCGGCCTTATGGGCCCACCGAACCTCAATAAGAACACCAACAGGAGCGACTCCTTTCTCGCTAGTATTCGGGCGAAGGCGGTTCTCCGCTTGAGGTTGAAATACCCAGTCTCCGTATCTCATTACAAGGGATCCTAGATGAAGATGCTTACAGAGAAGCACGTCTTTCCCAACTAGAAAGCCTAGATGAAGCTAGGTTAGATGCCAAACAATGGCACGAGTCTATGCTTGACCTAATGTGCCTGCGGCAGATAACAAGAAGGTCTATGAACGAGACATATACAAGGGTGATCTGGTTCTAAGGCTAGGCATAAATGGATTGACAAAAAGACCGATGAAGGAAGGAAGTTCTCAGCCCAAATGGTTGGGCCCATACCAAGTCATGAAGGACTATGGAAATGGTGCATATCTCCTATGCACACCTAAGGTGAGGAATTTGGTGAAACGGTCAATTCCCTACACCTTAAACGATTCTATGCATAAACAACTAGCACTACTTGTATAAATATAGCTACATTGCATCTTCATATAGTTGGGGTCATTTTGTCCACTTTTTTGTACAACTTTGTGATTGAGGGATTTATTCTTAAAAAGTAATTCATTACAAATTTATGATGGTATTGGCATAAATGCTCTAATCATACTTCTCCACTTTTGTGATATCTTTAACTATTTTGGAATCATTTCATCGAATAAAGTTAGATATGACAAAGTCTTAATGGTAACCATACCAAGATCTGCATGCTTGTTCTCACTTTTGGTTTCTTCTTAGGATAGGTGTCTTGCATATGGTCTATTCTAGAAGCTTCATTGTGTCGCATCTATCCCGTATGAATATTTCTTTGGAAGTAAGAGCATGCTGACATTTTACTCAAACAAACAAGTCAAGTATAAATCAAACAGAAAATTTTAAATTTACACATGTCCTTGCCCCACCAACCTTTGGTGATGAGCTTGCATCTCTTACTAGTGACGTAGGGTTGGGAAAGGATGGAAATGCCCTTACTCGCCTATGCCTTGCCTAAGGTGATAAGCCCACGCTTCTTACTAGTAGCATGGGGCAAAGTGTAGGGGGTCCTCTTGACAAACAAATGTAAAAGGTCATAAATAAACAATTCAAATCTTGAAGTCTTGAGTCAAAAACAAATGAATCGGATGTCCAAAATTCCAAGAGAATTAAAAATCCTAAAACCCAGATTTTGTCTACCATGTGGCCATCTACGGATCTAAGTCTAGATAAACCGCAAAGCAAGTTGCATCCCAAAACTATGAAGTCACTCGAGTGGAGTAGGCTTGTAGCATCCTAATTTGGTTCCACCAAAGCTTTGTCTATCTTTCATCACTATCATTTCAACACATTTCATAACTTGTGCCCTTTCCAACTCTCGGTGATGAGCCCTCGCATCTTACTAGTTGCGTGGAGTTAGGAGTAGGGGCAGGTTTATCTGCTCATCATACCGGCTTATTTTCACCACTTTGCCAAAACAAATATGAAGTATTCAAAATTCTTAAAGAAGCTAAAAATTCAAAATCACGTTATATCTACATTATCATATATCAGCATCATGAAATACAAAAAGAAAGTAGACACTTGTATCATTTGTTCTCCATTGCATACATTCTAAAAAACATATAAGCATAACATCATAGTTCACATGAGGAAACGGAAATGAAAGCAAAACCATGAATGCCAAGAATCTGATCCAAAAGGAATATATATATATATATATATATAAATGATCAAAATTCTGTACAATGCCATCATGCGCTAAGCATGGTCAAAACGCTCAAAGAGCCCGAGATATACAAAAATATCATACAAAAATCTAGGAGAGCCAAGTGGATTCTCAATCGCTATGAGACCCCTCTGAAGGTGCATGCCCACGCCAGGAATCCAGCTACGCCGGCTCTCTCGAGTGCACGGAGGGCTCGGGATCCCGAGGGGCGCCGTATCTCACCATGAGAATGACTCCTCATCGGGCACTTTCGGCTGTCCTATACCCCGCTAGCTCTGTATGGAGAGTCGATACCATCCTAGCCACATGCCGACATGGGAAAAGACGTCGGTATGTCTACCAGCCATCAAGGCTCCCCGTATCCACAGACAACTTTACACGGGTCCTCTCCATAGGGATCATCAGGGTATCCGTGCATACCCTGCGAATCAAGTCTTGCCACTCATCGGCAGTCTCTGCAAACAAAGGAGAAAATGAATTAGAAATAAAACAAGAGATAAACACAAGTGTAAACAAAAGGAGAGATGGCAATTAAAGCAATCCTAACTCAAAGCAAAGAGAAGATAACTTACTCGGATCACCAGGCCTCCAGGATGGATCTCTAGGGTCGGCACCTGCCACAGATGCCGCCACTGACTGAGGTGCTCCCCGTGGCTAGAGCGACGTAGCATCCCACAACGGACTCATCCTCCCCACCATGGCCCTGGGAGAGTGGCTCCTCTGAAACCAGAGTCACTCTCTCTGCACTCTGCTCTGCCCTCTCTGCCTGCATAATATCCTGAGTGTCATGCCACTCAGGATCACTGTCCTCCTTAGTCTCCTCCTCTGTCTCTCCCCCTATGAACTCCTTGGACTCGGAGTCTATGTCGATGGGGTCATCGCTGCTATGGGCAGGACCCGCGGCAATCTGAAGTAAGGGTGCCTAAGGAGCACCGACTCTCCCTCGGGCACGTACTACCCGCCTAGCTGTAATAGGAATGCCAGGGGTAACAACTGTCCAACCCCGGCCTCTAGGACCCCCTCTGGCCTCTCGAACTGACCTGTATACTGGCACTACGGGGAAGCATGCCCATGTAAGGTAGGCCAAATTGTTGAGGAACTCAGCTAAAGGGGTGTATCTCCACTCGCCTACTCACAATGAGCTACCCCGTGGTGGAGAAGGAGATCAAAGTAAGAGCCTCCTCACCCCATAAGCCTGCCATGGCCTGATATGGTGTGGCCTCCATGTCATCGGTGGTCGAGAAGCAATCGGCGATGAGGTGCTCGAGCACCGACATATCATCCATCTGGCTACCCTCACAGCTCCGGATCTGTCACCTCTACACCTCTGCCATAAGGGATGAAGTGCTCGTAAACCCAACTCATAACCGGGGTTGGGTGGCTTAAAGACTCGCCCTGTAGCGGACTACCCTGCACAAGTCATGGCGGGTGGTCCCAAGTATATCTTCTCCCTAGGTGTAAGTCCAGCCATGTCACTCGATTTGTGTGATGATGGGGGACCAACAAGATATAGCGTGTGTCTCCTCCTTGTCCGTGATCAATCTCGAGGCAAGGATCCCCATAATAGCCTTTGGCGAATCAAGGGGATGGGAAAACTAGGAATAGACCGAACTCTGACCCCCTTCTTTGAACCCATGGAGATGACTGCATCTCCCATGTAAGAGGCCCACTGTGCTATCTGGGCCCGTGAACCTATTGTCTCAAGAGTAAGATGTCTCCCGATTATCGGGACCCCCAATATATGATAGACATCATCCGAAATGATGGTCCACTCACCTCGGACCCCAGTGGTAATCGGAAGGTGTTCTCGATCAAAGATCCCAAAGAGGCAAATAAGTCACAAATTATGTGGATGGATGGTGCAACATGTGGAACTCGTGATATACGTAGTATACCCCCCTCCGAAGAGTATCCCGCTCGTCCTTGGAAAGGGCATCTAGCACTGCTGGGAGCCAGTCACACTCCCTCTCTCGGCTCCATCGAATGTACTCCTCTCTCACCTGCATACACCCAAAAACACACAAAATAGAGCAAGTTAGCATCCGAATGTCATTAGAAAAATCACGAAAACGCATAAAGATGCTAGAAATGCAAAAACAAATTCAAACAAGTGTTCTTTTGGCATTCTGTGAAGAACTTTCGCCCTGAGCAGGGCGGCGGTTTCACAACTACCGCCTTAAAAGCGGTGGTCTTGTAACCGCCACCCTAAATAGGGCAACGGTCGTGTCCCGAAAACCCATGCGGGTTTTATAACTTAAAAAGGCCAAAAAACATGAAAAAGGACCATTTTAACTAAAAACAAAGCCTACCTAGTAGGCGCCCCCCCTAGATGGACCTTTTGAACCTAACATTTTCAAAAATAAACCCCCACGACAAAGATTTTATCATTTTAAAAGTTTGGAGGTAAAAACAATAAATTGAGGAAAACTAACTTTGTGATCTTGCGGGCGAGATGATCGCTCGTAGAGCATGATCGCTATCTCATCACAAACGTTTTGACTCTACTCTCGTAAGAAACCGTCACCGTGGGTCCCAAAGCTCAAAATCAATCAAATCAACACACGCAAATGAATAGGAAAATGGGCCCACTTTCATATATATAGCAGCCTGACTTGTCTTAAATTCCCTTTTCATAGGTTTGAAGTGCCGACGGAGGTAAGTTCTTACCCCGCATAAATGGTACGTCCTCATTTCACGTTATTTTAGCATTTATTCCCCAATCTATTTTGTCTATCTACACTTGATTCCTCTTTTCATTTTGCACCCCTTCATGGCTAAAACGCTTCTCTGAGGGGGCAATATGTACGTCACGCAAAATTGTAGAGGTACTTTGCATTGCGAAACAACGTAACACGTACCCCAATGATGATACTGAGTCTCCTCGCAAGGTGTTCGAGATCCAAAAAGCTCTCAAGTATGCGTTATCATCCCGCATGCCCCGCTTAGCCCCCCGCGTGCTTTGTTTTTCCCTTTTCCTCTTTTCTTTTCCTTTTGCTCTTCGATTATGAAACCACCACCTGCTTTCAGGCGGCATTCCTTCACACGTTTTCCGTAATGCTCTTTTAACACAACTCACATAAAATTCAACATTTACCAGCTTTTTTCACCGCCTTGGGCTTGCATTAATGATTACGTTCCTTGGAATAGTGTTTTTCCATTGTTTATAGTTTAAGAGATCAATTTGGTTTTTACCTTGGGTAAATGTAAATGCTATAAATAGTTGGCTTGTGCTCAAGCAAATGGCCCCTCAAATTTGCCTCTGAATTTCTCATTGCAATAGATTAGTCTTTCATTTTTCTTAGAATTCTTAGTTTCATTCATTGCATGCTTAGTTAATGTTGTCTTGGTGAAGCCACATATCCATCTTGTGCAATTGTTGTTATCACTTCATCCAAATCAATTGGAATAGGATAGTTTGTTTTCAATAGGAAGCCATTAAAGTTGCAGGTTTTGTTCTTCAAACAAGATAGTTTCAGGTTCTGGACGTTTTATGTTGCATGACTCGCAATAAATCCCGCTAGGAATTACATAAGCCAAGCTCTGTACTCTTGCGCTATCTCTCTCCTACTCGCATTGTATTCAGTCTGTATCCTAAGCTGCCTTTGTCCCAATATCTACTTTTGTTGATGCTAGCATTACACGCTTTTCTGGATCCACGTGAGCACAAAGGAGCGAGGAGATCACACTGAGGGGACAAAATCACACACACCATCGGATTCGCCACTGTTCTGCAGAATCCAGGTTCTAGCTTTCAAAGTTCTAATTAGAAGAATATCAAATAGAGTAGCCAATCACTTTATTTCAGTCAATTTTACTTTCGATATTGCCAGGGAAGCTATGGGGATTGATAGTTTATGAGAGACTATGATTCATTCCTCACTTCTAAGGTAGGATCGAGAGTCTTTCAAATAGAATATATTAGTTATTTCATTTTTTATAATAGATTTACAACCGCATTGAGCAAGTAGCTATACTCGGTTTCTTTGTTTGTTTTAAATTCGTCATTAGATTAATTGTCAATTTCTAGATATATTAAAATAGCTGCTCCTTCAATTTCATTCATATAAAATTCATCAGAAAAATACAAAAATAGAGAAGTCATATATGCTATAGATACACTTTACATAGTTAATTTCACTTTACTGCATTTGGATTTACGTTGTTGCTTTTGTATGACAATCACGGGACCTAGAGAGCCCAGAGAATACGTATTCGAGCCAATCATGCCCCAACCTAATCTCGTCATAGCAATAACTGATATAGATCAGAATCTTAGGATCCAAGTCTTCCAAACAACGGTAAACTTACAACAAATCAGTTCCCAGTTACATGGGTTGAACATAGAAGACGACCAAGCACACACGTTTTGGTCAAATCAACCAAACTACAGATTACCCTAGATATATGCCCGCATGACTATGGAAGGGTTTGAAAGAGAGAAAACATTTGGTTGTGACCCTTTGGTCCCACAGCCAGACGCAAGAGACACTCTCACAGATATAGATACCATCTTAAGAATTCAGGTTACACGAACGCCTGTGAGATACTCTGAAAAGATCACACAACTGTTAATTCTAAATATAGAGGCTAAGAAAGCATATGACTATTGGATACTAGGGATTAGGGACTGAGTCCACACATGACCATAGTAGGACCACAAAAAACATGAATCTATGGTTGTGACCCACAAATCCCACAGCCCAACGAGTCCATAGGTGAATCAGACATAGATGCTGGCCTACGTACATTAGTATTTAGATCTACTCCACTTCCACCTATCATCATCAAACAGTTATCCTTGTTGGACATAGCAGCTAATGAAGCTAATAAGTTCGGACTAGGCCGAGAACCTCCCATAGAGTTAATTATATTTACCATCCACCCTATGACCTTATCTGGAGACATACACGAAACTATCCCAGGTCATTTTCCACGTATTCCACAACCCATAGACCGAATCACGCCAGAGCTCGATATTAATTGGAGCCTTCGAGCAATCATCCTTGCTGATCGATCTATTACACCAGTTCAGGTTAGGAGGGCCTTCTTTGCCTTAGATTCACAATTTCCACTAGTGCGCGTCGAAGACATCAGATTGCCTAACTAGTTTGTCTAGCATCCCATGCATATTCAATCCCCACCGGTTGTCTCGGCATGACCTTGCGAGGTTGGGTGTGAGGAAAAGTTACTTGTAGATTCCCAAGCTCGCTTGTCACTTTTCCATCGTACGCTTCCCACTTATATCTTATGTTATGGTGTTGATTCTCTTGTTCATGGTTGATTGCATGTATGTTATTTGATGTTGTGCACACATTAATGGTTGGATAAGTGGTTTGTGATTTAAGTAAGAAATCTAAAATTAAATCAATTTTTAAGTATTGATTCACCCCCTCTTATTCCATTGTTATTCCAAAATTGGTATCATAGCAGGTCCTTTTGGAGAAGTTTGATCACTTGAAAGGAGATCCTTTGAAGCACAAAAATGGTGAGTCGGTAGAGTGGTTTCTCTACTAGCAAGGAACATTTGTTTAATGGTGTGAATTATGATTTTGGAATTTGAGTATGAATACTCACATTATGTCCTTAGGGTTTGATATTTGGAAAGTTGTGGAGAATGGCTATACTCCTCCTACCACTCCACCAACTAGTATTGCAGATAAGAAGGCATGTAATGACAATTCAAAGGATTTTAATGTTATCATATGTGGTCTAGGAGAATCTAAGATGGGAAAGGTAATGCATTGCAAGTCAACAAAAGAAGCATGGGAGAAACTTCAAGTTTTATATGAAGGTGACTCCAAGGTAAGAATTTCTAAGCTTCAGAATTTTAGAAATCAATTTGAGAGTCTTAAGATGAATGATGATGAGTCTATTGTTGCATACTTAGGGTTGACAAGGTTGTCAACTCCATGAAAGGGTTAGGAGAAGATGTGAAGGAAGAAGTTGTTCAATTTTTTTGAGATCCCTAACTCCTAGGTTTGATTCTAAAGTATATGTTATTGAAGAGTAAAAGGATTTGACTACCTTGAATATGGATGAGTTACATGGGACTTTAATTGCATATGAAATGAGTATTGGCAATTTCAATCCAGCCAAGAGAGAGGTTGCTTTCAAATCTAAAATGAAGACCAAATACAAGAAGACCAAAGATGATGTTGTTGCTCCTAAAATTGATGATGAAAAACTCTTTGCAATGATGGCTAGAAGATTGAATGTTGGATTTGGTAAGTACAGAGGTAAACTTACATTCAAGTGTTTCAATTGTGGTGAAGTAGGTCATTTTTCTGCTAAGTGTCCTTATAGGCATGAAAAATAAGGAGATGAAAATCATGAGGATGATCATAATAAGAAGAATCATAAGTTTAACAAAGGTAAGAAGAACTTTAAGAGATTTGAATACAAGAAGAAGGGAAAAAGAAGCTTTTATTCAAAATAATATGATTGTTTGTCTGATGCTAGTAGTGGTGTTTTATATTTTGAGTTTGAATTTGATCATGAAGATGTTGGAAATGAGGTATTTTTCATGACTAAAGATGTCATGAGATCCTCTAGTGATGGTTCTTCATTTGTTAGGTGATTTCATATTAGGTTATTACAACTACTATAATGAGGATGAAGAGGATGCTAAAAATGATCTTGAGGGAATCCAAAGTGAGTTGAAGCATGCTAAAAAGGAGAACAAAAAGCTGATTTTTAGGTCAAAGAATATGAAAATAAGATTCATAATCTAGAAAAAAGTAAGTCTGAAACAAGAAATCTATGAGTCAATCAATCTAGAAGAAAAGATGCTGATTTTTAGGTCAAAGAGTATGAAAATAAGATTCATAATCTAAAGAAATATAAGTCTCAATTCTCAATGAGTCAATCAAATTGCTAGAAGAAAAGATAAAGTTTCTTGTCTCAAGTTTGCAAGATAATGAGAGCATGTGCACAAAATTTGAAGAAGATATAGAGTTCCTAAGGGTAGAGCTGTTAGAGATTAGAAAGAAAATTATGTACTTTCTTAAATTTGAGAAAAATTCCAAGGATCTTGATGATATTCTTAACAGTCAAAAGTCAGTAGGTGAGGTGAAAAATCTGGTTTAAGTTTCAAATAGGATTTTAAAGGCAAAGAAAAGAAGAAAGAAGATATTGTTTCAAACAAGGAATGAGTTGAACCAAGTATAAAAGAAGGAAAAAGGAGTCTCTCATCAAGGAAAATGTGAAGACAAAGTCTATTGGGCAGCCTAATGCCTCAAGGTATGAAAAATATTTCAATGGCTATTGTTTTACATGTAATGGGTTTGGTCATAGGGAAAAAGAGTGTAGGTCTCACTGGAAATGATCCTCCATGGAGAGACATTAGGAGTGAGAAAGCTAATATTGTGGTGTGATACAATTTCAATGAGAGATGTCATGTTGCTAGAAATATCTATAATGGTTTCTCAAGGCAAGAGAAGAGGTTTCAAGGTCATAAGGTGCTTGAAAGGAGCTTTTAAAGGTTAAGAATGCATGATAATAGTCAAAGAAGGATTTGGGAGCCTAGAAGGGATAATGGTGTCTCATCAAGAGAAAGTGTTGATGGAAAGCAAAGCATGACTCATAAATCACATCTGAAACAATGTGAAGATGGAGTTTTTCATGTGTGTAAGAGGGCTTGGGACCTCTTCAGACCTTCTTTTAGGTGATCATGGTGTTCATATGCCTCTACTAGGATTTTTAGAGGTATATTGGTTCAAATTAAACATTAGAGAGGGGGATTTGTCTGATTCATGTTATAATATGTTGTATTAAGCTTCTAAGAGAGTCTTGTAATCTTATAGAGTTGTTCAAGGTTTGAAAATGTACTTGTCTTAGTCTTGTGGTCTTTGTGTGTGCATGATTATGTTTCTCAAGTATGTCTGCCTTGTCATTTTGTGGTGTCATTTTTAATGAATCATTCAAGGAAAGGATCATGGTGATGTCTCATAAGGATTTTTTTGAGTCATGTCATTTATATGTAGAGTCTTCTTTTGGTCTAAATCAGTGATTAGTGTTGTTAGCAAACACAAAGGTCTATGTTACTTCTTGAAGTTAGTAATAAATTCATAATTGTTCGAGTCAAGAAAGTTATGTTATGTTAAATGTTGCAAAGTATACTTCCTTAGGAAGGATAATGAAAGTTGAGCCTATATAAGACAATAAATGAAATCTAAATTTTCATGGTTGTTGAGTCATGTCATGTGATACTTGTCAAAGTGTTTAAGAAGTATAAGTTTGCTTATGAGTAAAAGAGTTGCTTCATTATCATCAGTTGGGTTAAGTGTCATGGTGTCATGCATTCCATGGTTAAAAGAAATATTAATATTCATAAAGAAGAGATGAAAAGGTATGAGTAATCAAATATGATGAATTGGTCAGAAATTATCTCAAGATGGTTTGTGGTAGTGCTCTTGAAGGTTAACAAGTAAAAACTAAAGAGGATTCAAGAAAGTAAGTGATGTTTATGATTCTTGGTCAAAGTAAGAGTACTTGGGACATTTTAAGGATGTTGATACAAAGATATTATGAAATCTTGAGGTCTTGATATCAATATTTGTGCATTCTGAGTTGTCACTACCTTGACTGGGTTTCAAATGTTCTCAAGAAGCGGTAAAAAGGAAGTTCAATTATTGGAGGAGCAAATGATTGAATTAAAGGCCAAAAATTGAAAAAACATGTTCTAGACAGATTATTTTGAGATTTAAGAGGTTTTACACCTTTTAAAAGTTAGATCTCTTGGAAATTCATGAAAGTCTTCGATTTGATAGTGAGAGTGCCTAAAAGACCTAATTGGCTAAGTGTGATTTGCAAGATGGGAAATTTTCCTACAATAGCATGCTTCAAGGCTCATGGAGGTGTTAGTGGGCCAAATGGGTACTCAAATCAGGTATGGTTGTCTTATGGAAGTGAGTATATTGAAATCTAGGGGTGATTTTCATTTATCTAGGGCTAGTAAGCTATGTGTGTACATTTTGGTGATGTGAAGAAGGTATAGTGAACATTCGATGAATCTCATTTTATCAAGCATGATTAAGATCACAAATATATATATATATATATATATATATATATATATATATATATATATATATAATATATATATATATATATATATATATATATATATATATATATATAGAGTCCATGGAAATGGTAAGAGGTCAAAATGTGTGATGGTTTTCTAGTATACACTCTTGAAGTGACAAGGCATAGTATTTGGGTTTGAATAGTTAGCCACATGCTTGTAGATGATCATTTGGTGAATTCTGAGAATTCTCATAGTTGGTGCATGACCATTCAAGATTTGACAGAGTGTCCTAATAGATAATGAGTAGTCTACATGTTCTATATCATGTAAATGAGGGATCACATTGAAGATAAGTGTGAGGTAATAAGGTAAAATGAGCTCAGAGGTTTGATTTGGGGTACTTCAGGTATGTTGATAAGATTGCTACATTCTTGATGAATTTGAGCCTCAAAGAGCAAGAATATGCATATGTGAAGGATTCTATAGGCTTTAAGATGTGCTAGAAAGATCTAAATAGTATGTAGCCTACTTGTTACTCCATGAGTGAAAATAACATGCTATAGGCTTTGAGAATGTGTAAGAAATAGAGGAGAAGAATGCTACAGGTATGAAAAATCTTACTAATGAGTATTAATGCTTTTATGAATTGTTTCAAAGGATTTATAAGGTGTGGGACCTCTAAAGGATGTCATAGGTGTGACTACATAGTTATCTCTTGTAAAACTGGCCAAGGATTGTGAGAATAAGGGAACAATGAACTCAAAATTTGGTATGAGCTCTATAGGTGTGAAGTGGTACACTAACATTAGGAAATCCTCAACGTCATTGATCAAGTGTATAGGGTGTCTACCATGGATTCTAGATACCTTGAAGACTGTGAAGTTAAGTATGAAAATAGTTTGTGCAAGAAATCATCAAAATTGTGAGTTTATTGGTTGGAAATGCTTTTGTTATCGAGAAGTTTAGATGTTATGTCTTTAAAATATTGTGTTATATGAGTAATGGAGCAATGGTTTTGGTCATTAAGAGTGGAAATTTGAATTATGTCATGATTATAGATGATCATCTTGCTCTAAAATTACATCATACAAAGCTTGCAGATGGTGACCAAGTCGGGGGGAATATGTTATTCCCTTCTAGAAGGTTCTCTAGAAAGATACAAGGTGTACAAGGCATTATGTGACTACTTAGTATATGGTCAAGCATGTTAGGAATCAAGCATGTATATTATCACATAATAATGGTTGAAATCACCGAGGAAATGGTTCAGGACTGTGTCAAGATGACTGAGTCATTTTCATGACAAGATAACAAGGAAAGAGGATTGTTTTTTTTTCTTTATACTAGAGTTGGATGGCCTAATCCTAGGGTAGTTATGATAAGATGTTTTGTGATTGAGTATGGTGCCTTAGAGCTTGTCAAAGTTGGTTCTAAATGTACTAAAGGGTCAGTTTACAAAACTCTGTTCTCAAGGTGAGATGAAGTCAAGATATGCATGTGTCTAGGCAAGATTATGTCTTCTCAAGATAATACAACTCAAGAATGAACGTAATCATTGAAATTTTTGGTTCTCAGTCAGTACTATTGGCATGTGTGTGAATGGTATTCATTGTCCATGGTTTGGTACAATATTTTTAGAGGTTGTAAGAGGTCAAAACAAGGTATGAAGTCATGAAAATCATGTTCTTGAGCCTAAAAAAGGAGGTTGTGTGTCACTAGAACCTATGAAAGAGGTAAGGAAGATGTTTTTCAATGCTATATTATCATTTTTTTCATGTTTAGGTGTTATATATGCATTTCCCAGTGGGAGTACAATCAAGAATGCTTAGACAAATGCCAAAAATCAATTTTTGAGATAAATTTCAAGTTTGTAAGCTAGAATGAGATCTTTGGTTGATGTTTCTAACAAAAATATGATCCTATGAAGTTGAGGAAGGTGAAGATAATGTAGTTGTAGGTAAGATTTTTCATTAATGTAAAAAGGGGGAGAAGTTCAGAGGTTTTCCATCAATGACAAAGGGGAGATTGTTGGCATGTTGTGTTCTAGTTGTTGTCATTGATGTAAAAGACCATTAATAACAAAGATGATGATGTGGTAGAGTCAAAGGATGCTCAAAGTGATGATGTCATGGATGTTCGGGTGGGTTCATGGTGGCTTGAGAAGATTAAGTGAGAATGTCTTTTCTAAAGCAAGCCCAATCTGGTGGCCTAGCTAGCTCGCGTGATATTACATAGTGGTTAGAGCTTATTTGTAGATTTAGAAGCATTTTCAAAGTATGAAGATAATTTTTTGGAGTGTTTAGGCACTCACATGAGTTTCAAGGTGTAGATACATGTTGGAGACTAAGTTTCGGTGTTCATCTATCGGACCAACTCTATAGGCATATAGGCTCGACATCAAACTATTACCAACCATACATATGTAGAACTGTAACATTATCATTAGGATATAATTCTCTTAATACTTTTACCACAATATCAAATACTATGTCTGTTTCATAGATTTCTTCAAACAGACTGAACTCATCTATTATCATCAACTTGAATTCACCATTAATGATTAATATAGCACTGACTGTTTCCATCTAGACTGAACCATATAAGAGTAAGATATCTATCTCTGCTTCTTCTCCAAACAAATCTACTAAAACCATTACTACAACTTCAAATACATCATTGCAATCATAAACATCTTCAAAATCTTGAAACTCATCGATGTTTATAAACTTTAAATCACCATTAATACGTACAAGAGCATGTACAGAACTGAACATAATAACTTACAGAAAAGTTATACAATCTTTGACATACAATGAAGACTGGATTAGAAAATTCTGTCTTTGCTCGCTTGAACTCCAATGTCTTCTACTTCTTCTAAAACTCCTGATGTATCTGATTCCTAAAATCCCGATGTAGTGAATGAGATAGAAAGTCTTATTTATAGACTATCTATGGCTTTTCACCGGGAAGACCTAAAGACTGGGAACCGGATAACCGAAGACAAAGGTTACCGGTAAGATTCCCCACTACGTGAGTACAGCCCACTCACAAAAGCATTATTGAAAACATGGGCCCACCACGCCCTGACAAAGGTAGAGATAAGAACGAATCTCTACGGCCGACAACATGCCTGTCGGATAGCAAAAGCAAACGCACTAACAAAAGTAAAGGATAAGATAGAATCTTATCCGACAAGTGTGGCAACATGCCTGCCACAATAGCAAGTAGTGCGGAGCGCACTAAGTATCACTGAATGAGACGGAGGGACCCTCATGGTCAGAATCATCACTGGAGGATGATGTGCTATCATGCCGTTGTGGAGCACCAGGAAGTCTTCTCTCGTGCTGTTCAAGCCATATACGGGACAGGTGTGCTGTACCATCAGTGTTTGGTTGTAGATGAGGCCTAGTTGAAACATGTAGTGGTCAAGGATCCTAAGATCCTGATCTGGAGCAGGAGGCCTGACAACCATGGTGTGATGCAGAAGTATTCTCCTCCAAAGAGTTGCATTAGGTCTTTCGACCATATTTCTGTGATTAATCTTTACATAATAATGTGCTTTAACAAACCACGGGATCTTACACTGAATAAGAACATTTCTGGCTATATCCGGATGCACATTAACAAGAGGAGAGTCAGACAGTTTTGTAGGAAGATATTTTGATAAGAAATATTTAAAATGGGAAGAAATATACTTCCTGTCTCCCGAGTGGGAGGACGATTCCATAAGTCATTGAGCGGGGATGTTCTTCAGTCCATAATCTGGAGAACTCGAATCGCCAAATAGTGTCCTTGCGAGGTATCAGCTGTCTGAGTCTGAGTCCTTCGACTGGTAGGTGATCAGGTCGTTCAACAGCATACATAGATCTCCATTGCCAATGGAGACAGCATTTAACAATTGGTTCTTGTAGTGTGTGGAATTCTCTGCCAGGAATGTCTGGGTCATAAAATTTGCATTCTGCTTCAGTCATGGCAGACTCTTGGGTTGTAATCAAATTTCTTGAGATAAGAAATGTTTCTGCTTCTCGTGACATTCCATTATCACATCTAACCAATGCATCTATTTGCTCTTTAGCATGCCTGTGATCCCATACAGTTCCATGGGATTCATGTATCACCTGTGTTACATTCACAGCTTTATGTGTGTTGAGTTCTCGGCTTGCAAAATCTGCAAGTGCATTATTTTTCCCTGAAATGTGTTCTACAGAGAACTCAAAATTATCGAACCATAGGCCCCATCTCTGGAGTCTATTGAAGGCAGTTTTATTAGTCGGATCACCTCCATTCAACCTTTTCTTAAAATCCTTTAGATCTGATCTAAGGATGAATGATTCATTTTGTACAAAAAATAAGAAAGCTTTAATGGCTTTCTTTGCGGCTAATAATTCCTTATGAGAAGAATGATATTTTAGTTCAGAACCAGAAAAGGCTCCTGAAGCAAATCTACATACCTTTTCTTGATCATCTTCTCCTTTTTCTTTAAGAACAGCTCCCCAAAATTGTTCACTGGCGTCGCATTCGATAATTTTGATGCCAGCTCCTGGAAGTGACATTGCTGGAAGCTGAAGGACTTGTCTTTTAATTCTTTGTACTGCCATAGTCATCTCCTGAGTCCATGCAGGAGCATCTTTCTTCAACCTTCTGTTGAGCAGTACACGATCAGCTATGTTCTGGTAGAAACCAGCAACATAGTTGACACATCCTAAGAAACGTTGAAGCTGTTGTTTCTCTAGGATTTGATCAGGAAAGTTCTGGATATTAGTGACAACATGTTGTTGCATTGTTATAGATCCGGAACTGATTCGATGCCAAGGAAATCAATTTCTTCTTTGAAGATTTCCATCTTTGTGGGGGACAGACATATCCCATTCTTGTATACAGTATCATAAAATTTCTCAAGATGGGTTAGATGTTCCTGAGGAGATTTAGAAAAGATGAGAATGTCATCAATGTATACTATCAGGAAATCAAATAACTCACCAAAGATTTTATCCATAATTTTTTGAAATATGGATGGGGCTGTCTTTAAACCGAATGGAAGAACTTTCCATTCATATTGTCCTCCTGGCACTAAAAAGGCCGTCTTGAACATATCTTCATTTTTCAGAAATATCTGCCAGAATCCGCTCTTCAGATCGAACTTGCTGTAGACTTTCGATCCTTGATTCTTCTGAGTATGTCATCCTTGGCAGGTATTGGATGTTGTACAGCAGCAATAAATTTGTTGAGTGGCTTGTAGTCCACTACCAATCTTTTCTTATTCCTAAGCTGCTCACTCCTTTTATTTACATAAAAGGCGATGCAGACTGTGGCGAATGGATTCTTGGATGAATCCACCATTTAACAGCTTCTGGATTTCGCCTTGACATTCTTTCCTTTCAATGGGAGGCATGCCTCTATGATGTGCCTTGAATTTTGGTATTACCTCATTTCCATTGTTATCTTTAACCAGCTGAAGGTCCAAAGAACAAAAGTGCTTTTTTCTGCTGATGAAAGCATGTGGATCTTCACTGCAAATGTTTTCTTTGATCTTGGATACCATTTCTTCAATTTTGACAGTGCAGTTAGAAATGGACCTATGTATCCAAGCATTATTGACATTCTTTACCTTCTGAGGTAAAGGAACTATAGACTGAAATGAATACCTCCTAGGAATTTTTACAGGAGGATTAAACAACATTATGTGTTCTTGGGATATGGCGAATGTATCACATTTTTGCAAAAATCAACGCCAAGAAGACAGTCATAGTTCTCCATGTTGTGTTGATAGAATTCTATTTCTATAGAATTTCCTTCAACATCAATCTTGACCCTAGCCATATATTTACAGACAACCTCCCTTTTATCAAATCTTATTTTAGTATGGGTATTTACCCAACAATCACTAGGGATGGCATATTGTCTGATCAAGCTAATTTCAGCCCCTGTATCTATCATTGCATCAAGACTGTATGGCTTAATGTGAGGGATGCAGATAGTTATTGCAATGAAGGGGTTCTGAGTACAACTTAAAGTACATACCTTTGCCTCATCTGTTTGATCTTTCTTAGCTGCAAGATTCTGGTATGTTTCTTCAAGATCTTCTTCTGGGATCTTTTTCTCATTCTCTTCTTCTGCTATCAGCTTGCTGTATTCTTCAGTGGCATTAGCAAGCACCTTTTCAAGTAATTCTATTCTGGATTTTCTCCAGGTTCTGTAACTTGCTTTTGAAGTTGAATCATCAGAGGATTGTCCTTCTTCATGGGAAGAATAGACTGGGGGACTGATTCCTCTGCCATAGCCACGCCAAGATCCAAATCTTCCCCTGGTGGGAGTTTGTCTTTGCCGGATCCTTTGCTGGAATGGTGGCCTTATGGGAAAGGCTTCAAAAGGCTCATCAGGCTCCTGTTCTGCTTTACTCTGTGCTTGACTTTGTTCAAGCTCCTGTTGCCTGATATATTTATCTTGTAAGTCTCTGAGTTCTTTGTTCAGAGACATCTTTCTAGCAGTGTCCCATGGGGGACAGCTTTCATAAACAGATTGAAGGCTTTCAACCTGCCTTCTTAAGAGAGCTGCACTTGGTGGAATCATAGGATGTATGAAGTTAGAAACCATATTTATACTGAAGCGAGCAAATGAGGGAAGTGAGTCATACCCACTCTCATCAGTACTGTCACTATCTTCAGTAGCCTGCTGGACTATATTACAGACTTCACCATCAATGGAAGCATATGATATATCTGACGACAGACTGTCAGAATCTGAAATGAAAGCATATTCATCTTCTTCTATTCCTTTTAGAGATAAGGCATTTACCTTGGCCTTACCTTTTGCAGATTCTCGCTGAGGACACTTATTTGCATAGTGATCCTCTTTGCAGATGTAGCAAGTAGGCTTGAATCTTTTAGATTTGCCTAGGTGCTTATATTTTCTAAACTTGAACTTTTTTCTGGGCTTTCCTTCTCTGAATTCTCTGTATTTTTTCTTTTTCTTTTTCTGCTGCCAGGCACCCTTCCCCTTTGAAAAACAATATTTACAAGAAGATTTCTTGCGGGAAGATTGTATCTCTAAGTCTGGACACCCAAAGGGTTCCAGTGCATACTGTTCACAGAAAGTATTGTTCAAAGCTTTCTGGTGTTTGAACGCTTGCTTGCGTTCCCATTTTTCTTTGCACATCTTGGCATTACATTGATCAATAATTTGATTAATATGCCCAAAACTGAGTTCAGAAGTTTTCATACCGTGCATGGCCTTTCTATATTGAGTAGCAAAGAAAGGCGGAAATGATTCTATGTACCGGAGACGCATGGTCTCATCATTTATGTTGCCAGAGCTGTAGTAGAGCTTCTGCATAAAGCATTGATACTCCTTTATGCGAGTCATATCACATAAGCGTGCTCTGAGGAACATGGCTGTATTCATCATTTTATCATCATCGATATTACCGATGAATTCTTTGATCAATGCTGCAGTTAATCCTGTAAAACCTGTTTCAAGAATTGCAGCTTTGTTAGGAAGAACATCCCACCATTCTTTTAATATGCCAACGAATCCATTGACTATGGTGGCGGCAATATTTTTGGGGAGTTCTGCCATAGGTTTCTTGTTGGGTGTTACCCCATCCTATCATGGCATGGATTAGCTCTTTGACCTCTGCAACTGATTTACACTCAACTCTGTAGAAGTTGGGTTGCAATGTTTGTATTCTGGTGGCTGCTTGGAATCCAGGAGAACTAGTTTCTCCCATGTGTTCATCGAACACTGGTGGCTCAAATTGTGGATCCTCAATATGAGACTCAGTGCCTTCAATACTTAACATGTTAACCTCTTTATCTTTGAAAAATAGAGGTTTGTATTCTTCTAGGACTTCTTTGTAGGATTTCTTAGGAGTAGGACTGGCTAAGTTCTGGACTTCTGACCAAGATACGGCTTTGGTCCAGTCTCCTTCTTTCCTAGGAGTCAATTTCTGATTCAGCTCATTTATCTTAGGGAGTATTCTAGGAAGTTCAGTAGTCAGACATCTCTGGATATCATCTATTCTTGAATGGGTTTTCTCATTATCATCTTGTAATTGAGATATACCAGATTCTATTAGCTCATTTGTCTGAGTAGTCCTAGAAATAATAGTACTTTTGAGACCAACTGTATGGTCTACTAATGGCTGTACTAAATCAGTGACTCTTTGTGAAATTGCTTCTGGTAGATGAGTAGAAATATTTGTACAAGTTGTTTCTACTTCTTTTAAAGATTTGTTTACAGTATCAATTCTACCATTTAGCAATTGTAAAGCTCCTGCTGTATCTCCCTTTTTCTTAGCTCTATAGCTTTTAAAGTATTTTCCAGATTAGAGAGCTTTGTAGAATATGTACTTACTTCTTCATGAACAGACAAAAGGGCCTTGTTGGTCCAATTCAGCATCTTAGAGCTCTCTGAGGGCTCTATGTCCTTGTTCACTGCTCTTTGATACCAGAAGACAGCCTTCTGGGTTTCATCTGGAGAGATCAACTCATGTTGATCTGTAGGAGGGAAAACTAGTTCTTGTGCTGGATGAAGCCATATTGATTGTTGGCCCGTTGACAGGGGCATATCTCTGGCTTACAAGTTTCTCACAATCTGTACACCATAAAAAATCAGTAGAAGGATCATGAGTTAATGATTTATGACTACACAAGAATATCTGTTCTTTATTTTCTTCTTGAGGAGCTGAAGATTCGCCTACTGTAAAGTAGGAAGATGTAGAAGCTACTGAGTTGCTTCTCTGTATCTGTTTCTTTGACTTGTCGATCAGATGTTCTGCCGACATCCGAATTTCTTCTGAAACTGAGCGTCACATTTGTCTTGTTTTCTGTGATGATGTTGCATTTTCTAACTTTGGCTGTGATGTCTGAACAAACTTTTTGGCAAGAGTCCATTCTCTGGGGACTTTGATGTCAGACCAAGATATGAGCTCAGGCTCAATCTTTTGTGTTTCCAAGTTTACGTGAGTCACCACGCTACTGCCCTTGGACACTCCATGTTTTACAGCTGGGTTCATGGTATTGACCAGTCTGTAAATGATCTTATAATGTATGGCGAGGGGACAAGATCCTACGCGCATATTTAATCCTGTAGTAGCAAGATGCAATTTTAAAACATCCTGAAGAAGGTCATCTTTGGTAAGTGACACTGGGTAATTTGGGAAAACTTCAAAGGATATGGGGCCATTGTGAAGGCCAGTTTGTACAGCAGCTAAAAGACTGTCTTTGAAGTTATCAAACCTAAGGTCGAGTTATGTGAGCTCATAGAAGCATGCAAGGATATCATAAAAGCTATTCCGGTATGTTAGAACCTTTTGTATAAGTTTCATGGTGAGCTATGATATTATTTCAGTTGACCCTAGCCTTGATAGTGTAAAACTCTAAGGGCTAATCATGTAAATGATATGGGATGGAAATATGGAGAGATATTTGAGAAATGATGATGATTCCAGATGATGAAAATAGGTGTCTTAGAGATGTGAGATTTTTTTGAATAATTCTGAAGATACTTTTGCAAATTACATTAGTTTTGGTGAAACATGGTTCATGAAAGGGTTCCTTCTAGCTCGAATTGCACCTTTTTATACTCACCCTGAATTTTGTGCTTTACATGGGACCTTTTGGATTTAAGGGATGTTTATACATTGATTCTATAATGTTTCACAAATATAACAAGGTTATTTCATTTTTAGGTTTTTATGAACTAATGTTAAGAAGGTAAAGAATTTTTTGTGTGCTTTAAACACTAGCTAGAAAGTGGTAGGAGAAAGAATGCTCCTAAGTTCTCATAATTATTTTCTAGTGCATGAATGATGATTATATATTGTAGAGGAATCCTCCATGTTTCCAAAAAGGTTTGGTAGAGCTTCGGTGATGAGTTGACTCTACTCAAATAAGCCTATTTCTAAAGAAGTTTAGTTTGGTACAAGGTTTTCCAAAGAAGTTACAAACTAAATGGTCATTATTTTGACTATGTGATTTTTATTTATTTCCTTGGTGGTTTTAAGTCATGATGATGAAGTTACAAGGTCAAGTGCTCCCTATTTTTAAAGACTAGTCAAAGGGCGCTTTGGTGCTATTTCGTAGTTTGCGAGAGATGAGCTTGGTTTAAGGCCTTCCACTTAGAGTTGGAAGGAGTTATAATATGTTATGGAAATAGGATTGAGATATAGTTTAAGCAGTATAAGTTTTGTCTCATGATGATGATATTTGATGGGTCACCCAAGTTTTTTTGTGAGGAAGAAGGTTTCTTTGTTTTCGGGACGAACTCGCTCGGTCTCGAAAGATTGAAGTGAATGAATAATGACATGATTGATTTGATGTAATCTACCACATGGAAAGTCAATACGATGAATTTTATTCCTATTTAAGGCCTCTAGAGGTCTTGAAAGTGGTAGAAAGGGTGAAAACCAGTTGAGTTTCTAAAATTGGTTTTTGGGCAACTTATTTTGGCAAAGAGGAAAGTTTTTGTGGTTTACGCATATGGATGTTTCATGAGTTATGAATTGAATAAATGTGATTTACATGTCCTAGTAATTCCATAGAGTTGTAAAATTTCATAGTTGAGTTCATCTTAAGGGGTCTCAAGGCCAAAAGGTAAAATTAGGTTGCTTGAAAAACTGTTTTGAGAAGGATGTGAACCAAGGGGCCCATTTAATGATTTATTTGATTGGTCCAAGTAAGTTTTTTACCATATATGATGTGTATATGTTATATTACACATCTATGGTGAATTATGGACCATTAATAAGTATTGTTTTGTGATTTTTTTTTTAACTCATCTTAGTGATGGGGTTTTGAGCATGACCGACCTATATAGGTCATATGTGAATGTTTTGATGATTCATTTGGGATGTTTTTAATTTGCCTTGGTTGAACCAAAGGAGGTAAATTGGCTTGGTTTGAATTTTAATAAAGAGGAATGTATATGAATGATGTTTTGGGTGTAATTTGAAACTAGTTGTGCATATATGAAAAGTGTGACCTATGTGTGAGTGAATTGTAGGTACAAAGGCATGTGTTGAGAGATGAGAGAGTGAATGATAGGTTGAGGAATGTTTTCAAGAGTGTGTGCAAGGGTTTGAAGCATTGAGAAGTGAAGAAAGTGAAAGATTGTGCAAGTTTGAGAAGCTAGGGTTTGAACAAGGGTTTGAAGGAGAGTGAGTTGAATCAATGGTCTCAAGAAATTGTGGAAAAAATAAGACATCGATATCTTCATAAAAATGTGGTTGAGTTGGTGCTTGATCATATTAGGGGTTGTAGCCTCCTTATGGAGTTGGTGTTTCACAAAACTAGGGGTTGGTGCTCCTTATAGGGTTGGTGCTCTACTAAATTAGGGGTTGGTACTCCTTGTGAAGTTGGTGCTTCACTATCTTCTTTTGATTTGAATAATAAAAATAGAAGTTTTAGTGGGTTTTCTTCCCCAAGAAGGATTCCCACTCATAGCTTGTGTTATGGTGTTTATTATCTTATTCATGTTTGATTTTATGTATGTTATTTGATGTTGTGCACACATTAATGGTTGGATAAGTAGTTTGTGATTTAAGTAGGAAATATGAAATTAAATTAAAAAATTAAGGACTGATTCTCGATAGTATGCAAGCTTAGGTGATAGTATGTAATGCCTACTACTTGGCCTCTTATTTGAGGGAAATAACTAAGTATATATATGATTCCCTTGTTTGAATTTCATAATTGACAACTAGGAGGCCAACCCAAAGTGTTAAAATATGTCTAAGAAGTAAAAGAGATCCAAAAGAGTGAGAAAAGGATAGAGAGGGCTAGGAGCACCCGAATGGATATGATCCCTTGGGTACTTCTTTCCTAAATGAGTGTTAATGTCTAATGCCATAAAAGATAAATCAGGTTAAATACCGACAGGTTTGTAAGGTGTGTAAGGTTGATAAAAGTATAAGAGATAAAACAAAAGGCCCAAAAGACATTGTTAATTACTAGTTTTCTTACTTAGGAATCATGTATATGTTAGCATGCTCTAGGACCTGGAAATGCATTAAAGTGAATAGATTTTGTGTCGACATTTCCCCCACTTTATGTTGTTGATTGAGTACCGATAACATAAAGTAGATAGAAGATGTGTACATTGTGATCTTGTAGAGAAGAGTGTAGTCGATAACATGTCGAGTGGACAAGTGAAGCGTTAAGTGATCGAAATGTGAAGTATTGAGACTATGAAAGGGAGGTAGACCCAAGGGGTGAAGTGTGTACGTAATAACACATTGTGTGAGCTAGTTCTTGTTGTGCATAAGGACAAGCCTCGTAAAAAGAGCAAGAAAGTAGTCGATTCCCGTATTTGAAAAATCAAAGTAATGTATGTATAAGTAAGTAAAGAGTGTAAAAGTGTGTAAAAGAAACACTTGCACCATATATGTAAGAGAGTGTGAGATATAAAATTGTCATGTTTTCTTGGAGTTGCTAGATTTGAATGCAAATGGTGAGGTTTTTGGGTGATCTCATGCCAAGAATGTTTTTGGATGATCTCACACCAAGAGTGAGTATTTAAGGCAATATCATGCCAAGAACGAGTTTTTTGGGTAATCTCACGCCAAGAGAAGAGTGTTGGGGAGATAGGTATATATTTTCTCTCCTTCCATGTGACACTTCCCGATAAGTACCATTGCAGATGGTACGTCCCGATTTGTTCATATTATTCCTTTTGTTCTAATCACCCCGATTGAATCGAAATGTGACAGATAGATCAATTTTGTAATCGGAGGCAAGTTCTTACTACTAGAGAACACATCTGAAAATTGTTGTAAATTGTATTGTAGTGGGAAAATGATTTTTTATGCCCGCATGACACAAGCGCCCACCGTTATCTTGTCAATGTCTAGGTGCCAAGTGTTTTCTTTGTGTTTGCACCTAAGTCTATTTTTGGGTAAATATGTAATTATATTCCCGTGTTTATTTTGTACTATGTTGTGTTGTACTATATCTCTAAGCTATTATAGGGGTGATTTGTTCACCCAATAGAATCCCCTTCATTTTGGGTGCATACAATGACCGTAGGAGAATGTGGTCTAAAGGGGAGGACCTAATACTTGATATGCATATATGAATTGGATACTTGTAGGGGGTAGGGGATGTGCATGGTAAAAACCAAGGCACATGCAAACAAGATGAGATAGTAAACAAGTTTTAGTTGTAACAATAGCTAGCATGCAATGGAAGAAAATGTAACAAGCAAGTAGCAAGATAAAATGGATCGCAAAAACATGTTTCATACATGGGACATCACTCACAATGTCACAAGAAAATTAGATTCGAAGGCCATAAGGAAACAACAATCAAACAAGGCATAGGGCATAGCCAACAAACAATAGTAAACAATATGAAGTAAGAAGTGACAAATAGCCATGGTTGTATTAATCCTGCAAGGTAAATGCTACACATGAGGTACCCATTAGCATGTAAGAGAGATAAATAGTATGTCCAAGCGTGTATAGATCATTAAAAAAGTAAAAGGATGAAGTCATTATTTTACCCCCAATACTTCTTTCTAACCCCAAGTGCATCGGCCTATCACACAACATACGTTGGGTGCTCACCCGAGGTGCACACGGGTGCCAAGCCCCTCCTTTATGTGATATTTGCAATAGAATTCCGCAATTAATGGAGGACTATTTGCAGGAACATAAGTACATGCATCTACTCAAAAAGGCAGAAGATATAACTAACAGATATATACATCAATGCATCATAAAAGCTAATAAACATTATAAGAAGTACAAGAAACCAAATATGAGTCATGATAAGCCAAATAACATGAGGGTTTACACCCATAATCAAGTTGTATAAAATAGATCCATGTATATTGATTTAATAGAGTTCTGGTAGCCATATTACATTCAAAAGGGTCATCTTAGACCATATACATCAAATGAAAGAGACTCAACTCCTACAAACCTATATGATCAGAGATCCTAACTATGCTTTTCCCCATTATATCCCTTATGTTACAGATCCCAATACCCATACATATGCTTAATGGTATCCCTTACAACCCTCTAACACTAAGTACTCTAAACCCTAGCACTATGAACTCAAAACCCTTAGCATTTCCTACCATTTTTACAAAGACTTCGTTAGTCTCCTTCTCTTTCTTTTCTCCCCTCTCACTCTATACCCGTATATATCTCTCTCTGTCTTTACACTCTATATCTATTCATGTCCTAAGCACCTGTTTAAATAGGATCATTGACCACCGCCATGACTTCTCTCTTGAGTAGATCACGTGTTAAATGTCGATGTGGTCCTCCATTGGCGAATGCTTATCCTCTTTGTAAACCTTCCACTAATTGTAATGATGCCTTTAGGAATATTCCCTACATGGAATATCCTTTTCTTGACCTCCAAGGTTCCAGGCTAATACCTTATCCACTTATCATACCTAGTCGGGTCCTCACATTTTTCCTCAAGTGACTCCATGATGCCAATATGGCTAAGTACTTTAAACCCTTGTTCTACCTCCCACGTGTGCCCTGGTTTCACTTAAACCCTTCTTAAACCCCCTTTTCTGCATGCTTTTCCCTGAGTGCCCTTTTATTTATTGATCCTACATGCGCATGACTCTTGGTACTTAGCCAATATTTTAGGGTCTAACATCACCCCACACTACGCATTTTCTTTGTCCTCAAAAAAATTCTTCTTCCTCAAAGAATAAAGAATAGAGGTATTGAAACAATTAAAGAATGGAAGGATGGAAGAATGGAAGAATAGAAGAATATGCTACTATTGCATGAGGAGTGGGAACTCCTTCATGGATGCCTCAATATTCTCCCAAGTGTCTACTTCTCCTGCACCTATTGAAGTAGGTCACCCACTAATGCGCTTACTTCATCAAAAATAAGTTCCTCGCTCTTAGCTTTCAGCGTATCTACAATGCTTTCTAGTTTGCTTGCTAAGATCGCCTAGCGCATCCATCTGTGAGTGACTTGGGGGTATAATTCCTTTAGCTTATTATTAATTGAACCCCACAAGGTTTTGATTACTTCTAACTTCTTCTCAACTTTGGCCATGATTTTTTTATGTTTCACCCTATTTCCTTTTTACTTCTCCTGAAATTCTTTCAGATCTTCCTTGTGTGTAGCAACCAATATGCTTACTACCATGTCTCTATTACCACAGTTATCATACACCACTTCGGCCATCTCTGCGCTGGTCTTTACTATGGTAAGGAGCTTGGAGTACCGAGTCACTGTCTCCCCAATCTTGTGTTTTTCCTCCTCCTTTTGGTGTGTCATCACCTCCTTTGTTGAATCTAATGTGAGTGGTCACCTTTCCATGGTGAGGATGTGGGTTAAGTCTTCCAAGCAGTGCATGGTTGACTCATATTTCTGCTTAGGTAGGCCCAAGTCTAGTTGCTTCAAGATAATGACGTCTAAAATGGCCTCTATCTTCTTATGGAATTCACGCACCTTTTCCTTTTCATCACTCAGTTTGCGCCTTAACTGCACACTGATGAATTCCTTATGTTTTAGCTCTTTTTCCTAATCAATGATCATCTCATTCTTTTTCTCAAGCTCTTCCTCCAAGACCCTTATTATGTCATTTATGCCGAAGATTCTTTCCTCCACCTCTACCGATGCTTTTTTGAGTGCGTTGTAAACTTGCTCATCGGATAGTTGTTTGGCATTTACTAGAGGGTTTATTCCCTTGGTATCTAGTATCTTCATCAATGTATATCGATTTACCTCGAACTCGGGTTCATCAATGTGGGACTCAAAGGCCCAAGATAGAATTTTCCTTGTGCATGGGTATGTACCTTCTTAACCAAAAGAAGACCAAGTGAGGATTTGGTTTGTGGGCACAATACTTTGGAAACACTTCTTCGGTGCTTCACTCGACTTCATGCTCTACTAACTGTGGATAATTCCTTCTGCTTCCCTCTCTATGGTATTATCCATATGCTCCTTGTTTCGAGGTCGGGGGTATTCGATCCTTCATGTTTACTTGCTCACTCCTCCCTTTATCGTGAGCAACTACCTCGGTCTCATCCTTCTCTTCAATTATTTCTTCCTCTAACTTGTGTACATCATACACAGGATGATTCTAAGCCTTGTCATGCTCTTCATCATCTTCATCACCCTTGTTGGCCTCCATGCTTTCTGTTTCACCTAAGTCCAACCCTTTTGTCACCCTCTACTTCTTCCTTATTGGTGACTCCAATTCAGGGGAATTTTCTTTTTCTTCTTTCTTGGGCGACTCTCCCCTTACCAACAACTCTTCCTTCTGCGAAGAATAATATTCATTTTTGTGATTCCTCCTTCTGCGGTGACTCTTTTCTCATGGGATACCTATTTTAGAGGACGTAAGTACTTGTTCCCGCACCTGACTCCTATGCCTCTACTATATATACCGTCTACGCGCTCAATGCCTTCTTCTCTAGAGCCTCTCCTTTGTCTCTTTTCCTTAACACAATATTTTTCCATGCAAAGTGGGGTCCTCAAGAATGGAGACATCATCTTCAACATAAGTGCCCTTTTCATACTTAGGCCTTATGTGCAAATACACCCTCACTATTTTCCTCCCTGCAACAAGTAATGTTACTTGGTTTTAACATGTGCATGTCATGAGAGACATAATTCTCCACATAGGCACACTTCTTGGGGTATATTAGTTTCCTGCACATTTCTGGTAGTCTTGATCTATTACACTTAGATCAAATATGAGTTTCTTTGCCTCTTTGAAATGATTGACCATGACCTGGAAGTACTGTGCTATGAAAGAGAAGGAAATTTACACCAAGGAATCTTGGTGCCATCTACCAAAGTAAATATGTTGATGTAAAAATGCTGGTATAGACAAACTCAACCTCTCTTTGCACTAGTGAAGGCAACTATTCGGGTATTCTCCATTCATCCCCGAATGCGTCATGCATCCACTTATACCACTTTTCTAGGTGCACCTTATGAGCGGTCATCATGGTGTCACAGGTATATTATTCAAACCTCTTGGCGAGGAGGGGTTCTCATCTAGGTATTCCCAAACAAACTTATCTCCCAGGGTACTCCAATCTCTGAAAATACAATGGTGAGGAGGACATTACCAAACATGATCTTCTCTTTACTTTTATGCGCGACGTTTATGATCTCCTTTACTGATCAAGGGATCATTTTTTAAAAGTTCCCAAAACATCCCTAAATGGTGTTAGTGCATAATATCATCTCGATAGCTTTCCAACGATCAGTAAGAACGCGAAAAACGGACATCGGGAGCTCTAGTTATGTCCGGTCAAAGTTTGGTCAACGGGAAAGTCAACTCTAGTCAACTGGTCAATAATGGACCAATCGCACTGTGACACGTGGCGAAAAGGAAAAAAGGGAGTTGTTTTTTGGTTTTCGATCACCAGTCTTCGACGAGCGTAAAAATGGTGCACAGAACAAGAGGCTCAACTTTTATTACGGAGGGGAGCCCTTCACTTTGTGTGGACTCTGTGGTATTATCGCCAACGTGGTGGGTTCACAAGCCACTACGTGGCTTGCCACCACTCGTTGAATTCGCTTCGATTTGCCTATCGGGAGATGAAAAGTGGATTATATGCTAATGACCAAGTCAATTATTTCCATACCACATTACATGGGTCGAAATTATATTTACTTGGTAAGTCCATTTTCCAAATGCCACACATATATGCCAAACCGTTATATATTAATGTTTATACATTAGTATCAAAACCCACTTAGTTCTCCTAACCACCAAATTAACCATGCTATTGCTATGTTTCCACGTGAAGATTAAGGTGGGGGCGGTTATGCTCCAAAGTGGTCCTTTGACCACTATGTTGGCGTGGAGGAAGGCTATTTAAAGCCTTAAACAAACTTTCACCCACAAAATGTGGGATTTACCCACTAAAAATGCCGCCAAATATGGGAATTTATCCCATCTCACATGCTAAGCGGCCTATGGGATTTTTATTCCATTTAAAAATACATGCAAACCTTTTTAAATGCATTTAAAATATGGATTAAAACAAAAGAAGCGCCTAAGGAGAAGGAGGAGAAGTGGAGGGGATTGGAACAGCTGACCTCCCATCCAAAAGTATAGGCACCTAACCAATGCGCCAGCTGTTTGGAAACAGTATAAAAGGAGGTATATTGTATTTGAATAGTATTGGTGCAGTTCTGTGTAAAAGCCAGAAGATGAGGCAGTCTCAGAGAACGCCATTTTTGAAGGCCTTGCGCTCAGATTAGGACCTTGGAGTAAAAATATGAAATGTAGATAATTCTGAGAAAATTCCAACAAAATAAGATTTGATGTTTTTGTTTAGTTTTAACTTGTTTTTGGAAGCTTCAATACAGATTTTAACAGGGATCTTCAAGACAGCTAGTTGGAAAACACGAATTTCAATGCACTTCTGGTCCGAATTGTGACTTGGTGTAAACATGAAAAGTGTTCAAAATTCAGATCTGATCTCAGAAATATGATTTATTTTCATAGAATGTTTTTAAATCTCCACTTGTAGGTGTTTTTCTAACACATTTGCAAAGTGAGATCACATTGTGAAAACACTGTAGGAGCCACAGATCGTTCTTGGGACAAACATATTTTTCAGAGTTCTTGGGACATTTATCAGCTCATTTACAGGTTGTGATTCATTATTGGTTGTTTGTAAGAGTTATTGTACTTGCATTTCAATATTATTAATGGATCAGTTCAATTTGAACCTGGGGACGTAGGAATTTCCGAACCCCATAAACAATCTTGTTTGTTATACCGAATGTTTTTTCAGTTCGATTATTTATTTGCTACACAAGTTTTCCACACTTCTATGGATGCATAATAATCAGAATTTAATCAATTTGTGGAGTTTAGAATACTTAAAATTGGTTAAGAAAATCACGATCTTTGGAAACTTGTAAAAGTGAAAAAAATACAACACTTGTTTTCGAGATAATTTATAATAAAATCGAGAGGTTATAGATTGTCCCCTCGAGAGATCTTACGACACACATTCAACCAGGCCTTTTGATCCATGTCCATCTATTTTTACCATTTATCTTTGTAACCAAGCGCATGACCATCCTCATCATTAGGTCAAGTAATTTGACGAATTGTCGAAGTAGTGCAAACCATTCTTATAGTCATAAGCCTCAACTATCTTCTTATGGCTTCCTTGTCTTCCAAATCATCATCCAATGAATCTCCTTCATAGATAAGGCCAGTGAACTTAGAAATTAGCTAGGGGTTATGCACATCCTCCAACCTATGTGAAATAGAAGTGGTCTTCATGCACACGCGTGACATCAACCATTGGTATAGTCACTCAGATTGCCAAAATAGGGCAACTCGTAGAGTTGCAACAACCCAACCTTCTCCATTTTCACCTTTACCTCGTTGTCATAGATGGGCATTCCATTTGGTGTCCTCTTCTCTGTAGGGAAAACTAGTTCTAGTGTCATTTCATTTTCTATGGTGCTTATTCGATGGTTGTAATCACTTGATGACCATCATCTTCCTGACATGAGACACCCATTCTTTACCAAGTAATACGTCGTCTGGGTACTACATTTCCACGTACCATTCTTCATTGAAACTGGTAGAAATGGCTTGTTTTCCCTATTGCCCTTGCCCTTCTTCGGTGAAATATTTGCTACTTTCCTTGGTGCCATTCCTTCATCAGGTCCCTAAAACTTCTTCCTCTCTCTTGGTCCTAGATCTACTCAAATTTGTGACTCCACTCCTTTGCAAAAATTCCTTCAAACCCCGTGCCCTAACTATGCAACCCTAACCTGAAAACCCTTTTCCACAAGATGATGTAACACCCATAGGATTCTTCCACACAACCTTCTCCACTTACGCCCGTGTACTCCTTTCCACTCTGGTTTGCTGATCAAACTAGCTATGCATGTAAATCTTCATAACTCTTCTCAAAATTTCTTCACAAGGATGCCCTAGTTCATGAGAGCTCTTTGATAACTTAAAATGCAAGGTAGGAAATAACGCACCCCCGATCTTCTATTTATAACTTTTGCTCTTCTCCGTAATAAATGCCATACCACCTACCAATGTACTTTCACAATAAAGGTGGCTTTTGTCTAATGAAAACCTTCAGCGCTTTTCCTCCGTGCTCAATCCTACGTGAACACTTCTGTAACCTTCTGGTGCGTGTAACTACCTCAACCATATAATTATTTGCACTTTCTCCCATGCCAAAGTCAATTCTTCCTCTATGTCTTGGACCAAGTTCTTTTCACTGCCTACTTCATGTTGTTCTGTACTTTTTACCCTTGTACATGGTTTCTCAAAGCCTTTTGACACCATCCTTCCTTTATGTTCACCTTTTCCATGCACGATCTTCCAATCCACGTGTTTTTTTAATTTTTCAACCCGATCCATCCACAACCATAACTTCCAACACTTATCATATCACTCCACCCCACACAAAAATGGATGCACAATCCTCTACGCATAAAAACTTTTTAAAAATAATAAGTGGCTACCAAAGACAAAAATGCGCACAAAAAAAGCAACAAGAAAGGGAAAAACAATGAAGGGAAACTACATCAAAGTAAAACCTAGGCTAACTGGAAATACTACCTTATTTACAAACATAAAGAAGACTTATTTATATTAGGGATTCAACCTACTCCCATTGAAATGGCATGGTAACTATGTTCCATCCAACGCTTACAACTAGTAAGCATCTGAATCAAGTATATATGATACAATGTATGGGCCCATATAATGGAATTTGACTTTAATAGGATGGTACAGAAACTTGGAATCATATGATAGAACCATCTTCCCAACCTCAAATTGTTTGTTCTTGATGTGTCTATCATGTCATGCCTTCTACCTAGCTTTTTCTATTTTCTCGACTCCAGCAAGAAGAAATAACTCGCCTCTCTCATCTAATCGCATCAACTTATTAATCCTCTCCTCAAGCATTTGTTCATCATCTACCCCTCATACATGCTCTATACTCATCGATGGTAACATGAATTCAATAGGTAACACAAATTCCACACCAAACACCAATTGAAAATGTGTGGCCTTGTTTAGTCTCTTATAAGTAGTCCGATATGACCATAACACAATAGAAAATTTGTCATCCCAATCCTTTCTTCCCACATCACAAATCTTGGTTAATGTGTGATTCGAATTTCGCTAAATGCCTCAAGCAGTCCCATTAGCTTATGGGTGATAAGGGGTAGTCTTGTGATGGGCTACCATGAATTCTTCCAATAAGATTCTAACTGTCTCATTTAAGAAATGGGTACCCCTATCACTTGTTAAGCTCAGTGGGCATCCATATCTGCTGATTATATTTTCCCACAAGAACCTAGCTGATGTTGTCGCTTGTGTGAATCCCTTGTAGGCACCACTTCTTCCCACCTTGTAAGATAATCATGTGCATGTAATGATATAACATGAACCTGTCCTTATTGCGGCTGGAGAAATAGAGCCTACAAAGTCAATTGCCCACTTCTCCAATGGTTTTGCACTTTGGCAATCGGTCTTAATAGCATTTCATCTCTTTTCCCTAGTTTACTAAGGCGCTGAGAGTGGTCACATGCCTTGTAATACTTGATACAATCTTTGTAAATTGTTTCCCACTAAAAGCTTACTAGAAGAATCTTGCGCGTGGTTGCATTCCCTGTATAGTGCCCTCCTAGAATTCCACCATGTGCTTACTCCATGATTGCAACGTGCTCATGATCTAACACACACCGATGCAAAACTCATCATGGTATAACTTGTATAAGTCTCCACTAATTAGCATGTAGGGTGCGACTCATATGGCTATCTACTTCCTTTCCAAAGTCTTCATTCCTTCTGACGCAACACCTATTTTGAGAAACATAACAATATCTTCCAAGTCAAAGGGCACACGCTGTAATATGAATAGTTATGCATCTAACATTGTGTTGTCAATGCTCTACGCATCCTCTCCTAATTCAATCCTTGATAGATGGTTAGGCCCAAAATTACTCTTACCTAGTTTTACAACAACCATAAACTCAAACTCTTGAAATAGTAGGACCCACCGACATATGCACCCTTGTAGAATGGGCTTGTTTACCAAGTACTTCAATGCCATGTGGTCCATGTAGAATATAAAGGGTGTTGTTAATAGATACTACCTAAGTTTTGTAGTGCATAGATCATTGAAAATGCCTCACACTCGTAGTAGTATAATTATATTCTGTTGGGGTTAGCTTCCTACTAGCAAAACACAAGGGGTGGTCAACAATTTCCTCTCCAAGTTGTGCTAAGATTTCTCCAATCGCCATCCCTGAAGCATAAACATGTACATGGAATGGCTTATCCCAAGAGGCAAAGCATAATATGGGCATGGTGATAAGCCTATTCTTTAATGTGTCAAATGCCATCTGCTCTCCCCAATGAAATGTACTTTTGTGCTTTAGCAATTTTCCAACGACACAACGACCTTGGCATACCCCTTAATAAATTTCTGGTCATACCCCATATGCCCAAGGAATCCATGCACCATGCTCTAGATGGTAGGCTCCCCCAATTCCACAATAACAACTTTGGCAGGATTTACCAGTAAGCCTTCCTTACATATGATATGTCCCAATAGGGTACTAAATGGGGTGGTGAAATTTTTTTATTAATGTTGAGGATAAACTCAACTCATTGGACATCTCTCAAACATTAGCCTTAGATTATCACAATGGTCCCTCACTAATCCATATATTATCCAGTCATCTAGGTAGACTTGTAGAAAATTATGGATGAAGTCCTGAAACGCTTGAACCACAATGCACGAAAACACAACGAACACGTTCTTTAGTTGAAAATGCATGACCATGTAGGAAAAACTTCCCCCATTCGGTGGAAAAGTTATCTTTTCTTATCCTTTCGCAATTCCAACCTGATGATATCCTAAGAATCCATCTGTGAAAGAATAGATCTTGCGCCTACTACTCCTTCAAGATCTCCTCAATGAAGGGGGTTGGAAAATGTTCAATGACACATATCACATTCAAATCTTGGTAATCAATGAAAATCCTTATTCTTCCATCCTTCTTAATATTGATGACCATTGGAATTATCCATTATAATTCTTCAACAACCTCAATGATGCCTAATGTGATCATCTTGTCAATCTCCTCCTTGACTTTAACGCGTAAATTCAAATTCATTCGATAAGGTCTCTTCTGAATGATGCATGCACCTTCCTTTAACTTAATCTTCATTTCTCCCAAGGAGTGGTGAACTCCTTTAAGCTCATGGTACCCACATGGAAAAAAATCCTAAAATTTGTGTAACATATTGATGATCTTTGAAACCTCTTTTTTTTGTCTAGTAATATCCAATAGTAGCCTCCTTAGGTTCCACCTCTAAACCAATGTTAACCTTCTTGGTTTTTAGGGGTTCATGGTAGGCACATGCTTACTCATCAACACTATCCATAACCTCACGTGTGCCCACAATATGGTTAACATCCAAGTTTTCCACCTCTTCACCATTTATTATGTAGACCAATTTTCCTTTCTCTTTTTCCATGCATGCGTGCTCAAGATACACCTCTTCTGATTATTCATCATCAAAATGTGCTTCTAAGCCAGGTTCTCACAAAAATTATAGTATTCTATCCTCTGCCATGACACTATCTCCCATAGTTAGGTGCTTAACAACCTGCAATGCCTTGTTCACCAATGGCTTAGTACTCCGATACTAAAAGCTTGAAGGAGATCACCATCAACTCTTCTAGTTTCTGTCCGATGACGGCACAACTCTGAATGAATGTACCATGCACGTGCACAACCTTATAAGGTGGAGTAAAGATTATGCACCCATAAATATGGAGGTAATGCTTCTGCGCCTTCCATTAAGGCCTTCTCACATTCCCGGACGTAAAACAACGAGGGATCCTTCCCATTATAATCTTATATAATAATAGGTGCATTGCCTTGGAGAAACCTAACAGAGAACACGATTCTCACCTCGAACCACTCTAGAAGGTTATTGAGATGGGTTTCCAACCAACGTGTTGTGGTCCTGAGCAAAGTATAGATAAACATCCTTCTCCTTTCGATCTCACATTTCCATTGGGTCTCCATTGCTAGTAGGAAAAATCGGGGTCAGCTCCCCCAATCTAACTTAGAAAATTCTTTCCTCCTAGCCACCGATTGAGAGCACCTTTGTTAATTTTGTCACGAGATCTTCTTAATTGCCTTCTGAATAACTCATATGTCCCATGCACCCAATTGTCACATGCCACACTAGTTGTATCACTTACAAATTGAGCATCTTCCCATTGGATAATGCCTTCTTTTTTTGGTTGCACAACCTCAAGGTCCTTGATAGTGTGCACATAGATTTTGTCTAGGTCTTCTTCTCCCAAGGGCTTAGTATAGGGTGCTGACTTCCCATCCATTAAAGAAATGATAACATGTTCCTATTTGTTCTCAAAACTTATATACTTCTTAGTGAAACACAAGTCAACATTGTTCTTCTAGCACCAGAGGCACCCACGTAACACTGAAAAAATTTGTCCACCTCACCAAGCACTAAGAACTCGAAGTCTCTAGTGAATTTTTCCCCTTGGATAGTGATAACTACATCCTTTAGAACACTAATGGGCATTACCTTTGTATTATTAGCCATATACAACACATTTGAAGATGGTTGTAATGGGGGCCTTCCTATTTGATTCCAAGCATCCAGGGTGAGAAAATTAACTTCCGCACCCATGTCAATTAGAACATTACTCAGAGCCATCCATCAATGACTACATTCAAGGTAATCTCCTTATCATAGTCAATGCTATGGGGAGGAAGGTTAGCGTGCAAGACTTGCCTCTCACGCTCTCCTCCAAAGTGTTTGGTATTTTATGTCTCAACCATTCTCCTAGTAGAGGAATGACGTTCTCTTGCCTCAACATCTTGCATACCTCCTTAACTTCATCTAGATCCTTCTGAGGGAGTCTTAGTGATTTTATTTTGCTCTAACTACTATGATTTCTCCTTTAGACACTTTCGGATTTCCCTTGAAATACTTCTCGATTACTTCCATGATCTCTTAATAGACTTCATTATGATGGTTATAGTCTGGATACTTCCCATGTACCACCTATTCTCTTATGATCAGTGGCCTCTTCTTTGGTATCTCTCTAGCGCGAGACAACCTCAACACGTGTTGTCACTAGTACAGGTTCTAACTTTGAATCATGCACCATTCTAGGCATCCGCTATTGATCAACATGTTTTACGCTCACCATCCCAATGTCCTTATCCTTCCACTACTTCTGGCTCATTTGTTCAAATAATTATGGGCTCTCCTCATACTTGTGATTCTTTCCACACCAAGAGCATTGTAGCAGATTAGGGAATTTGCACTTTTAGTGTTCCAGACCCATAATTATAACAAGTTCCACGTGGGAACTCACTTCTTCCACCTCCATGGTTGCCATGACCTCTAAATCATCCGCTAAAGTATCTTCTGTGAACTCCTTTTGTCTATGCACCCTTCATAATGATGACCCTTGTCCTTGATATTACTTGCAATACTAGTATGGCGCACACCAAAGTATCAATGATGTCATGTATTTGGTCAATCAATCTATAATCCTTGGTGTCATGAGTAGTAGAGGTGAAAATTTTGTAATAGCAAGACAAATTCTTACGGATCGCATGCTTTGCAATAACGGCACCTACTTGTGTCATGATCTCCATGGCAAATCTAATAGTCTACCGTCATCATTCATACTAACCTCCAAGGGAAACTATCCTTCGTATGCCCTTATACCTCACAATCCGTACACCATAAACCACTGCAAGTCTCATGGGCTGAGTTCGCAGACAATTTCTCCAACTGCTTTTCCATTGCAGCAATTTGGGCTTCTAAGAATAGGCTAACTTCTGTATCAATGCTTCCTACTACCTTAGCATACAAGGCAGCCTCTAAGGCCTTGTGTGGTTCTATGAAAGTCTTCTATGAAATTTCCCTTCTGAATGATGTGATCAATTCCTTGACGAACCACTGAGCATGCTGCTAAGGATGAATGCCATAAGATAACTTGGATAAGAGAGTCTTAAAACACGTGTCATACTCCCACACACTCTCTACCATTCCTTGTTGAATCTCCTTCAACGTGTTGATGATTTTCTATTCAAACTTAGGTATGTGGAACTCTACCAAAAAGGCATTACACAACGCAATGTAATCCACCACTATCGGTGTGGGTCATACTTCTTGTACTGACTATATGCATGCATCCTTGCAACATAGTTACAAACCTACTTACTTTCCACTCCAGGGTAATGATCCCCTTTGTGCACCATAGTAACTCACACTTGTGTACATGTTCCGTGACATCCTCAATGCCCTTGTAATTAGGTAAGTGGAGTGACATCTCATAAAACACATGTTGATGGTGTTGTGGACCTTATTCACCAGATCCAAGAACTTGATTCCCTTTGATGTTACCTCCACCACTAGACCCACTAGATCCACTAGTGCCAACACCTCCAGATCCACTAGATCCTCCTTATTGTAGGCAAGGGGCCTAACATAGTTGCATCATGTGAACCCACCATCATGCTAAAATATGTGTTGATAGTTTGTGATACCGAACCACTCCCAGATGTGTTTCCCGCACCGCTCCTAGATGTGATACTCAAACCTTGTGATCCCACACCTTGCCCAAATGTTATGCCAAAAAAATACCCCCAAACATAGGAAATGACTGTGTAGCCATAAATGTACCAAATGAAAAATTATACCTCCTAGGTGTTGCTCGACTACGAATATTGATACCAACTAGATTATCAACACTTATCTTAGGAACTGGAAAACTAAGCGCTAGGGTCTGGTCGTAATGTGGGTTAAGATGTGTGCCTATGAATCTTCTCCTTTCTTCATATGACAAGATCTTTCCAAAATCCAAGGGGTTTTTCTTCCGTGCTTGCCAAGATGGGGTAGCTCAGACTACTCAGGTTCCACGTCCTCCATGTGAACCTCAAATCCTTCCTACAATGTTTGCCTCCATAAATCCATCACTCATGCAGCTTCACGTTGTCTTGTCAACTCCCTCTCCTAAACTTCATTATACTTGAGCCGCCTCTCCTCTCTCTCCATTTCTGCCACAAGGTCTGCCATCCTCTACCATGCCAACTTTTGCACCCTCACCTAGCAGGAGTTTAGCCATCATGGGAAAGGCTTCCAAACTCAAAGTAATGACTAGGATCTTGATAGCTAGTGGGATAACACACAAGAATGATCCACTAGGCTCCCTTAAGAACTTGAACTCAACAATATCCAAGAAACAATATGTATAAATAATGTACTCTAAGGTATAAATAGTTAGCACTCTACTCTACCAGTGATCAACAACATGGGTCCATGTCAGATCGACATCATGGAACTACTGATATTCCTCCTGGGTCTAAATATGAGGTCTATAGTACCAACTCATCCTTGATACATATGCTTATATCTATTCATATAACTCTACTAGGAAATAACAGAAGAATGTGTCATAGAGTTTGTCATACAGGTTCTCCTCCACCCATTTTTCATGCATCAAACTTAGATCCAATACTGAACCTATGAGAAAACCCATCCTCTGTGATTTGGAGCCACACTTAGACACTGTCCAAGGTCAAGTGCTTCGTCATTACACATTTCTCTCACAACAACTTCAAAAGAGGTCCCAACAATGGAACCAAGATGTAGTCATTATTTTACCCCCAATACTTCTTTCTAACCCCAAGTGTGCGGCCTATCACACAACATATGTTGGGCGATCACCAGAGGTGCATGTACCTCAAATAAAAAGACTCAACCCCTGTAAACCTATATGATGAAAGATCCTAACTATGCTTTTCCGCATTATATACCTTGTTACAGATCCTAATACCCATACATATGCTTAATGGTATCCCTTAAAACCCTCTAGCACTAAGTACTCTAAACCATAGCACTATGAACTCCAAACCCTTAGCATTTCCTAACATTTTTGCAGCACTTTGTTACTCTCCTTCTCTTTATCTACTCCCCTTATCATTTTGTACCCATATATATCTCTCTTTACGTCTTTGCACTCTATATTTGTTCTTGTTCTAAGCACTTTATTTAAATACGATCATCAATCACAACCATGAATTATCTCTGAGTAGATCGTGTGCCAAGTGTCGATGTGGTCCTCCATTAACAAATGCTTATCCTCTTTACAAACCTTCCACTAACTGTAATGATGCCTCTGGGAATATTCTCTGCGTGGAATATCCTTTTCTTGACCTCCAAGGTTCTAGGCTAGCACCTTATCCACTTATCATGCCTAGTCGGGTCCTCACATTTTCTTGAAGTGACTCCATGATTCCAAAGATGAATAAGTCCTTTAAACCCTTATTCTGCCTCCCATGCGTGCCCTAGTTTCACTTAAACCCTTATTAAACCCCTTTTTCATGTGTGTTTTTCCTTGAGTGCCCTTCTATTTACTAATCTAGCACACGCGCGCCTCTTGGTACTTAGCCAATATTTTAGGGTCCAATAAAGGAAAATGATGAGAAGTAATAAATAATGTAGCAATAGAACTTATAGTGTGTAAAGTATGAGAGTGTAAAGGTAGATGCCCCTAGGAGCCATGGTGAGACTAGTAAAGAGTTGTGTTGAGCATCATGCATCATGTAAAAATTTGTAAAAGTATTATATTCACCTCAAGATACCAAGTGAACACACATGTGTATATAGAAAAAGATGATGATATACTAATTATCTTGCTAGCATAGGAAACAAAGAATAACATGTAAGTAGAATAAGCTAACAAGAGTAAATGTAACCAAGGTGTAAATGTGATGTACATGCGATGGTGTGTTGCGATATATGACATGTGTGGATGGAAGGAGTGTCATTTCCCAGTGGATGTGTGTGAGATGAGGTTCATTTAGAAATGCTCCCTCAACAATCAAGAATGAACCATAAAATAAGAGTGTGTCATCGGGAAATGAGTGTTGTATGTGATTAAAAGTAAATGATAGGAAAGATGTATAGCGAATCATAAAACATGAAGTGATGATGTGAGGTTCATTTAAGAATTAGACCCTCAATAGTCAAGTGTGAACCATAGCACTAGAGTGCATCATCGGGTAATGTGGGGGAATTAGGATGCCCCCAAATGTGGATGCCAAGATGATCTATGCAATGAGAGTAGTAGGCAAGGGCCCATGATATGCTAAAGAAGATGAACATATGTTTGTGTGAAAGTGCATGTATCATAACATGTGGAGTAGGATTGTTCCATACATATGGATAAACTAGAACATATAGAACATTGGTAAACACAAGAGCTACCAAAGAATAACGTCAACATGGTGAGGGGAAAACCCTATAGAGTCAAAGATCCCAACTGGATGAATAGGAAGTGTATAAGCAAGAATAATGTACCCATTAGGAGAAAAGATAATATGTGTAACATTGTGCGTGTTGGCTATAGTGGAAGAAGAAAGTGAAAACATAAGGATCAATGTGCGAGTCAGAAGATGTGTAACATATGTAAATTATAGGAGGCTCATCAATACGAATTTAAAGCAATGGAGGTAGAGAAACAAGACTCATTAGAAGCAATAGGTGCAATTTGGGAAGATCATAAGCAATAAAGTAGTATGAATTAGCCCATATGACCATAGACAAAAAGTGGGAAGAGGGGAATTGATTTCCCCATGGATGTAACAAGATAATGTGAAACCATAGTAAATGAATTATGCATAGGATCTTGGAAAGTGTGAGGATTAGGAATCATTGTAAAACCATCATACAATGCTCTAACTTGTGATGAGGAAGGTGTGGAGAGAGATGTAACATTAGAATCACTAAGCATATGATCAATAGAAGTGTATCGAGAGTGAGACACAATGAGAGGAGTATCATGGGTACTAATAGAGAATTGATCATGTAAATCAATAGCACTAGGGTGCACCCAAAGAGGATAAGGATGTGTAATGTAGGTAATTTCATTAGCATCATGTATGAGGGGAATATCATCAGGAGTAGTGATATGAGGTGTGGAATCTATTATAGTAGTATCCATGGAAGAAGGTGTAGCAAGGGCATTGTGTGTTATGACAGGGTAGAAAGAAGCGTATGCATAGTATGTAGATGGAGAATCATGAGGCATAACGTGACATAAAACATTAAGAGTGCAAGATCCCATAGTAAGGGGAAGAGAGATTGTGCCCAATACTTGTTTAGGTGTAGCATTAAAGCCACATATACAAAGAGTATATGGATTGAGATGAGTAGCATAAAGTCCTATTTGATGGAGAAATGACATAGTGCATATGTTAAGACTAGATCCAGGATCAAATAGGACATGCTTAACAAGGAGATTATGAATTTGAACTTGGATATACAATGGGGAAGCATTGGAATCAAAGGGATGGTAATCCATGAAGGGTTTGATAATGGGCATGTAAGGAATGAGTTCATCAAATTATTTAATATATATATTGAATTAAACTATAATTTCATAGTAACTATTTTAATGAATGATATACAAGTGATAAACTATAATAAATAGACAACCAAGAATAAAGTAAAGATATGAAACCCTAAGAAAGAGATGAGAGCAGGTGACTTATCTTATTACTAAATTATCGAGAAAGTGTTATAGACTAAGGCATTGCTTTAGAACAAAATGGGAAGAGTTTCATCAAGGCTCACTTTGGAAGTTATGGAACTCGAAATGTGCGAGACACAAGCGCCCACGGGAGGATAAGAGCTCTGGGTGCTAGTGTCCACCCAGATGCTCATGTTATGATCTTTTCTATGTAGGAGTAACTTTTCTTTTGATCTCTATTTGTCACTCTGCATTTGTTCAAATGTTGTTATTCACACTTTTAATCTACAAAATAGATACCTAGCTACACATACCCATAAACCACATCAAACCTAATAAATAAGATGTAAAATGGGAGTCGATCGACCCTGATAGCAGTCACCCAAAGAGTGAACTTAGTACCGATCATTGCACTACATTTTAAAATCCATGTAGTTATGTGTGAAAGTCTATATAATTACACCCTATAATGCCCTTATACAGTTGCAAAATGATAATGGGATACATCTAGAATATAGAAAATGTATAGAATGTGTGAGATGGAATAAAATTAACTTGCCCTCCTAAGTTGTGCATATAAAGTGATGTAGTCATTGTCCCTTGTATGAATGTGCTAGATGGATGCTTTATAATATTCTTGTGCCTTTGAATGTAAGCTTAGGTGATGGTATGTAATGCTTAGAGCTTGGCCCCTTATTTGAGAGAAATAACTAAGTATATATGTGATTCCCTTATTTTAATTTCGTAATTGAAAACTGAAAACTAGAAGGCTAACCCAAAAAGTGTTGAATATTTCCCAAGAAGTAAAAGAGACCCAAAAAGATTTATAAAAGGATAAAGAGGGTCGAGGGGCACCCCATGTCTACTTAGTCGCGCCAAGAAGGCATAAAAGCATTTTTGGGTAGTGCTTTTATCTAAATGGGTGCTTAGAGTGTCCGAGGCCATAAAAGATAAATCATCGGTAAGAAAGAAGGAATCTTGAAAGGGGTGTAAGGTGTGTAAGGTCAATAAAAGTATAAGAGAAAGAAAAAGACCCAAAATACATTATCAATTACTAGTTGTTGTCATGTAAATTTGCAACATGGGAATTGGCAATTTTCCAGCATGATAACTATACCCCATGTGCTAAAATTTTAAAGTCCTACCCTTCACGGGCACCCCATGTCTACTTAGTCGGTCGATGACATCCTAGATTATGTTAAATAAGTCCCCTAGGTGATTTAGGAAATTCAATTCTCAATATTTTTCTGCCCTTTCTCTACCCTCCCAATGACTCTTGTGACCAGGGTTTTCTCAATTGAGTGGGAGGCTACTGAAATTTCCGGAGGTTGTGGAGCTCACCTTTAGGAGTAGACTCTCCCATAGAAATCCTTGAGAATTCTAGGTCGGATGCCTATAAGTCCTACTCTTTGCACGATTTATCTAATGTAGGCTTAACAATCTCCAGTTTGAATTGCTGACCACAGAGCATCGATTGACACTATCCTAGAGGTGATTACGGCTCTTTTGGCGCGAGAAGGAGTAGTGCCTAACAAGGCTGCCACACATCAAAATTTGGCCCCGAGCTCCGAGAGGAATATTTCCTCTTTCTACTGCCGTAGTATTCAAAAGGTTGCACCATGCAAAGAGGAAGAGGAAGTAGCGGGAGGGGCAAGAGGACAAAGAGATACAGAGAGCTCATGACGCCCGAAGGTTTGCACGGACTATTGTCTCAAGTTGAGATGTGAGTGGGGTGCTTGAGATAATTACTGCAGAGGAATCAATAGCACTTGGAAGTTCGAAAGGTGCTGCTGACTTCCTTATTTTGGTTCACTTTGGAATGAAAGATTTAGATCTTTACAAGGATCAAATTTTGGTACTGACGACATGTATATTTGAGAAGAAAAAGTGAGTGAAAATGAACTCTCAAAGTTTATCCATTGGAGCTTTAGGAGCATTTGTAGGGGTGTTCTAGACACTTCACTCTCTTCACTTTCACTAAGAACAATAATGTTCTCTGGTCCCAAAGGCACTTCTAATTTCTTTCTTTGAGGATATTTTTCCACGAGGCTCCTTCTTAACCTCTTTGAATTTCTTCTCGGTATACTTGAGTGGATGAAGGAGTGGAAGCTCAGCAGTCCCTCAAGCGTTGATGAGGCGGGAGGGGTTTGCAGACAGTGTGTCTGATATGGGAGTCGATGCTTCCCTCCTTGGTGTTGAAACATCCTTAGAGGAGGATTCTCCTGAGTGCCTTCTAAGCTCTCAAACTTTCTTATCAAACCAAACCTTAGTCCTGACTAAGACTGGAGCTAGGATCTCGGCCAGATCATCTTTCTCTTTCTTGTTCCAATCCAAGTCCTCCAAGGGAGTGTGCTTAACCACATTGTCATACTCATATGAGTATAGATTAGAGTTGTCATCCTGGAGTCCTTCAGGAACTTGGTAACTGGCGGAATGATTTATGATGAGAGATTTATTGCGAGATATTCAATGAAACTTTATAGGAAAGAGAGAGCTAAGCCAAGTTCTTGGATCAATTGCAGAGAGAACCTGCCATAATGCCTCCTAGCCTCAAAATCATCTGCACAGTCAGCCCAATAGTCTTCTGTATCTGCCCTATGATGATAGATTATCTTGATGTTCTGCTCAATGAACTTCTTCAAGTCGAAGCAAGTTCTTGGCTTGAAGAAATGAATAGTGATGGGAACCAGGGCTCTTTCTATATTCTGTGCGTCCAGGGCTGTTTTACAAGTGTAATTTCCCAAAGAGATGGGAAAGTGCAAACCAGAATCTTCTTGTCTCTGCAGGTTCTGTGCAATTTTTCTAACTGCCTGCATACTTCTATCAAAGCCATCTTATCACTGCAGAACACGGGAAGCCTCAGAGGGGTGCTCTGGCATAGCCAATTAGAAGCTTTATGATATAGGAAATTTTTTTAAATTGGATAAAATAGGCACCGTAGTGCGATATCAGGTTCATGGCTTCATCGAGAAAACCTTCTAGCAAAGTGTCACCTTCAAGAATCCCCGACCACGTACATGGTGAAAGCATCATTTACCCTTCGAAATTGTAATTGCTTGGTCTCTAGGGTGAGGAAGGGTGCAAGGCGATGAGGCATATACAGGATCATCCTTGTGGGCATCAATGTAAGAAAAACCAAACCATTGCCTTGATGCCGCTAGAGTATACATCAGGTACGAAGTCATGTAGAACTTCTTCATTTGTTGTACATTGGATAGCTGCTCCGCCAAGTTCATGCTGATGATTTCCTTGATTGATATTTTGAGTTCCCTCGCACACCATGCTGATGAGCGGGCACATCCAGAAATGGAATTCGTTAGTAGAGGGTAAGCCCATAACCCGAGCCAGTAGGATTATAAAATCTAACAATTCTTCATTGAAATCAGCCCAGAAAAGAGTCTTGGATAGACGAGATGCTCCCTTCTTAGGGTTCTTTAGCTAGGACTTCGCCACCCGCGCCTTGTATTTGTTGCTGTCTTGATTGAACAGGGCCTGTGCTTGATTCTGGGAAACAACTATGGCATTATCCATTTCTAGAATCCTCAGTGCAATTTTCTCTTTGGAGCTTCCTTGATGGTGGCGTCGTCCGGTTTGACGATGAGTTCCCCATCCTGAAGATGTATGTCGTTGGTCAATTCACTCGAATCAGGGTCGAAGTGAGCTCCGCATGAAAGCACTGTATCAGCACATTGCACCGAGATTGGGAAACCTCCAGCGAAAGCCAAACCGCTGTCGTGAATCATCTGTGCCATTGGTGTAGGGTTTGCATCTGCCATCCTTGCCCAAAAATCACCAAAGTCAAGATGACGAGCTTCACTGTCCCCGATATTGGGAATGGCAGACTCTAGTGGTGAGATTTTTTCCTGTCCCTAAAATTTGATCTTCATGTTGGCAGTAATTCGGAGGGTAGAGCCACAAGCTAGACTCGGGAAGGAATTACAGAGGGAAGGGATACGCGTGCAGGAATTTAGATTGTAAGGGTTTGAGCAAAGGATAGCATGGAAGCGGTGTGAAAAATGCATAGGGGGTTCGCTCGTTATATAGCCGATTAGGAGAGAGAAAGGTAATGAATGCACATTTAATACATACCTACCAATTTGAATAAGCAAGACATTCGGGTAGAGCAAGAAAAATTAGCACGAATGGCACTTGGTTCATTTGGGACATGTGGGACGCGAATGCGCGAAACACGCGGCTCGGCCGATTCGGGCGAAGCGGGGAAAAGACGCACAAATGCCTTTTGGGACATGCGGGACAAAAGTGCGCGAAGTACACGACTCGGCCGGATCGGACGAAAATGTGACAACGGTCTCCAGGGACGAACTTGGGATATGTGGGATGTGAAAGCGAAAAGGATGGCAGTAAAATTGCGGTTCGGGCGATTCGGCGATAGAAAAAAGCATCATGGAACAACTTGCCCAATTGAACTTGGGATATATGGGACAAGAAGTTCCAACGGGCCCGAAAAAACACACAAAATGACCCAAAAACGTAGATTTTCTCAATTTCTTGACTTTTAACATTAAGTACAACAGAGAAGACACTAAAACTCAAAATTTTAAATTTCACTTTCTTAAGAGCAGGGGAATTTTGAGTAGACAACAATGGTGGCAGCGTCCGGCTCCTTCTAGGGATGACTTGGCATAAATTCAAGGAATGAGACAAGGTAAGAACTTAGACGAACTCGGGAAGCGGACCAGTACCTTATCCATTGGGCCACAAAGTCAAAAAGCAAACCAATATAGAGGATAACACACCAAAACAAAAGGAAAGAAAAACAAAACGCCGTATTCGCTCGAATATATAAAGGACTCCCTAATCACCTATGACTTAAAAATTTCAGATATCACCACTATAAGGAAGTGGGAGAGGAGAACCCTCCATGTAATCAAGGTAAAAAGAATTCTTACCAGCAAAGTGTCTGATCTTGAAAGGTCCGAGCCAAACGGAATCAAACTTGCCATGGGCTGCCACGAGGTTCATGCCTTCTATCCCATAACAAAACAGTGTCTCCAACTTGGAAATTACTAAACCTGGCTTTCTTATCAAACAAGACCTTTACCTTCTGCTGGTGAACAAATATCCTATCAGCAACCTCCAATCTGTTCTCATTCAATTTTGAAGGTACATAATTCTCTTATCCAAAGCATCACCGAAATCTAGGTATCTTCAATGGCCTTCATTAGATGTAAGGCTTTGGTAGCTCCACTTTATTCTTTAGCAATTGAGCTTCTACTCCATATACCACTTGAAAAGGAGACATTCCAATAGCTCTCTTTGGTGTGATCCTGTCTGTCCAAAGAGCATCATAGAGCTTCTTGTGCCAGTTTCGTTGGGACTCATTGACTAATTTCCTTATAATAGTCACCAAATTTTTATTAGTGGATTACTCGCTTGCCAATTTCCCGAGGATAGTAATCGAGGAGTGAGCCAAAGAGATGCCATACCCATAGCAAAAATCCATTATCTCGGTTGAAGAGAAATTCGAAGCATTATCTGTCACAATCTTGTTAGGTACACCATACCTTACCAAGATGTTCTCTTTGATGAAGTTGCACACCACTTCAGAAGTAGTACTCTTTACTGGAATAGCTTCTACCCATTTGGTGAAATAATCCGTGGCAGTTAATACATGAGTATGACCAGCACTAGAAGTGGGATTAAGTGTTCCAATGAAGTCCAAACCCCACTGTTGAAAAGGTTCTTCAATTACAACTGGCTTAAGAGGCAAAGAGGCCAATTTAGGTCTACCCATGAAAGTCTGACAAGCCTCACATTTATCAACCCACTTGGATGCATCTCTGAACAAGGAAGGCCAGTAATATCCTCCACGAAGTATCTTATGAGCAGTGACCATTGATGAATAGTGCCCTCCACATGCCTGATCATGAAAAGCTGAGAGTAACTTTTTCTGCTGTTCCTTGTCCACACATTTCAAAAACCTTCCATCTAACCCACGTTTGAACAAGGTGTTTTCCCACAACACATATTGCACTGACCTTAGTTTAACAGTCCTCTTTTCTTTGGCGGTTAAATGAGAGGGGCATTCTCCATAGGTGAGAAAATGAGCGATATCAACATACCATTCATCAACTGAGCTAAGAAACAGAATGGTAGGAAGGCCAACTTTATCCTCCAGTAACTCATGTCTAGCTCCTTCAGCAATGAGCTCACAAAGGCCTTTTCCACGAACAAGCTTGGTCGGTTTGATGTCAATATCATATTCTTGGACCTTAGCAACCCGGCCTCCCTCTCTTGGATCCAAATTCTGTTGTGTGAGAATTGACTTAACGGTTGTATCTGAACCAACACCATGGAATGAGAGTTGAGAATGTAAAAACGAAACGCTTGACGGCTTTAACCACTTTGCAAAGCATGTTTTTCCATCATGGTGTATTTTAATTCATGATATTTCAGAATATAGCTCATGAATGCAATTGGGAGTTCGTGCTCATTAGAATCTTCTTGAGTCAAAACAGCAGCCAAGGTATTATCTGTGGCATAGCAATAGATAATAAAATCTTTGCTGAAATCAGGACATGCTAAAACAAGAGTTTTAGTGATAGCTCTTTTAATACCTTCAAAGGATTCCTTTCCTTCAGAAGACCAACCAAACGTTTGTTTTCCTTTCATCATTTGGGAAATATTCAAAGTTAACTCTGCAAAATCAAGGATGAACCTTCTTAAAAAATTGATCTTACCAAAGAAAGAGTGCACGCCCTTTTTCTGGTTGGGAGAGGAATTTGCTGGATAGCTTGAACTCGCTCAGGATCAATCTTAATACCATCTTTGGAGACGATGTGCCCTAATAATTTCCCTTTGTGACACAAAAGACAGATTTTTTAGGATTCAAAGAAATCCCATGTTCTCTACATCTTAGCAGAACTGTCTCCAGGTGGTCAAAATGATCCGCCCTTGTTTTAGAAAACATAGTCAAGTCGTCAAGGTATATGACAATACACTTCCCTTTCAAACTTTCAAAGGCTAGATCCATAGCTCTCTGAAAAGTGGCACCAACATTAATGAGCCCAAAAGGCATTCTCTTGTAAGCAAAGGTACCCCAAGGAGTAGTGAAAGCTGTTTTGTGTTGATCTACAGTATTAACCTCTACCTGATTATATCCCGAGAATCCATCAAGCATAGATAACATTTCAGATCTTGTTACTACTTGCAAGACCTGATCCATCATAGGAAAAGGATAATTATCTTTCAAGGAAGCCTGATTCAGATTCCTGAAATCAACACAGATGCGGATCTCACCATTTTTCTTCCTAACAGGCACAATATTGGCAATCCATGTTGAATGGTGAATGGGAAAAATGATTTTGGCCTTCAACAACTTCTGTATTTCTTGAAAGATGGTGTCAGCTATTTTGGGGTTGTATTGCCTCATTTCTGCTTAAAAGGCTTAATTCCAGGTTTGAGAGGAATAAAATGCTGCATATCTTTTGGTTTGAAAGCTTTTAAATCTTCATAAGAGTAAGCAAGAACATCCTTATACCTCTTTAAAAGATCAATTGCTTTTTTCCTCTCATCTGCATGCAACATTTTCCAATGTTCACGAGCTTAGGATCAGTAGAACTCCCAATATTAATTTTGTCATACTCAGCTGATTGTTGAGGTCCAGTAGAAGCTCTAGACTTTACATACCTGTCATGTTTATCAAATAGTTCCTCTAAACTCACCAATCCTTTAGGAATCTTGTTTCCTTTGAGTTTGATGCATCCATCTTGATCCATTTCTTCTCCTTGGGTGACTGCTTTGTCAAAGGGCACATTTTCACGAGGCAGGTTGTCACTTCCTTCAAAATACAGTTGTTCAAAATTACCCTTGAGTTCTAAGAAAGAAAGCAAGTGTTGATCATCATTGAAAACTTGCCAGTTATTTGTATTATCAGGTACACTAGGTCGATGGACCATCTCAATGGTGAACTTATCTTGAGAGAAGTCAGGATGAGGAATCAGTAGTGACCCTGAGACTGCTAGTGAATCAGCCCTGCTGTTCTTCTCCCTAGGTATTGCTTCGATGGAGAAAGCATCAAGAAATTCAATGGAATCCCAAACTGATTCTCCGGTAATGTTTCAACCTTCCATTTTTTACAGAAAAGGTTTCTAACTTGCTTTACAATCAATTCCGCATCACCACGAGCCAGAAGATTCTTTACACCTTGTTCTTTGGCCACTTGCAGTCCAAGAATGAGAGCCTCATACTCTATTGTATTATTAGTATTTTCAAACTACAACTTGAATGAAAAAGGATGAAGGCTTCCTTCAGTGACACCGTGATAGACACCAGCTCGGAACCACCTAAGGAACAACTTCCATCAAAATTTAAAATCCAAACACCATTAGGATCTTTAGGTGACACTTTGGGAGTTGAATTTCATCGGGGACATAATCATGTAGTTACCATGCCCCATATCCTCATAGAGTATTTGTGCTTTAGGATCATCCGTTTTTGTACAATATACTCAGATCGCTTCTCGGCAAAGAACTTCTTCATTTGCCCATTAACAGTGCGAGTGCATGTGACCAATCCATTTGAATTTCTCCACCCATATCCTTACGAAGTTCCTACTTAGCAACATCCCGTATGAAGGAGGAATATCTCTACTAAGATGGTATCCAAAACTCTCTTCTCGGGAAAGCAAAAAAGCCACTTCGCATCTTTAATTCTTCCGCAGGGGGCACTTCCTTACTCTCCATAGAGTAACAAGATCCATAAGTGCGTGTGAGGGTCAAGCCTAAGGCATGAGCTACTTTAGCAGGCATCACATTGTCTGAGGCTCCTGAGTCTATGACACAATTACTGAGCCTATGGCCAGCTATAAGAAGTGTTACATAAAATGGTTTGATTTTGTCATTAGGTGAGGTGACAGCGGCTACCAGACTAGGCTGTGGTGTAGAAGAAGGAGTGGGTAAAAGGCCTTTAGAGGTGGTTTTAGAATGGGAATTGACAAAGTGAATCATTTTAGCAAAAGCTTTGGGATGGGTTTGATAATACTCAGCCTCTGAGATTTGAACCTTAGTCTTTTTCAGGTGATCAATAATATCAAAAGACCCAGAAGTGGATGGGCCATCATCACTTGAGATCCTAGGTTTATCAACTTTAGGGGAAAAAGAAGTAACTTTAATAGCAGGATTGACAGGACTCACCTTTGGTGTAGATGAAACGGGGATAGGAGATCCTCTTTTTGCAATTACGGGGATAGTTGTCGGCTGCTCCTTAGATTTCTTGGGGGCTGCATCACTTTCTCCCTCTGATTTGTCTGCTCTCGAGTCATGACAACAAATGATTCGCTATTCATGTCTACTACTACTTCATCATAATCATCTCCATCATCAATGCCCTCAGTGGTGAAGAAATTAACTCGAGATCCCTCAAGTTCATCTGCTTCATCATCAACTTCTTCCACAAATTCCTCGCAAGCTTCATTATCCTCATCATCATCTGGTTCCTCAACTTCACAGGTTGCATTGACAGGAACTTTAACAGGAGGTCCTTCAAGTGCTAATCTTGTTTGAGAAGCAGGCAAACGATTTCTGGGCTGAAAATTCCTCCTTGGAACGTCTGCATAAGGAGCATGCTGAGCCAATTGTTTCTTTATGGCAATGAGATCATTCGCAAGTTTTTGAACCAATGGATCAGTATTAGGTCCAGGGGTGGAAGAGGAGGAAGAAGCAGACTTAGATTTGGAAGGGTCTCTCCTCAACTTCCCTGACATGATTAAATCATCCTCGACACTAACAACAAGAGTTTGATCTTCAGCCAATGTTGCGAGATTAGCCCTTCTTAGCGCATAACTAACTTCAGGCGATTGGGCATTTAGGAAGAAACATTTTTGGATTTGATCAACAGGTCGAGTATTTGGTGGAATTTTATTAATCAACCTGTTGAATCGGGCCACAAATTCTCTCATGGGCTCTTGTGAATCTTTCTTTATCTGAGAGATTTGGGCTAGCAAGGCATGCACATCTTCTACTGGTTTGAAATGGTTTTCAAACCTAGTTCTCATGGTGTCCCAACTAGTGATAGCACTAGCCGGAAGGTGATAGAACCAATCAGCAGCATTATCTTGTAAAGTCTCAACGAACAGTCTCACGGAGACGTCTTCATGTTCAACTCCCAGAACTCCACATGTAACTATGAAGGCTGCAATGTGTTCATCGGATGCACTTTACCATCCCCTTTGAATTTAGGGAAGTTCTTCCTGTTACCTCTAGGTAACTCATGCAAAGGCTAAGGAAGGGCAATGGGCCGGACACGATCACCCCAAGGCAATGGTACCGCCATTCTTGGAAAGGAACTGCAACACCAGGAAGGATCAAAGCTCGAAGATTAGGACTTTACGAAGAGCAACAGTCAGGGGACAAGAAGTCCCTCCTCTTTAATGGGAGAGGTTCCCTTATTCAGAAACGAACCTATTTACAAATATACAAAACATGATTTTCTAGTTGAACTTGGATATTACGAAAGTGTTTTCTATAAAGATCATCAATTACAAAAGGACTGAGGAATGAGAATATGAGAATGAGCAGAAAGGCAACATGCAGAATTTTAGATAACAGAGTAATTCTTTATGTATGCAAGTTAGAATTAAAACAAGATCATTTGTATCATATAAATAAGATGGAATTTAAAGACACAAAGTTCTGTAAATAACATCTGCCAGAACACAAAGTTTCTTGACATAACACAAACAAATGATCTTCACAAAATTAAATGAAAGCTTGGGGACAAAAGAGATCAGATAGACAAAGAATGAAAAGCCCTTCTGTATTGATTTCTTTATGTAGCTTACAAATCAGTTACTCTTGGTAACCACTTCTTTTAACTAAAGATTAGTTAAGGATTGCCAATCGCAATACCTCAACTTATTACAATGAATTCGAGAAAAAGAATTAGAAGAGAAGAGAAAAATAAGGAGAAGAAGACAGGCGGTTATGACTGGGAGGGACCCACTGACTTCAAAATTCGCTGCCTGAATCTCTTCAATGCCTCGGCTATGTCTCTGCCACGAGGGACTGACGTGTTGGCTATAGACTGGGTCCAAAATCCGAGGCACTTCTCCATTTCCTTATCAAACTCGACATGAGTATGATAGTCTTTATTTGCTTCTTCAATGGCAGATTGAAGAGAGCAGATCTCCTTCATTTTCTCTTTGGAGATGGAGCTTTCCTTGAATATATTATCTTTGAAAAAATCTCTGAATTGAGCTTTGATTTCTTGCAAGGAAAGAGGCACACCAAAAGTTTCATCCTGAAGATGACAATGTATATCTTTGAAAGCAAATACAACTAGTTTCTTGAAAGCCTCACCCTTCGCCAAACCTATTCTTGACTCTCCCAAAGCCTCATCCAAGACTTTAATCTTCCACTCCACACGCTGTAAACCCGGGACTTTGTGATTATCCTTTGCATCATCAAAAACCTTATTTGCCAATAAAATGTTCTCATCTGTCTGTCCCATGAGACAGAGGTCTACTATGCAACTGCTCCATATTTTGAGCTCTTTATCTATGATCCTAATAGTGGAGGAGAGCTTCTGTTGCAAATTGTTCACCTTTCCATGGAGTTTGAAAGCTTCATCGATGAAGTTCAATCCTGCAACAAGCATATCTTCCACCATGGCCTCCATAGCTCTGCCATAGACGGAATACTTGTGCATGTCTTTGATACTCTGTACTTCATCTTGGCTCAAAATTACAGGTGGCGGAAGGGTAGTCAATGGGGTAGGGTCCAAAACTTTGTCCTTAGACAAAAGAGATTTGATAAAACCAGTGAGAATCTGGGCTTGTTCCTCCAACTGTTCAATAGTTTGCTGCCCTTTCTCTACCCTCCCAATGACTCTTGTGACCGTTTCCTAGAGGTTGTGGATCTCACCTTCAGGAGTAGACTCTCCCATAGGAATCCTTGAGAATTCTAGGTCAGATGCCTGTAAGTCCTACTCTGATTTATCTACTGTAGGCTTAGCAATCTCCAGGAATTGCTGACCCTGAGCATCAGACAATATCCTGGAGGTGATTATGGCATTTTTGGCGCGAGAAGGAGTAGTGCCTAACAAGGCTACCACAACATCAATATTTGGCCCTGAGCTCCGAGAGGAAGATTTCCTCTTTCTACTGTTGAAAAAAGGTTGCACCCATGTAAAAGAGGAAGAGGAAGCAATAGGAGGGGCAAGAGGACCAAGAGATAGAGAGCTCATGACGCTCAAGGTTTTCACAATTGTTGTCTCAAGTTGAGATGTGAGTGGGGTGCTTGAGACAATTGCTGCAGAGGAATCAATAGCACTTGGAAGTTCAGTGCTCTGACTTCCTTATCTTTATCCGTTGGAGCTTCAGGAGCATTTGTAGGGGCTGGCACTTCACTCTCTTCACTTTCACTGAGAAAAATAATGTTCTCTGGTCCCAAAGGCACTTCTACCTGCTTTCTTTGAGGATATTTTTCCACAGGCTCCTTCTTAACCTCTTTGAATTTCTTCTGGTATACTTGAGTGGATGAAGAAGGAGTGGAAGCTGTAGGTCCTTGCGTTGATGAGGCAGGAGGGGTTTGCATAGGTGTGTCTGATATGGGAGTCGATGCTTCCCTCCTTGGTGTTGAAACATCCTTAGAGGAGGATTCTCTTGAGTGCCTTCTAAGCTCTCAAACTTTCTTATCAAACCAGACCTTAGTCCTAACTAAGATTGGAGCTAGGATCTCGGCCAGATCATCTTTCTCTTTCTTGTTCCAATCCAAGTCCTCCAAGGGAGTGTGCTTAACCACATTGTCATACTCATATGAGTATAGATCAGAGTTGTCATCCTGGAGTCCTTCAAGAACTTGGTACAAGCCGAGTTCTTGGATCAATGCAGAGAGAACCTGCCATAATGCCTCCTTCTAGCCTCAAAATCATCTACACAGTCAGCCCAATAGTCTTCTGTATCTGCCCTATGATGATAGATTATCTTGATGTTCTGCTCAATGAACTTCTTCAAGTCAAAGCAAGTTCTTGGCTTGAAGAAATGAACAGTGATGGGAACCAGGGCTCTTTCTATATTCTGTGCGTCCAGGGCTGTTTTACAAGTGTAATTTCCCAAAGAGATGGGAAAGTGCAAACCAGTAATCTTCTTATCTCTACAAGTTCTGTGCAATTTGTCTAACTGCCTGCATACTTCTATCAAAGCCATCTTATCACTGCAGAACATGGGAAGCCTCAGAGGGGTGCTCTCATAGCCAGCAAGCCTGATATAGGAGAATTTTCTGAATTGGATAAAATAGGCACCGTAGTGCGATATCAGGTTCATGGCTTCATCAGAAAACCTTCTAGCAGTGTCACCTTCAAGAAGCCTGACCACGTACATGGTGAAAGCATCATTTACCCTTCGGAAATTGTGATTGCTGGTCTCTAGGGTGAACTGCGGGCAGTAGGCATATACAGGATCATCCTTGTGGGCATCAATGTAAGAAAAACCAAACCATTGCCTTGATGCCGCCAGAGTATACATCAGGTACGAAGTCATGTAGAACTTCTTCGTTTGCTGTACATTGGACAGCTGCTCCGCTAAGTTCATGCTGATGATTTCTGCCCAGTTGATATTTTGAGTTCCCTCACACACCATGCTGATGAGCAGGCACATCCAGAAATGGAATTCGTTAGTAGAGGGTAAGCCCATAACCCGAGCCAGTAGGATTATAAAATCTGACAATTCTTCATTGAAATCAGCCTGGAAAAGAGTCTTGGATAGACGAGATGCTCCCTTCTTAGGGTTCTTTAGCCAGGACTTCGCCACCCGTGCCTTGTATTTGTCATTGTCTTGATTGAACAGGGCCTGTGCTTGATTCTGGGAAACAACTATGGCATTATCCATTTCTGGAATCCTCAGTGCAGTGCTAATGGCGGCAACGTCCAGTTTGGCGATGATGAGTTCCCCATGTACGTTGGTCAATTCACTCGAATCAGGGTCGAAGTGAGCTCCGCATGAAAGCACTGTATCAGCACATTACACCGAGATTGGGAAACCTCCAGCGAAAGCCAAACCGCTGTCGTGAATCATCTATGCCATTGGTGTAGGGTTTGCATCTGCCATCCTTGCCCAAAAATCGCCAAAGTCAAGATGACGAGCTTCACTGTCCCCAATATTGGGAACGGCAGATTCTAGTGGTGAGATTTGTTCCTGTCCCTAAAATTTGATCTTCACGTTGGCGGTAATTCAAAGGCTAGAGCCGCAAGCTAGACTCGGGAAGGAATTACAGAGGGAAGGGATACGCGCGCAGGAATTTAGATTGCAAGGGTTCGAGCAAAGGATAGCATGGAAGCGGTGTGAAAAATGCATAGGGGGTTCACTCGTTATATAGCCGTTTAGGAGAGAGAAAGGTAATGAATGCACATTTAATACATACCTACCAATTTGAATAAGCAAGACATTTGGGTAGAGCAGGAAAAATTAGCACGAATGGTACTTGGTTCATTTGGGACATGTGGGACACGAATGCGCGAAACACGCGGCTCGGCCGATTCGGGCGAAGCAGGGAAAAGACGCACAAATGCCTTTTTGGGACATGTGGGACAAAAGTGTGTGAAGCACACGACTCGGCCGGATCAAACAAAAACGTGACAACAGGTCCAGGCGAACTTGGGACATATGGGACGTGAAAGCGCGAAGTACGCGGTTCGGGCGATTCGGCCGAAAATGGAACAACTTTCCCAATTGAACTTGGGACATATGGGACAAGAAGTTCCGACGGGCCCGAAAAACACACAAAATGACCCAAAAATGTAGATTTTCTCAATTTCTCGACTTTTAACATTAAGTACAACAGAGAAGACACTTAAAATCAAAATTTTAAATTTCACTTTCTTAAGAGCAGGGGAATTTTGAGTAGACAACAGATTCCACAAAAATACAACCACCATAATATCACTTTCTAAAAATAGCAGGTCTTCTACACATAAGATTGCTATTTCGAAACTCAACAATCGAAGAATCATGAAGGAGATGGTGAGCACGAAGAGGTATTGCGAGTTGAAAATTCATTGAAATGTCAACTTGGTCTAAAATTTATACCTACTAAAAATAGTAAGTGGTCTCATGAGCACCTTCTAAAAATATCAAATTGATCCAGAAGGTGAGAGAAATATAGGGAGAAAGGGGGATTCAAGTTGCCGCATCCAATTGAGGTTTGAAGGAGCTGATTTTTCATACTTACTAAAAATAGTAAGTTATTTTTTTCTGAAGAAACCATGAAGTAAAAATGGACAGGATAGAAGCCAACATAGCCTTTCACTTCTGAGTATGAGATAAAAGATAGTGATGTCTCATATATGGACCTAAATGACCTAAGGGCTCACATGAAAACCAAGGAATGAGGGAAGATTGAGGATCAAGTATTCACAAGTGGATTGTTCACAGCTATAGGACACCCCGTGTCTGTACAAAGCCTTGAGTTGGTCTTGGATTTCTCACACCACTATGAACCCAAAACACAAAAAATTTGAGCCAACAATGGTAAGACAATGGCATTCATCGGTTCTAAAACCATATCACTCACTCTGCAAATCTCGACATCACCTAACATGGTTTTCATCTCAAAGGACAGGGCCTTGCACAAATGGGAAATGATGGATGCATATGTATAAGGGGTTGCACTTGGATCATGGATGAAGATAGGGAGAAATCCCTCAAGGATGCCCAAGACCCTTCCAAGGTGTGAGTTTCATGAGGGATATTTAGATGCAATCACCCTCCTCAACAGGTGATGGGAGAAGCGAACACGAGAGACTTCTAGGAGTGGATGGGACTTTTCATTTTGACAATAAGTGAAGGAAAGCAAAGAAGTTCCAATCTGACAATCTGCATCTGCAACTACTCCACATGCCCATGACGAAGAAGTTCCACATGACTTCTTACTTGGTCTATTTGCTCGTTAGTTCAAGATTGTTTAAAGGTTTGGATATCACACAAAACATTGTTACCAAGGTTCCTACATTTGATAAACTTCCACAATTGGTGATGGAGGAAAGCCATAGGCACTTCACTTGCGTGAATGATGTATTCACGATGTACATGGTCTCGAACCTTGGAGGGTGATTTGGAGGCAAGGATGTCACCACAAACGATGTCCTTAATCAAAAAATATGGCTCTTACTTCATCCAATTCTCAACCTTCTCCTACCTACGAGTTTTGGCTTCGACCAAGCTCCGCTAAGGTTGCCCAAGTACCTTAGCGACCAAATTGTACTATTTGAGCTCTGCAGGCATATCGTGCGGGTAAACCACATGCTCGGGAACAAAAAGAGGAAGTTGATATCATTTCCCATCTCTCTCGGGTATTCACATGTAAGAATGCAAATGATGCATCTCATCTGGAGGTTTCCTTTGCTCATTTGAATTTGCATTCCTACACTACCCGACCCAATTTTGACATCCAAGATTATCCTGACTCTTTCCACATTCCAGAATTGCACCATGATAAAAAAAAAGAGGACTTTTGGGCCAATTGTGCTGATGAATTTGAAGTACATGAAAATGATCATATGAGGATGACAATCAATGAAATGAAGAAATTCAAATTCTCATCATACAAAGATATTTTGCAGGATGATGGGACATAAATGTATGATCCTAAGTACATGATAGTTAAGGTTTCTCCATTGCCTCAAGTCAACTAGTACATTTGTGAATCAGGGGATATAAAGGAGTGAACTAAGAAGGTGGTTAAGAGAATAAGGGATTGGTTTCAGAGGAAGAGAACCATGATCATCCAATCACAAGGTATGCCCACAGTCAAAAACAAGCCTCTCATTAGTCATCATCAAGAGCCGTGGAAGTTGCCTCAAGTTCAAGGCATTCTAGAGAAAGTTCTAAATGAAGATCCATAGAATTGGAGACTTCTTCTCATAGAAGGTCACCAAAGAAAGTTAGGGTGGAAGAAGGCTCAATTGCAACAATGCAAGAAGAAGTTACAATGGTAAAAGCACACATTGAGCGAGATTATGTAGTTTAAGACCCAATCTTCGAACCACCATGGGAGGCCTCACTTCTTGTTAACACCAATGTATCCCCATTCAAGATGTGCGTCTTCTTCCGAGTAGGCAATGGTTAATGCACCTTTCACGTAAACCTAATTCGATGAGATGTTCCCTTAGATGTAGGAAACACCCGCCCCTGACACCTGCACTATCCAATAAGTGGCAACCCCTAACCTAACAACAATTTCCTCATTGGCTAAATGTCAAGCACAATTTTAACTTGGGTTTTCTTAATTTCTCAAGGGGTAACAACCTAATTCAACGTCAGTATGGCGGGGTTTCCAAGATACCCGCGATGCATGATGTTTTTTATGCTCCATGAAGAATGCGAACAAGGATTTTTTTCCCTGCAAGCAAGCCTACAAATAAAAAAAACTTAAACACAATGGAGTTAGTAAAATTAGTGGGCATGTTTTCTCGGAAAAAACTAGTCCCCAGAAGCCCAAAGACTTCCTAAAATAGATATCAACTTTGCTTTTAAGACAATTAAGTTTTTATTGATAATAATACTTCAAAGACAATGTGATAAAGTGGAAAATATGACCATATGATGTCACTTATTTAGGTGGTTTACATACATAATAGAATGATAATAAGCCCAAAAACAAAGATCAGATTCTTGATCCATATACAAATTCGTAGAGAAATTGGATCCTCGAATCAGCTAGGTCCTTCTCCTCGGTGAAATAAGACTTGGGTTCGAGAGATATAATCCTCTACAAAGAAGTCAGATACTTCTTCCAGAGTATCATAAAGGTGAGCAATAGTGGTATTGGTGTCAAGGATGATGATATGGATGTTGGTATCAAACTCAGATGCAGTACATGGTAATCCTCTGGAATGTCTAAGCCAACTTCATAGTTGTACTTGAACTGGATGAGGTCATCTTAGATTCTTCGAACCTCATAGTATGCATTCCAAAAATCCTTTGTGGCTTCGTAGATGAACCGAGTTGACGAAAAAATTTCCTCCGATGATCAAATGGTGCAACTTGAATGACATAAAATTCTAAGTCATGAAGTAGATCGTACTTCTACCAATACAAAGGATGTCGATAATGGGGAACAATTCACTATTGGTAATAGGATATTTTTCACCTCGTAAGGTCATCGACATCACCATGTTTGGAAATAGGTTAGAAAATTAAAAAAACAAATAAAAATGGTTAGACAAATTATGAGAAATGTACGATAGAAAACTATTTAGCAGAATTGCCAATGATCGACCAATCCCATGTGATTATTGTGAATATTAGCAGACTTAAAAAATAGGGATTAGATCTCAATTAAACTATGATTTTAAAGGATTTTCAAAGTATAAATGACATGAAAACTAGAACACGAACAATGTTACCTCGCTAATAGTGAAAGAAACTAATGAAAACAAAATAGTTACCTTATGTGAGTGATTGAATTGATGGGAAAATGAACGAGGATGACTCGATAATGGCAAATGAAGATACAACAATCAAACTGACTATTTTGAAGTAGCGTAATGGCAATGGAACTTTATTGAAGATGATTAATCTCTGGAATGTCTATAGAAGAACACAATTTACCTACAACATGTGAAAATTCCTCCCAAAAGAGGGTAGGAAACAAACTTATATAGATTACCTATGATCGGGTTAATCGTCGATGATTTTGGGGAATCGAGTTAGGTGATCAAATGGAGTGATTTTCCTTCTATTTTGAACTTGATTTTGGAGGATTTCAAAAGAGGTTAGGATGTAAAGTGGGAGAGACTCAAACTGAAACTAAGTTAGTTAGGATGAGAATGAGAGTCGTTTAAGAAAGTTGTTTAGTTATAACTAGTTAAGTGTGGAGATGTGGTTAGGGATCAAGTTAGGGGTAGTTGAGGGATATTAATAGAAGGTTTCTAAACTAGCTAGTTATAACTAGTGAAGGTGTCCAAGTTAGTATGGTGAGATGTGAGGGTGAGGTGTGAGGATATATTTATTTAATTTAATTAATTAATTAATTAATTACACCTAGGGATGTGGTGGTGTGAACATTAGGTTATTTTAATTAATGGGGACTAATGAGTGACCTAATATCAAGAAGTATCATGAACGAGTCGATCGTGAATGGGTTTAGGGACACCGATAATGAGGGAGTGTAGAATTTTGGTGTCTATATTTGCCCCTTTTTGTCTAGAAATTTTTGGAAAATTGTTAGAAAAAATGACAAGAAGGTTGTGTCAATATGGGTGATTCTACTATAACATAATACAATGAACACCGGTATGTTTTGTTTTAAAAGGATACCTAGTCGAAGGGGCTATAGAGCTAGGTACTGGAGAATCAAGTGATAGGGTGGCCAAAGGGCTCAATGTCCGTAGACGTATGACTCTTACCAGGTAAAATTGAGGGACGGGAAAACCAAGTGATGGGGGCCAAAGGGCTTGTCTCCCATAGATGAATGGTAAATCCCGATATTTGACTATGTTGGTTTGGTCAAAGATATTGAGAGCCAAGACCTTTTGAAAATATGGCACATATGTGCAAAGGGTAAAGATGTCATGGTTTTAGGCAATATAGGTAAAAGGCCCAAAACAACAAATCGTCGATGATTAGGGAAATCATTGGTGATTAGTGTAATTTTCGGTGATTGTGTCGTGTGAAAAAGGGGTTATAAATAACCCAAAGGTTTTTTTACCATACAACTTGACTGTTTGGTGAAAGCACCTTTGTTTGAGTGACCCGTGAGCATGGAAAACATGTTTTCGAAGTAAAAAATGTGGGAATGATGTCCTCAAGCCGAAAATGCAAGCCAATGTTAGCTGAGGTAAGTTCCTAACCCATTTTTGTTTTGTTTTTGTGATTTTTAGAGTTTTTGATGTCATTTTGGGGCACATGGATGCCCTAGTTTGAATTTATAGGAATCATTGGTGATTCCTCCAATTGCTAGCGATTGAGGTGAATCGCCAATGATTCACTTGTGATCAAAACAGTTCACATTTGAAGGGAAATTTTTGGTTTTTGTTAAATGTTTTTAATTTTTTTTTTGAGTGTTTTATGGTTAAAATTGATGCATGATGTGTTGGATGTTGGTGTTGATTTTACAATGTCATTTTAAGGAAATTTTTATCGTTTTGATTTCTTTTTGAAATGAACGTTTATTTTTAATCCTAGTGTGATAGTATTAATGTTTGTTTTATGTGTTTGTGTTTTATAGGTGGATGCACAGTTGACTATCCATGACCACATACCTTTGATGTTAGATGAGGTGCAAGAGGATTTATCTGATGAGGATTGGGAGCATTTGGAGGCAGTGGGGTTTGGTGGTATGAAATTTGACCGACAAGTCCATAGATGACGTAGTCGATCGATATTATTAAAGAGGTGGAATCCTTCCACCAATACTTTATTTCTTCTTACATGAAATATGACCATCACTCTTGAGGATGTTCATAAGATTACTAGACTACCAGTTCATGGACATGTTATTTATTACATCACGAGAGGAGGAGAGGGTTGACACTATGCAAAGGTTATACGGAGGGGAGGCTCGGGATGTGAGATAATCATTAGGGGCCTTTGATTACTAGAGCATTATATGAGCCTGAGAGAGCTGGTTGTCCGTGGATGACCATGATGATGATAGGAATTTCATGTTTTGAATTGCTAGTTTGGAAAGTGTTAAGACAATTCAAGCACCTAAATCACTAAGAGAGTTCATGAATGAAGAAGAACCAGAAGACATGGAAGATATACATGAAGCTGAGGCATGGACTTATGGAGATGAAAAAAAGGAGAAGAACGTATGCAGAAATGAGACATAAAGACGATTTCAAGAAAATACAACTATTGGCATTGGAAACAAGAACTTGGGATCTAGGTATACAGTGAAGAACAAAGGATGGAGAAGGCATTTGAATGGAGTTCAAATCTTTTCTACAGGGAGAGTATGATGCAGGAGCATCCTATGATGCTACAAGAACCCAAAATTAGTCCACAATTAAGACTTTCAAGGAATGAGCATCATGTTCAAGAAGTTAGTCAAATGTTCCCTTTGATAGTCAATATTGAGAAGTTTGAAATTGTAATGTAAAAGGGTCATGAGTGTAAAAGTAAGAATTAGGTGTTTTAGAGGTGAAATTCAAATTTCTTGTGAGTGTGCTATATGAGCAGGAGGTTTCCTTGATTCTAGGAGGTCAACATGATCTTGTTAGGATTGCCTCTAAGTTGAATAAACTCTCCTAGTTGTTTTTAAACAAGACTTACCTATTCTTGAGGTAAGTTGAGATGATATCTCAACCAAAATGAGAAATATATTATCCTATTAAAAAGGATCGGGGACATTGTAGATAATTATGCATGGATGGTTCAAACTCTCAAGAAGGAAGAAAATAAGAGAATATTTTTCATGAAGGAACTAACATGTAGAAAAAAATCAAGAGTTGCATGAGAACATGATTATAAGACTGGTTTTAGTTATGAAAGAGGCTGGTTTGTATTATTGGATCTATATTGACCTCAATTCCTCTCTCTTATAATTGTGTTTCAGTGGTTTATAATATATTCATGACTAATATATGAGAAAGGTGATTTATTTCTTGTGTTTACATGTTTTATAGTGTATTGTTCATGAGGGTTTAATGGGATCGGTGGCTTGAAAACTTCATAGTTATCTAAAACCAACCTTAAGTGCTCACTTTGTCAATTCAAATAGATGGAGCAATTCATCACAAACTATATGATATTTAATTTAGCTCTTGAAACCGAGTATAGAAGATTTTATAAGAAAATATGTAGTCCCGTGCCATAACTAGGGAAAACAATAAGAATTTTATGTCCAATGGAATTCAATAAAATTTTGTTGTCATGCAAATGTGTAACAGGGAAATTGACAATTTCTGAGCATGACAACAATACCCCTGTGCCAAATTTTCATGTTTTACCATTCTAAGCACCACAGTCTACCCAGAAGTTCCAATGACCTCCCATTTTATGTTAACATAGTCCCCTAGGTGAATTAGGAAAGTCAATTCAATCCCCCTAGGTGATTTTAGGTGTTCTTGAAAACTGCTATTTTTGGGCAGTATTGGGAAGGGCTACCACTGGCCTTCCCGAGATTGATGCACACCCTTGGAGAAAAACAGAGGATAAAATTCAACATGGAGGTGAATTGAAGGTCTAGTAACATCATGAAATTTATTTTGGAAGATTCAGAAAGGTTTGGAGGAGTTGGAGTAGTTTCATCAAAAATAGGGTTCTCAAGCCTAGTCAATGGACAGGTCAAAAGAGTTATCAAGCTTTGGTAAGTGATTCTAGAAGCTCCAGATGGATTTTGGAACCAAACAAGACATCTTCAAAAAGGGATTTAAAATACCTAAAAGATGGTGAAATAAATATTTTTACAACACCTTGGCGCAATAGGTCTACAATTAGGTTTTTCAGAGCCGAAAAGCTACTGAGCTTCAGAAAGTGATTTTGAGAGCTATGGAAGGATTTAGAAGATAAAAAGAACATCTTAAAAAATGGAATTAAAATCTCTACAATTTGGTTAAATAATATTTTTCACAACACCTTGGTAAAATAGGTCTACAAGCGCTTTTCTCATGCACAGTAAAAACTATATCAAAAATCTACTTTTTCAGTGCTTAAATGGAGGAATCAAGATTTGAGACCCAAACCATTGGATTTATAAGGCCATTTAATTTAAAATTTCACCAAAAATTCCATCGGGAGCTCAAGTTATCACCGTCGCAAGTTCACTCTCAAGACCTCATACTTAGCCATATTTTGAAGTGGACACGTGTCAACACCAAGAGCCTGGACACATTTTTGTGTCCCTTACGTCCCTCAAGCTCAGGGACATGAGGGTTAAGAAATTGTACCCAACCTCTAAAATCCCTTTGGACCCACCTATGACCTCCAGGATCACTACTTCAGGCCCAGTGCTTGTGGGAGCTCAAAGCCTTCATCATTGGATTGCTGCCACGTGTCATCACCGACGTGCCATGCAAATTGATGTCCCTCATGTCCCTTTGAGGTGAGGGACATAAGACATGAAAAAATGTGCCCAGCCCCTAAGGATACTCCTGGTCACCCATGTGACCTCTTCAAGACCAATTTTTCAGCCCCGGGAGCTAGTGGAGCCTTCAACCCTTGTCATCGATCAAGTGCCACATGTCATCATGAGGTGCCACGTGTAATTTGATGTCCCTCATGTCCCTTTGAGCTGGGGACATCAAGGACAAGAAAATGCACCCATCCCCCCTTTGGATGCAATTTTTGAATGTATTTAAATCTCAACACTTAGCCATTTTCCCCCATTTCTCCTTCACAACTTCACACCCTGTCATAGCTCTGTTCATGCTTGTCCAGACACTCAATCCAACATTGTTGATAAAAAATAGATCCGAAATGGATAAAAATCCTCCACTCCATGAAGATACATAGGTCTTAGAGAAAAAATGGATCGAAAAAATGAAAAACAACAGAGAAATGAAGAAAAACGAAGATTTTTTTGCTAGATAACCACAAAGTCACCCAATCGAAAAATATTCATATCTTGCAAAATACATGTCAGATTGAGGTGTCGTCTTTTGTAGACTTCCAAATTATTAAATAAAATCAAGATGCAGCAAATAGAATGTTAAATGGTGCCTTGAAACATTTTTTTGGAGCAAAATCCCCATTTCGTGCCCTAGCTCATGTTTGTTGGTTTCCTCAACAATCTGATAATCGGATCGAGCTAACAACTTACACACAAACTCCAAATGAAAAACCTATCACAATGGAGTTTATTTCATCACGATCGAAGACAAAAACCAGACCTGTAAATTTCAAGCTCCATTAATGACCACCATGGCAACTCCATGCTCGAAGCCACTTTACCAAGAAAAAAATTTAAATTTTATTTCCAAGAATTCTAATGGGTGAAATCAAGTGAAATTCGGAGGACGTGATCGTAATGATGAGCCGAGTCGAAAAAATATGTTCCATCGCAAACCGAGCAATGGAAGTCCACTTTCTAAAAATAGTAAGTTTTCTTATACAGACTTGCTATGTTTGGGAAGTCACCATCAAAAGTGGCTATGGCAAAGGTAGTGTGCACTGAAGATCACCAAGAAGCCAAAATGATTTTCTGGAGTAGAAAATAGTGAAAATGACCACTTACTAAAAATAGTAAGCCCCTTATATGGGTGCTTAGTAAAAATAGTAAGTCACCCCAAGAAGCGGCCGAGGTGAAGGTAGTGTGCACAGGAGTGAATGAGGGAATTCATCACATCAGGATGGTTAAGAAGAGGCAAAACCACCTCTTACAAAAAATAATAAGTCTCTCATCTAGGAACTTGCTATTAATAGTAAGTCACACTCAAAGGGAAATTTTGGCACAATGGGACATAGAGGGATGATCATTCAGGTCAACATCATCATTTGGGATCATCATAGGAATTTCTCAGGGAATTTGAGATCCATCTCAGGGAACTCGACAATGTTTTTTGACACTCACTACATGGTTCGGATCTGTTATCCTGCAAAATTGTCAAGGGCAATTTGCAGGTAACCATACCCAAAAATTTTGTTTTGGCCCCAAGGAAGTTTGACAACGTTCGAAAGAAGTCCAAAATTCTCTTCCGAAAATCAAGTTTTAAGGACTTAGCCATTTTTCAGTCTTTTTGAGCAGGGCGCTGACATTGTCGTGCTGACATTCAAAAAGATGCGCCAAAGGGCGCTGATAATGTGGTGTCGACAGGCTGATAGGTGCGCCAAAGGGCGCTGATAAGTTCATGCTGACACGATGAAAGGTGCGCCAAAGGGCGCTGATAAGTTCATGTCGACATGCTGATAAGTGCGCCCATTTCCAAAGGCGCTGATAATGTGGTGTTGACATGCTAATATGTGCGCCCATTTCAAAAGGCGCTGATAAGTTCCTGCTGACACAATGAAAAGTGCGCCCTTTTGTAAATATCTTTGTAAATAGGTTGTTGGCTCCTTTTTGCCTTCTTTTCTCTCCTTCTTCTATAAATACCCCAATACTTGTTGTATTATGAAGAGGTGAACATTTTTCAGATAGAAATAGAAGTGAGGAGAGAAAGACTTTGAGCTTTCTTGTAACAGAAAAGAACAGTAATACAATTATTCAGACTTTGTGCTCAATAGCTGTGTTATACATTAGATCTTTCTTACGTTAGATCTGTATGTGTTTGATCTGTTAGATTCATATCTACTTTTCCGTCATTTGTTTATCAGTATTGCTTTGTTTATTTATGCAAGTAGGTTTGGCTCTGTTTACTACCAAACTAAAAGCATAGATCTTCTGACCCTTCTGCTTTGGAATTCATTTCTTTTCTCCCTTCGGATCTGTTCTTTCTCTTCTTTCTCTTTCATTCCTTTCTTTTCGCAGCCTGGAACACTCTACCGGGATGAGATCCCAACCCCCGAAGGCGGAATCTGTGAGACTTGCATAGGTTCCTGCTAGTAGAAATAGCAATAAACCAGTTTCACTTTGCTGTCTCAAAGAGGGGCTAAGCCCTGCAACACTGTTGGCTCGTCTATCCATAGATTTGTCCACGCGACAGATTTTCGGACCAACAGGGTCCCATGTATATCGTGTGCAAGGTGGAAGTTACGGTCATCGGTAGAACAATTCATTCAATAATGTTCTTAAACACTCAACCCAAGGTTTCCTTGAACCATTCTGAAGGATTTTCTCAAGGTACAAGGAGTTTGAAGATTCAGAGTTTCACTACATTTGAAGCTTTCCATCGACAAGGATCAACAAACTTCATTAAGAACAACATCTTCTCTTTGTCTCTCTCTCTCTCTCTCTCTCTCTCCTCTTCTCCTAACTTTCTCTCACTTTCTAATATTCTAATTTTTTGTTGGGGTTTCACTTTTTCATATTTATCAATGTTCTTAATGTAATAAGTCGCATTTATGTTATAAAAAGGGACTTAAAAGTTTCCTAGGAAGTTGAAAAGTTTTAAGTTTTACGAGGACATATGAAAAGGAATTGGGGGTAGATGATGAGTCACCTCTCATTCTATAAATTGTAAATCCATTCCCATTTCAAAGGGTTGGTGATTGATTTTGTAAACTCAATAGTGCATTGAGAGAACAAAGGAGATAGCCAAATTCTTCCTTTCCCCTCATTCTCAAATTCCTCCATCTCCCCATTGTGTACAACTTTGGTTTGAGCAATCAATACAAGAAGAAGAAGTTTCTAGCTTTCTTTGACTAAGGTATTTCTTGATACTTTTTGCTCATCAAATTCTATTTGGTATTATTGCTACTTGCAGAGTTGTTTCCTCTTAATTTAGTGCATGTGATGAAACTTCTAACTAGTGTGTGCAGGAATATGATTTTCTACCTGCAACATTAGTTCTCCTACCTCTTTTCCCACTTCCCTTTCCCTTTCTTGAGAAAATTCTTCCCTAGCAAGAGATTTCTAGCTTTTCCGTAGGGTCAGTAGAGTGCGCTTGTTGGATCCCCGACCGTAAGGCCATCCAAAGAAAACTCACTTTCACTCGTGCATGCATATACGACAGCTTGCACCGGTTAAGTAGAGGGACTTAGATTCCCAGAGCATTTGCAAGAAACCCACAAAAATTTCCCCGCCAAATTCTCTCACCAACAAACTCAAAGGAAATATTTACCTCGACAATATATGGAAGTTCATAAAATTTACACCAAACCATCACTTGTGGAATGAGTTCTAACTAATAGAAATTTCATGAAACAAAGAGTTGTAATAGTCTTGAAAAAAAGGTAATTTTTGATCATTTATCATATGTCAAAGTGCAATAATGGACTTGATGATGCATTAACACCTTCTCGGGATTTTCATGTTGTTTCCATGCTAAAATTATGTCTTCTTAGCCAATCATTCCCTGACAGTCTTGAAAAGATAGAGTTTCAATAGTCACCAAGAAGAAAATGTATCTAATAAAGGTTATTGGAGGGATACGGGAGTGTTCTCGAAGTATTCATGGTGTTCTTGAGGTATGAAACTCATTTTATTTGACTATAGCTCTAAAGAATAGCCTCGATTTAGATTGCATAATATTGTTCAACTTGGTGGGTGAAATGAAAACTCTTGCCTAGTATAATAAGGGGAAATAAATGAATATAATGAATTTGATTATGAAAGAGGGAACCAAACCTTGAAAGCAAATATGGGATTGTATGATTAAAACAAAGCTTGGACAAGTGATTGAGAATAGGGGTATCAAGAGCATAAGGGATTTAATAAGGAAATGCATAAGAAGATGGTGCTTTCAAAGATAGAATTTGATGGATTCATCATCTACATGTGAGAAACATCTTACTCTTAGTCCGAATGCATTCACTAAGTATTCCATGGAAAAGATAGCTTATTATTAGACGTGGTTGATCATAGAGGATTGAGCATGCAAAGTGAATAAGGAGATATGAATTGAAATTTAAGGGGAGTGATCTCTTGAAGGATAGGAACCATAAGGGTATTGTTTGGAAGACATTTATTGAAAATTTTATATTTGATTTGTACTTGAGAAGGACTACAAAGTAGCATAGGGTAGAGCATGTAGAAACACAATGAAGACTAATGCATGATCAACCATAGGTGAATTCAACCTCGTCAAATGATATCCTATCATGTCTAAACATGTATGATCATCCAATAACTTCCTTTATCAATATACTTGTGGTCAATGCATGGTACAAAGGACTAAAATTACATGAATGATTCTTGGGGTATGAGATCATCTTTGAATGTGTAGAGAGAAGGTTGGGATGCTTATATGGTATTGAATAATTGATCCCAAATTGATCAAAATGATAACATGCAACAGAGATACTAGTAAAATTCATACCTAGGGACTATTATGTTATGGTATCAAGAGGAAATTTTGATCTACACTCTGAATAGGATAGGTAATGCCAATTATATGGTTCTTATTGATGAGTTAAGGTTGTATGCTTATTAGAAGAGTATGTATGTTGGACAAAGCCTATAAGGTTGACTCATGACCTATATAAAACCTTTTTAGGACCTCAAGAATGACATATCATTAGCATAAAGAGACCTAACCTTGTTTGATGTTATTGATGAGTCATTAATCAATCTCAAGATGTCTAAACCATGCATTAATGCCTATGGGTTTTAATGAATGAATATGAACACAATATGCTTATGATGAGATAGCTGAGCTAAGATGTGCACATCATTGGAGATTTGTGGGCATCATGCAAATGCACAGTGGTACTGCTATATATGGACCCATTCCAGATGTTTTTAGCTGCATGGGAGACTATGTCCAACACCTTTCGGTGGTGGATGGTACATTAGACCATGGAGATGGCCCTGAAATTGCAGGATGTTAATCGGATTTTGAAGTTACCTATTGGAGGGACTCACATGTACTATGATTTGACACTTGATTCTTTAGAGTAGAGAACCCTAACCATATGGGCTACTGGGAGTGAGACATATGACGATGGTATGTTATTTGTGTGAATAAACACATTATATGTCATAGGGAATATAGTTATCCGGAAAGTAGTTATGGGGATTGTGGTGGCACATATATTGTGTCACAAGGAAAATGCGGTAATTCTACTATTTTTTATGTTCGTCTATAGATATGTTGTGGACCAGGTGTATTGTTTAGATGGGGCACCACTATATGGGTACAGTTGGTGCCTAACTTATACATGGTTAGATACATGGGATAAATGGTCATGGGACCCATCATTTTATTGACAACTTGGATATATGAGAGGTTCTTGATGCATAGGTTGATATGGACACCATTAGTAGTATCGATGGATGCCCCAAGAGTACTTCAGTGGGCACAAGGGCCGACAGTGAGAGCACTTGAGCATTTCAACCACTAGCAGAGTGGGTTTGGATGATGTTATATGAAAATTGTTAGGAATAATCCTTGGATTAGTGCTTACATTATTGTTTGTAATAGTTAAATGTAATATTCATATATTACATTAGTAAGTTAGTGAGTTAGTAAGATATTAATATCATATGTGTGTGAGAAAAATAAAATATTGTAATATTATTAATATGAGTTATGAAACAACTCATTATTAATAATATAGGATAAATTGTATTAGTTGTGAGTTTGTTGAATAAAACAACTCATGTATCTATTTGAGAGTTGTGTGAGAGATTGATGGGTTTGGGAGTGATTCTAGGAGAGATAAGAGAGTATATTGTGGGATTGAAGATTGGAGTTGAATCCTTGTATTAAGGAGATCATTCTTCTATATATTGAAAGCTCTCTCACCATGTAATTAACTCTAGATTTATTTAATAAATAATATAGCATGTTTATTATATTTTGTCCTCTATAATATTATCTTCATTCTGCAACATTGTTTCATGTTTGTATCTTCAATGTTCTATAAGTTAAATGTAATTGATGCTTATTTATATTAGTTAAAATATTAATTTCATATTATTTGGTATCAAAGCAAGAGAGATCGAGATATGAGAGTTAGTATAGGAAAAAAATTGGCTTGTAGGATAAAGATCTCGAGAGTTTTGGAGCTTCTCTCGTCATGATTTAAATTATGGGTTTGTGACAAAAGGGATCACCATCGATTCTACTTGATCACCGATGATTCTACATGCGAGTGATATTCCTATTTCGGTCACCGAAAATTTACTCCAATCACTAGCGACTCTACTAATCATCGCCGATTCTATTTTCAGTCACAAGTGACTCACTTTGGTCGCCATTGACCAATGTGGTAAACTTAACAATAAGCTATTTTCTCGTATTTTCAGTAAAATTTTCAAGATTTATGTTCTACATTGAGGGGGATTTTCAAATTAAGCTCCAATTTTAAATTTTCTGAGTAACTAAAGCAACATCGATAGAGGTTGGAGGTAACAAAGAAGGAGGCGTTTTAACGACCTCTTGTGTCATCGTTGACAAGGCCACAATACTACTTTGGTGTCTATGTTTTTTCAGTTGTGTTTGGTGTGTTTAATTTTTTGTATGTAAATAAGAACAGATGGATCATATCTGTTCAAGTATTGTAATATGTGAGAAAATTCTTGTATTTTCCCATTCATGTAAAAATGTGAGTGGGGAAACATATATGTTGTTATGGAGTGGTTGGTGGTCCACTAGAAAACCAATTTTAGAGTTTGTAGATATCTTAGAAAAACACATATAGAGTGGTTAATGGTTCTTCTAGAAACCCTGTTAGACTTGATGGTACTCTTTGAAAACCATAATTTTGTAGAACATGAGAAGGTACTAGGTAGAACTCATCCATGTTCACACTAAGGGGGGAATGTTAGGTATAATCCTTGGATTAGTGCTCACATTATTTTTATAATAGTTAAATGTAATATTCATATATTACATTATTAAGTTAGTGAGTTAGTAAGATATTAATATTAATCTATTAATATCATATGTGTGTGAAAAAAAATAAAATTGTAATATTATTAATATGAGTTATGAAACAACTTATTATTAATAATATAGGTTAAATTGTATTAGTTGTAAGTTTGTTGAATAAAACAATTCAAGTATTTATTCGAGAGTTGTGTCGAGATTGATGGGTTTGAGAGTGATTCTAGGAGACATAAGAGAGTATATTGTGGGATTGAAGATTAGAGTTGAATCCTTGTATTTTTTTTTTTTTTTTATTATTGGCAAATAGTTTTTTGAAAGGGACTATACCCTTGAATACAAAAGAAGGCCCGAGAGCCGAATAAGAGTGAGAAACAAAGAGAATGGATCAAGATCCAAGTGTTACAATGAAGCTCAAAGTAGCTCGAAACAGCTACACAAACGAGACATAACAAAAAAAACAACAAAAAAAACAGCAAACCAACCGCAGAGAAACAACAAACGAAGCTCGCGATCAAGTACTTTACCTGTGCGCGTTACCCTTCGAGTGGTAGATTTTTTCTTTTGAATCCTTGTATTAAGGAGATCTTTATCCTATATATTATAAGATCTCTCACCATATAATCTACTCTAGAATTATTAAATCAATAATATAGTGTGTTTATTATATTTTTTCCTCTCGCAATATTATATTCATTCTCGCAACTTTTTTCATGTTTATATCTTCGTTGTTGTATGAGTTAAATGTAATTGATTCTTATTTAGATTAGTTAAATTATCAATTTCATATCATCGGCTCTACGCATGGAACATGGATCAAAGGACCATTTTTCCAAGAGTAAAGTATTTAGAGGTCATCACCAAGGTGACATAGAATTACTTGTATTGGGTGGAGACCCATGTGGTGAGTAGGGTTCGAGGTAGTTTGGGCAACTAATTCCCATGGTGATACTACCATTCCTAGAGAGGCCTTATGAGCAAAGGTACATGTACCAAAAATATGGCCTGTAGTATACAAGAAGCATGTGGACATGGTAGGAGGCAACGTAGGCATGGTGGGGATGCTTAGGGCCCACCATAGATCATAGCGGTGATAGTGTCTTAGAAGAGGGATTCGATGGAGGATCTTCCGAAATATGTTCACAGGTCGAGGATGTAGCGAGATGCTCATAGCACTAGAAGGGTATTAGTAGGGTATCCACTAGCATGTCTTAGGGAGCATAAGATGCGGTGGCTAGGAGGAGGTTATTGTATGACTAAAAATCAACACGTGATATTCAGGTGCACTCGACCTCCCAAGGTCATGCCGAGACAACCGATGTGGAATGGATAGATGGCTATGTGGAAGCTATATAAGGAAAATGGGTGAAATGTGAATAAGGAAATATTAAGGCAATATGATGTCCTGTATGGGAACTAATGGAATCTACTGTCCTAAGGGAATAAAATATTGTCTTACTCGCGTAGGTGAAATGGTACGATATAAGATGATGGTAGTGCATAAATGGCAATCAATATTTGGCTCATGGAAAATTCTCTCAACGGGTTATGGAAGGTAGGAAACTATCATGTGTTTTCCTCGTAGAAATTTCTAGACAAGGTCATGGAAGTGAGAGAGAAAACGTGTGGATAGGAAAAGTGAGTGGATTATGGGAACTAGTTTCGTCCAAGTTGGTTCCACAAAAATCGTAAACATTACTAGCTTCGGTGTTCGTGGCTATCAACTGTGAGATGATGGCAGGTGGAAGTGGTGTGGATTGGAAAACCAAGATTCTAAGGCCTGTGTCAATGTCTATGTGCAAGTAAGATGCATTTGGTTGTGGGACTCAAGGATCATATACTTCATCTCTTAGTTGTTGAGGACCTTGAATGGTCATGTGGGATATGTTCAAACTATCAAACTAGAGAAGCAATAAACTCGCAAAGTATCTGTCAAAGGCAAGGTTGATGTTTAAACCTAGGCCAACTAAGAACACATGGGGAATTGTATTACTTTCCATCTAATTAATCTATATTCCTAATTAATAAATAAAAACAAGTAGATTTAAATCAAAATGATTCAATTACTTTCCTCAAATTAATTAAACCTACGTGTTTCCAACAACTAATTAATAAAAGAAACATATAACTTAATAAATAGAACAAATCTATTTGTTGGTGAGAAAATTTTTCGGGTGGACAAACTTGTGGATTTCTTGCCTATGCTCGGGGAATCTAAGTCCCTACTTAACTGGTGTAGTTATCGTATATGAATGCGTGAGTAAAGGTGGATTTTTGTGGTGGTCTTTTCATCGGGATCCAATAGGGGAACTTCGATGACCCCGTGTGCAAAGCTAGAAATCTCTTGCTAGGAAGACTTTTTCTGAAGAGCGGGAAAGGGGAGTGAGAAAAGACGTAGGAGAACTAATGTTACAGGTAGAAAATCAGATTCCTGCACACACTAGTTAGAAGTTTCATCACATGCACTAAAATTAAGAGGAAACAACTCTACAAGTAGCAATAAGACCAAATAGAATTCGTGATCACCAAGTATCAAGAAATCCCTTAGTCAAAGAAAGATAGAAACTCCTTGTATTAATTGCTCAAACAAAAGTTGTACATAGTGGAGAAATGGAGGAAATTTGAGAATGGGGGAATGGAAGAATTTTTCTCTCCTTTGTTCTCTCAATGCACTCTTGAGTATACAAAATCAATCACCAACCCTTTGAAATGGGAATGGATTTACAATTTATAGGAAGAGAAATGACTCTTCACATACTCCCCAATGACTCTTCGTATGTCTCAACATGACTTAAGACTCTTCACCTTCCTAGGAAAACATTAAGTCCCTTTTTATAACATAAAGGTGACTTATTACATTAGAAACATTAAGACATATGAAAAAGTACAACCCCAATGCAAGATTAGAATATTGAGGAGAGAGAAATTTGGGGGAGAAGAGAGAGAGAGAGAAGGAGAAGAAGGAAGAATGATGTTGATGATGATAGATTTCTCCTCTGATAAAGCTCATTGATTCATCCAAATGACTCAATGAAAACACTCCAATGTGATGAACTCTGAATCTCTAAACTCTTGTGCACAATGAGAAAATTCCTTTGGATGACATGTGAACACCATGAACTAAGTGTTTAAAAACATTATCGAATGACTCATTTGGTGGCCATGAGTATCACTCATGAAGATCCTCCTCTGAAGGGATTGGAGCCTTGGAATGAATCTTTCCCTGACTCCTACAACATTACCACACTGCTCAACTGATTTGGACATGATCTTAATGAAGCATCTTATGAATGATTTAACAATGTCAACTGCAAATTCCACCTCCCGCATACCAATTGAAGCATGAAATGAGTGTCGAAAGACACTGTTGACATCCTCACTATCACCTACTCTACATAATATAATGATAGATATTGTATTTTTTCTATCTCTTATTTGGAAGTGAAAGGATGCGTCAGATTATGCCCTATCCATTTATGCTTCATGATTTCTTCAAAAAGTAACTTACTATTTTTAGTAAGAATGAAAAATTAGTTGCTCCAAACCTCAACTGGATGTTGCAACTCAGATTTCCCTTTCTCCTTGCATTCCTCTCACCTTTTGGATCAATTTTCTATTTTTGGTAGGTGCTCGTGGGACCACTTAATATTTTTAGTAAGTTTCAAATTTGGACCAAGATGCTCATTTTGATGAATTTTCAACTGTAGTACATCCTCTTGTGTTCAATGTCTCCTTCGCAGGTTCTTCTGTTGATGACTTTCCCAAAATAATAGTCCTTTATGTAAAAGACCTGCTATTTTTAGAAAGTGGGCTTCTGGAGGTTGGATTAATGCGGAAAATTTTTTTCTGATATGGTTTTTTCCCAATATCGCCCCTTCAAAATTTTGCGCTTACTTGATCAATAGTTTAGGAGATTTTAAACTTTTAAATTTTTGACCTGATAGTGCTTCTAGACACTGGCAACCATTGATGGACCTTGAAAATTATAGGTCTAGTTTTCTCCTTTATTCATGATGAAAATTACATTTTTGATATGGGTTTTCTTTTCTTATCTCATTGGTGAAATTTCTCCTTGATCTGTTGCTGGTTTGATGAGAAACTGAGCTTTTTCTCCCGTTGTGCAAAGAAATGGATTTCTTTGCTACAAATGTTCTGTGTCATGGAAGGAGGGTTTGAAGGTGTGTTTATTATGGTTTTTTATAGAGGAATGAACAAAAAAATTGTTTGTCAATCCGTGCATCCATTTGCAAGATCTCTTCAAATTTCTACTTCGCTGCCATGAAGGATTTCTTTGTTTCTTCTTCTTCGTTCTTCATTTTCCCCTTGGTTTGGTCAATTTTTCTTCTAAGACCTGCGTATTATCATGGAATAGAGTATTTCCTTACTGTGAGGGAGCTGGTTATTAGATTCACTAATGTTGGGAGGTGATGGTAAGTTGTGCACGGAAAGGTTAGAAGTTAAAAGTGGGTAACAATAGAGGTTTTAAAAATTTGAAATAAAGCTCAACAGGATGAGACACAATTTCATATCCTTGATGTCCCTTAATCATTAAGGGATGTGAGGGACATAATATTACATGCAAAACCTCGTGATGAAAAGTGGTGGAGATCAAACGGCTAGGGATTTGAGAAAAAAACAACTTTAAAGAACTTGGGGGCTGAGAAACGGTTGCATAAGGAACCATGAGGCTTCCTGAGGGTAGGGAAATTTTTTTAGACCTTGATTTCCCTCAATAAAAGGGATGAGAGGGACATCAGATTTCACGGTGTGCATGGTTATGACACGTGGCACCTGATCTGACGGTTAAGGATGAAGGATCCACTAGCTCCCGGGGGTTGGAAAACTGCTCTTAAAGAGGCCACATGGGTGACCAGGAGTCTCTTTAGGGGTTGAGCCCATATTTTAGAAATTAATTTCCCTCAAGCACAAAGGGATGAGAGACACATCGAATTAAACAACGTGCATGGTGATGACACGTAGCGCAGATCCGATGACACAGAATGAAGGCTCTACTAAGCACCTGTGAGTTGAACTGGAGGTCTGAGAGGTCGTATGAGGATCTAGAGGGCTTATAGGGGCTAGGCACATTTTTTGACATTTTATATAGATTTTATTAAGGGATGTAAGGGACATGAAATTACGCCAGGCTCCTGGAGCTGACACGTGTCTTGTTCAAAATTTGACTAACTCTCGAACTCGCTCCTAGAGGGCAACTTGAAATGGTGATAACTTGAGCTCTCGATGGACTATTTTTGTGCAATTGTATATTATATTGATTTAAAATTTTCTTATGAAGCCAATGGTGGGGTTTCAGGTCTTGATTCATCCATTTTATCCCTAAAAAAGCATATTTTGATATGTCTTTCTAGATGTGCATGGAAAAATCCAGTTATAAACCTATTTCTCTAAAGAGTCATGTGAAAATATGATTTCATTATCTTGTAGGGCTTGGAAATACCTTTCCAACAATGTCTTATTTTACTCCTAACTCAATCAAGCTCTCAAAATCACCTTCCGAAGCTCAAAACCTTTTTTTTTGGCATGTGCACTACCTAGGCCTGTGAACCCTGATTTTGGTGAAACTACCCTAACTTCTATAAATCTTTATAAATCACTTCCATGAAGTTCCAACGCCTTTGATTCATTTCGTGTCCTGGTTTGGCTTCTTTGTTCCGCTCCATGGGGTTGCTCCAGTCCTAGGAAGGCTAGTGATAACCCTTCCCACAACTGCTTGAAGTTTTCTTTTTCAATGAACTCCTAAAATCACCTAGGGTTTTGAATTGAATCTCCTAAATCACCTAGGGGAATGAGTTAACATCAATTGAGAGGTCACTGGACTAACTGGGTAGACTGGGGTGTCTCGGAAGGGTAAAACTTGTAATTTTTGACACAGGGGTATAATTGTCATGCTTGAAATTGACAATTTCCTTGTTGCACATTTGCATGACCACACTATTATAATGTTTTTGTTATTTTCAATTGAATAATTGAAATGCAACAAATAAAACAAACTAATTGAACTTATCTAATATTTTTGGATTTTTATGCTTTCTAGAAACAAATAAAAGAAATCTAAGCCATTTGGCAGCCACGAAATGCCACTCTCTTAAAGAAGGGGTGGTTAACTCAAATTAATTAGCAGGGAAGGAAGGGGAAGCTAATACGTATCAAATGATCCCAAGAACAACCAATTTGACTAAGAAACATGCGCTAAAATAATGTTTGAAGAAGTTGAAAATGTTCAAAACACGCCAAAAGAGTCTTGGGAAAAACTGCATAGGACCGCTGGTCTACGCAGAGGGGTAGTTGCACAACCATCAAGGTGGTTACACAACCATTTTGAAGGAAAAATCAGTGGTTTCATGACTTAAAGTCAAAAGTTAAGGAAAAGGTCTATGGAATGATAAAGGAAAGCAAGAAAAGCATGGAAATGAACAAGGAAAGCATTCTAGGCTACAAATATATATTGCAAATGAGAAATTGGACTCAAACACCATTAGAAAATATATTAATCATCATTGGGGATTTAAAACCATTCTGACAATGTAGCACATGAAAAATTGGGTGTGTACATATTATCCCCTCGAGAAGCGTTATGAGCCATGAAGAGACATAAAACGTAGATTCTGAGTATGGTGTTCCCAAATAAGAGAATTAGAAATTATTCTTGACACATCTATGTGTCAAAGTGATGCCAATCCAAGCTTCCCACCACCCACAAGAAGAAAATGAGAATCAAGTGTAGATATAATGTTAAATTGAAAAAATATGCTAAGAAAAAATAATAAGAGGACTTACCATATCCACGGGGATAGAAATATACCCACCGCGCGCTGTCTCGGCCATGCAAAAACACACACACTTGAAAATGGCGTTAAAACAAGCTATATATAACCAAGATTACTATTTCTAGAAATCATTTTCACTCACCCACTTAGTTATTTTTGAGCTCTGGATCACCTGTGATAGATTCACGCTCGAGTACTCTACACACAAAATTATGCACTTTTAAACATTATTTAGTCCAATCTTATACTAGTATTTAGAAGGTTCTCAAATGAATAAAACAATAATTAATTCCACATATTTATTTCGTCATTCCTGCATATTTTCTTGCACTTCTCCATCCATTTTTCAACTACCTCATCGTTATAGCCCAAAATCAAGGCACCCTAACCTTTCTTTGGGCGCTCTGGTCCCATCTTGGGTGCCTCGAACTATGTTTCTCTTGTTCGATTCTTTTTAGGATTTTCTAGTCATTTTTCATCCTTATCCTTTTCCTAGTCGGCCTTATTGGGATTAATTATGAAATTAAGATTGAGATCCCTATAAATATAAAGTTATAAGACCATAATGAGGGTCCTAACATCACATACTACTATCACTCCATCTAGAGTTACATCCATTACATCACTTGCATCCACAAGTGCCATGCATCAAGGCTACAATATTTTTATCACACACACTTCATAGGGGGAGGGATTCTATTTTATTCCACACACACATGCTATTTACATTTTCTAAGGTTATTATTGCTCGTTACTTCACAAAGTGTGACTAAGACAAGAGCAAATAGGGCATGACATCGACACACTCACCGAACGGGTCTAAAGTGTAGTGCAACACTCAAAGTGATAAGACCACCTGTTTGGCGATGAGGTTAATCGACCCATTAATTTCAAATTTTTATTTTTCCTAGGGTTTGATACTTCCTTTCATATTGTAGGTCATTATTCAACTCATCCAAAGAATCTAGTGCAATAGACAACCAAGGTTTCAAATCAACTTATAACCATATAAAACTCGGATCCGACGCATTTATAGAGATCAGGGCACCCAATCTACAAACCAGGGTGCCCTGGGGCACCCAATACCTTCCTGGGTACCCCAATTAGTTCGAGATCTTCTAGATCTAGTCTTTGTAAGGTTTTTGAGTGATCGTTTACACGCCGAGATTCTATTTTCGGACTCAGACAACCTCGACAGCTCTCTGAATCAGCTAATACATTTCTCTCCCTTCTCTTTCATATTTAGGGTTTCATTTCACTTAGGGTAATTAGTTACAATTATTCCTTACTGTTTTATTTTACTATATGCAAAGTTTTAGTCCTCCTAATTAGATTAACATTAATACCCTATACTCATTAGTCATAGGACTTATTTACATATTTGTTAATCAAGTACAACCAAATCAAAGAGTACATCGACGTGATGACAACACAACTAGTGAGAGGAACAACGACTCAAAGAAAGGTGAGTTAATTTTTTAACCTATAATATGAAAAATATGAAAAATCCAACTTAGGGGGTTATTTTTGCTAATTTTGTAGTCATAATGTTCACAAGGGATGGGCTTAGGTGTATTTGGATTTTATTTCATCAAAAATGGTTGTTTTTTTGTCTTTTTTGAACTTTTTAGATCTTAGGGTACAGTCGTCCTTTTTAGACCGAACCGCCACTCTGCATAGGTAGTGGCTACGTAACCGCCACTCTACATAGAGGGGTGGTTGCGTAATTTTTGAGGAAGAGGCTAAAATTGACCAAGTGTGAATAATTTTTTTAGTTTTTATATTGTTTTATGATGTTTTTGATGAGCTTATTATGCATGAGATGTTTCTAACTTTCTCTTTTTGATGTTTTGGTGAATTCAGGGACCATATATTAGATGGAGTAGATCCAGAGTGTGTGATTGACTTCCTCTAATCTTAGCATCTTACTCGGGTTGAGAGGATATATTACATAGGGCCTGGATATGGAGGATATCCTAGACACAAATACTTGCACCACCCAATTATTTGTTAGCTTATCCATTGATTTATTGTAACGTATACCGGAACACTTTCCAACTTCCCGAGGTCGAAGAGAGTGGAGTATCACTCTTGAAGATGTCTACAAGATTCTGGGGGTTCCTATCACAGAAGTAGACTGATATTATCTAACGTTGCTTCTACAAAGATGGTCGCGCCAATGAGCCACATATATGGGAGATCTATTGGCACATCATACTAGTGCCAAACACGACATGCGATTATTATCGGTTGCCTTTGCCCCTATTCCCTCCTTGCATAAGGCCATCATAAGCATTTTGGATTCGTGCTTGGTTGGGGACAAGGGCGGGGGCAAGTTACTTTATTGTTGGGTTCGATTGTTTAGAACATAGAGCAAGATGGCCATATTTACACATGGGGTATAGACATATTAGGAGCTATATACCATGATATCTATAGGATTGTTAGACTAGGAGAAATATCCCTTAGTCATCCTTCACTTGTTATGGGATGGGTTTACGAGAGTATAATCCCCTATCAGATGGGTGTTAGGATTGCAGACCCTAGGGCTATCAAAGCCTCAAGATGGATAGTTATGGCCCCATAAAGAGGCACCATCGGTGAGTTTCCACACTCACCACAGATGACATGATTACACAGCCATATCAAGACATGACCGGCATATTAGAAGAGGATGTTGTTATTGTATCCAAATTCAACACTACCACATAGTTATTGGACATGACCAACAGAGTCAAGGACCATCCAGTTCAGAGGGTTCCCAAGAGTTTGGGTTGCCTTACATTGATGCCCTCCCAACAATTCCTATTTTTAATCACGGGATTCGAGAGGCTAGATATTTCCCTAAGGACAAGCTCAAGTGGGTCATCACCATTCCCGGAATCCCGATTAGAATTGTGTAGGCTAATCCAAATCCAGATAGAACAATGGTTTTTTATAGATTGAGGTCATACTCATGCATAATGGGGAGGAGGAGAATGAGGCCAAGGGGGAGACTCAAGAGGAGTAACGGGATGATATACAAGATGATAGTGATAGCGAGTGGAGAGCATGTAGAGTCCTCCCAAGCAGCGGTGAGGGCCAAGGAGGAGGTAGAGAAGGAGATTGTTAATTCAAAAGAGCCTCTCTCACATGAGAGAAGGAGTGATGAGTAGTCTATTATAGGAAAATGAGTGGCTTCGAGGAGATCATAGCCAAACACGTACTCGTAGTGGCTTTGTCACAACGACCAACACTAGTAGATCCATCCCTGGCAGCCAAGAGATATGAGTATGTTAACACTCTTCACTCGACTCTATTACTTAGACTAGAAATGTTAATGAATTAGGCATTATACTAATTTTTTTTTTTGTTTTTCAAAAGTTTTCTAACTCGTCGTTACTTTCTTTTGTAATTCACACCACCACCGTTGACGGTTGGTGAGATCTTATTTATAAAATACTTGTTGATACCTTTGTGCATCCCATGGGCATGGCACGAGATGAGATAATCGTGGACTTAGGGAAGTTGATCATGATGGGGCAACACACCGATGCATTTTCTCCTGTGTGGATTGCAAGTGGGATCCATGACCAAGATAAGGACTGAGCTCACTGCGTATCAGATGGTTGAGAGGAGGTAGCAACATGAGAACTCCCACAACGAGGCCACCACTGAGATCACCTACCTCCTCATCTCATAGTCACTCTCACAGGTTTAGGCATGGAGGCTCTCACTCCCATCACATGATTCGTAGTAGGAGTTCCACCCATACAACTTCATCCGGATCCCATAAAGAGGGATAGGCCACGGGCCTTTATTGCTTTAGATAATTTTTTATTTCATATGTCTATTTGTTTTGGATTTTGTGCTCATTGCATGAGCGTTTGAACATACTTAGAGTGTTATGGAATTGTATACAAACTCAATTATTATAGATATATATAAATATATGCTTCTTTTTGGCTCGGATATCGTGTGTAATAGTTTACTTGCTTATGAATTTCTTCATTTGTGTACTCTTAGATGCGTAGAATCTGTTATGGGTTTTATATGCTTTTATGAATGCATGTATGGACAATGATGCAAATGCATAACAGAGTGATCTCTTTCCTTTTTTTTTTTATATATGTATGTAATGCATATGAGGACAAATTGCAAACTTTAAAACTTTGGTTCTCAAGCAATATTTGTTATTTCTATTTTATTGGAAAATTTGATAAAAGTGATGTGATATTGAGATGAACTCATTCCATTCTTAACTCCACACAACCAAGAAGATACGAGGGTTCAACATCGAGAGTCAAGAAGGATGCGAGTCACATAAATTTTATGAATGAAAGTGATGATATAAAGATAAGGTTTTGACTAAGACATAATTAGGAAACTACAACTCAACTCTAGGAAAGATTAACCATCCAGTTTAAAATGTAGTTTTCTTGTAAGTTTAACTAGAGTTAGACCTGTAGATGGCCTCCGATTGGTAAAATTTGGTTTTTTCAATTAGCTCTTTTATAGCTTATAAATCTAACTCATTTTCTGATGATTTCAAAGGACTTAAAGCACTTTTTACTTGTTGAATTGTTTAAAACTTATTGATTTATTTGAAAGGACCCCCTATGTCTTGCCCCATGCTACCAATAAGAAGCATGGGCTCATCACCAAATACAAGACACATGTGAGTAAGGGAACTTCCTCCTTTCCTAGCCTCATGGTACCTGTAGGAAGCATGGGATCATCACCAAAGACTGGTGGGGCAAAGAAGTGTGATTTTATTTGCAAAATGAAATTATTTTGTATTTATTGTTTGTTTATATATATTTTTTAACTCTATTTATTTCTAAACCTTTTGCTTTAGGGAGGGAAAAAATTCCGCTAGCCTCAACCCCACATAACTAGTAGGATACAATGGATCACCACCGAAGGTTGGGTAAGGCGAATAAGTAACCCATATGAAATTATTTAGATTACTTGGCAAAGTGCAAATTAACATGTAGCAATGAATATGATGTTCATTAATTTATAGTCATTTAATTATCGACCTAGGGACTTAAAATTTCAATATTGTCAGTGTTGTATGCACATTATACGATGTTTGAGGAGTGTAAAGGTAAATTTCTATCACTATAATTAGGAAATAAAAATACTAGAAATGAACTAGATTATGACTGAAAGTAAATACTATGGCCATGGCAAATCATGTAAAAATATAATACAGATAAAGGAATAAATTGCTGCAATTATAACCATGCAATGAATTAAAGCAACAAACAAAATGAGAGGGTTAAGCAAACTGCAAGTGAGCCCTTCCTTATGTGTTAATCCCTTCAAGGCCTGTGTCGATAACAAATTAATAGAACTCAGATTCTTATTTCATCATCATGAATATTACAAATGGAAGAATGTATCAAACTCTCTATCTATGGATCAATCTGTCTTACTCTATTACTATATATATTACTATCACCTTTTACAACATTAATATTTCCTTTTAAAATCCTTCATTACAATAGAGGCATAAAGATATGGATTCATAATAGGAGTTACTGATTGCTTGCATAAAATATCATAAACAAAAAATCCATAAATTTGCATACAATGAATCAAGGAGATGTTCTAATACAATCACATAACTTAGCTAACTGATCGATTAAAAAAACAATCATTAAATTATAAATTGAATCAACTAGTTCTTTATTTGAGTTACAACACATAATCAGGTGATGGCATTGAATCTTCTTCTTGCTTACATAACTACTTCTCTATCAACACGTGATAGCTTCGGGAAAAATTTCGTGTTATTCATTTTCCTAAGAATCATGGCTTTATATATGTGTGTGACCTCCTTTGGTTGTAGACACTTAGCTGTAGGCATTTCCCTTTAGCTGCATGTCAATTGTTACAGACATTTACCACTACATTTTGAATGAGTCTCTTTGGTTGCATGTTACTGGATACACATAACAACTCTTTAGCAATCAAGGTTGATATTTATTCAAAGCACTATTTAACATCACATTGCATCCAAAAGAATAAATGCATACCCATAATACATAAAATAAAGTAAACTTAGTAATAATTATATTAAATAATATATGTGTCATAATTTCAAGTCATAATGGAAATGTTCTGTAGTATAGCTGGGAAATACAATTTCAGTGGTACACAATGGATTATAAAAATACACTAGATGAGGTGTTTAAACAAGAAATAAAATGACTCATCACACCCCCAGACTTAAGTTCTTGAATGTCCTCATTCAAGATTCTTTGGGTTCCTCAGCCGGCTTAGGATCTTCCTGAATGATGTTACATAGGCGCCTGAAGTTAGTGGGTGTAGATGTTCCTTCTGGCTCACTGAAGAAGTACCATGTATTCTTTCTGTATCTTTCCATTATCCTTTCTTGTATGTCCTCGTGTAGTTCTATGTTTCCGCCAATATGGTATAGGATAGTGGAAAATTGGTGGATAATAACCAATAGGAAACCAAGTTTTTCCACATCCCTTAGAGACTTCAATATATGCATTTATCCTCCTAAAAGTGGGGATGATATTATGATAAGAATGCATTTCCTTCCTCTACATCTCTTGTGACATTTATTCCCATCTTACCCTATAGGAATGTACTATTTCCATGCCATTAAATTTAATGTGGTTTCTGGCTTCATCATGAGCTTCATGTCTCATCCGATAAACCCTCTATTTAATTTCCTAAAATTTCATATACTTCCCATATTATTCAATCATGGCTTTGGTATTTCCATCCTCTTCCCTTATCATCAATGGTTTCACTTTACATAAGTTTCTATAGTCAACCATTTTATTCTCTCTATACAAATCATTGTTAAAATAGGAACATAATTCCCTAATTGGAACATCTCCAATGTAGAGTATTGGGATCCAATCCTATCATATTCCAAGGCATAATTGTATTGATATAATTCACATAAAAGTAACTGGATTTCATGAGGCATTTTCATATATATCTTAAAGAAAGGCATGGCTCCACTAATATCAAATGGGATATCATTGTTGATACATGTATACTTCAACTGCAAAATTTTTTCTTTCAAGAAGATAGCATAAATGTTAGATGATGGTCTACATTTAAATATTTCATTTGTCACTTGAACTCATTTCTTCCTACTTTTTCTTGAGTCTTTCAATTTCTTTGTCCCTTTCCTTGAGCTGTTTATCCTTCTCTCTGTAAGATCTTGCTGATGTTGGAAGAGTAATTATTCCTTCTCCCTTTCCCATCTACCCTGTAACCTAACAACATAGTCTTCAAATTTTTGCACCCAGTAATCTAACAAAGTTGTTTCATTCTTATGCTTTTACAAACTAGTTTGGGGAATTTTTTAAAATTTCTATGTTACTAACTTGTGGCTATAGGCTATTTGGTAGCAATGTTGGGGAAACATGATCTGAAACTTCATGAACTATATCTTGAATAACTACATGACTATCCACTTGTATGGTCTCAATATCCTCATATTGGGGTTTTGTCTCAAGTTCATTAACAATATTTTCTATTGTTTCCTCAACATGTGGTGGAAAATCATCCACAATATCTATGTCAACAATATGTGGCTTAAGACTGCATGATATAGTACTTCCTCTATGTGTTCTTCATTAACTATAGAAAAATGTGGTGAACTTGTCTACTTTATTTGTCAATACTTCACCTTCATGTTTTTTATGGGTCTCCCTAACATGAATGGCCTTTGCTTAATCCCCAATTGGTTCAAGCAGGCTCTCATGAATATGTTGTTCATCATATTCCTCCTCCTTTGTTTCTTCCATTTCCTTAGTAGTGTCTTCCATATCCTAATTTTCACATGTAATTTCATGACCACCATTCTCAATTCCCATTGGTGTATGTTCTTTAGTCTTTTCAACCTACTCTACATCACTGTCTAGTGAAATAGTAACATTTATCCTAGGCTTTAAAGTATTGGTATTTTTAGTGTGAAGCCTATGGGATTTCCTAGACGTTTAAGGGGATTTTCTTGAGGAATTTCATTTTCCCTTAGAGGAAGAGGACTCAGGTGTAGATATATTTAGAAAATTTTCAACAACAAGAATATTTTTAGGAGAGATGGGCCTAGGGGCTTGTTGGCTAGAAACTTTGTCTTATGAAAAAATTGGTGGGTTTCAAGCCAACGCTATGGGAATATAAGTCCCTCTACTTGAACGATGTAGCTTCCGTATGTGCATGCAAAAATGGTGGATTCTAATGGTGGCCTTTTGACTAGAGATCCAACAGGGACACTCCACTGACCCTGTGGCAAAGCTAGCAATTTCTCACTAGAGAAGAACTTTGTCTGAGAAGGGGAAAGGAGTGAGAATGGAGGTAGGAGAAATTAATGTTATGAGTAGAATATCAGATGCCCACACACATTAATTAGAAGTCTCGTTTACATGCATTTATAATTGGAAGAGAAACAAATATGTAGGAGAAGCTACAAGACCAAATGAAACTCATTGATCACAAAGTACCAATTAATTCCTCAATCAAAAAGAAAAAAATCCTTCTTTTCTTATTGAAGCTTAAGCAGAGTTTGTACATAGCTTGAGGATGAAACAAATTTGAGAAAGAAGAGAAGAATAGAAGAAGTGTGGCGTTTTCCATATTTTCTAGGTACAGAGCACTCTGGTCTTTTATGAAATCAATCACTCCCCTTTGAATAACATTGAGAATTCATTATATCCTTCACAAGAAACCATTACAACATTACAAATCATTCACACCTCTTTGAATTCCTCTATCATGAAGAAAACACTCATGATGGCTAAAACCAGACCTTCCAAAGAAACCATTACATTTGATTTTCTAGTTTAAATCTAGACCATTTGATTTGCTCCTCTAACTTTGAATTTGGGCCGTCCACATGGTAGGAGAGGATTGGAGTGGTTTTGGGGGGAAGCCTTTCGCATTTTGTGATTTTTTACGAGATTTGGCAATTTGGAACAAATTGGCCCATAGCCCTACTTTGAATTTTCAACTAGGACACATGGCACATTCTTATTGGAAATGGGATCATGACCCTTTCCTTAACATTTTAACCTTTTTGGAAAAAAGGCTCAAAACTTGATTTCCTCCGTCGGCCCCGCTTCTGATTTGACTTTTCAACTTAGACACATGGCATGCTCACGATTGGGAACGTGGGCGCAACTATTTTCTAAACCTTTTAACCTTTGACCCTTCCTTGCGGGCTCAAGATTTGAATTTTCCTCACGAGCCCGATCGGGCCGTGGGTTCCTTTGATTTTTCACCTTTTTCACAAAAGGCTCAAAAGCTCAAATCCCTTCGCTGGCCCGCTCATTTGAATTGACATTGCCACAAATGAGCTTTGCCTTTAAATTTTTTTCTACGACATGGTGATCTCGGTGCCGATCTGGTAATTTCCTTTTACGCCCTAGAATTACGCCACTGCGACACGTGGAGCCATCCGCTGAGTCTTCCATACTTAGCCAATTTTACTATTATTTTGAACCTAGGACACGTGGAGAGCCCGCACTCAATTGAAGACTGCCCCCTGCGCTTGGAATTGCATCGTTGCAACACGTGGAGCCATCTACTGAGTCTTTAAAGTATAACTAGACTACACCAATCAGAGAGACCCACGTATCATTTGGGGATACTGAGGCAAAATTTGATGGGGAAAGAAATTCCCATCACTTTTGACTGTGAAAAAAAAACACAACCAAAACCAAAACCACACAACAACAAAGGGAAAAACACACCTATGAAAGCACCTATGGTACAAGGTGGGGGATAACCCACTTTTACTGATGATACAATTTCAAGTATTTCCCACTTTGAGGCAATTCTAATGGTGTTCCATCTAGGTATGAGAGGAGAAAAACATTCTCACCACAAGCTTCATGAATTTGGAACGGGCCAAGCCATAATGAATCAAACTTTCCATGGCTGCCTTTTGGTTCTATTCTCTTGTCCCATAGCAGGAAAAAATATCCAACCTTGAATTCTCTTGCCTTTTCCCTCTTGTGAAAGATCTTCTTTACTTTCAATTGGTTTTCCTTAATTCTATCCACCACTTGGCATCTGCTTTCCTCTAGCTTCTCCAAGAAGAGGATCCTCTTGTCAATGGAGTCTTTGTATTGACCATCTTCTATTTCTTGCAGCAACTTGAGAGCTGGCATCTCAATTGTGAGGGGAATCTCTGCCTCAACTCCATACAACATTTGGAAAGGTGACATACCTATTTCCTTCTTAGGAGTGATCCTATCATCCCACAATGCATCATATAATTTCTTGTGCCAGTTCCTTTTCTTCTCATCAACTAGCTTATGAACAATGGTAACAATGTTCTTATTGCTTGACTTAGCTTGACCATTTCCCTATGGATAGTAGTCAGAGGAGTGAGATAGAGAGATTCCAAATCCATAACAAAACTCTGTGAGCTCCTTGGAAGAGAAATAGGTGGCATTGTCTACAACAATCTTCTGTGGTATTCCAAAATGGACAATGATATTCTCTTTGATGAAGTTACAGACTGTTTTAGAGCTGGCCTGCTTGGTTGGAATGGCTTCCACCCACTTGGTGAAGTAATCAGTTGTAGTGAGTACATAAGTGTGCCCTACACTTGAATGAGGATTCAAAACACCAATAAAATCTAGCCCCCATTTCTGAAATGGTTCTTCAATCACCATAGGCCTGAGTGGCAATGTAGCTAGTTGTGGCTTTCCAACAAATTTTTGGCATGCTTTGCATTTGGAAACCCAATCTTGAGTGTCTACAAATATGGAGGGCCAATAATATCTTCCTCTAAGGATCTTATGTGCAGTGACCATTGTTGAGAAATGTCCACCACAAGCTTGATCATGATAGGCCCTGAGCAACTTTTCTTGTTGCTCCTTATCTACACACCTGAGGAAACAACCATCTAGGCCTCTCTTGTAAAGTGCATGATTCCAGATCACAAACTTGGCTACCTTTACCTTGATTTTCCTTCTTTTTTGCAGTCAAGATGAGGAGGGAATTCTCCATAAGTGAGGTAGTAAGCAATATCAGCATACCACTCATCAGTAGTGGTGACAAAGAGCACTTGTGGACTGTCTCCTAAACAGGTTGAGAAAACACCATATTTTTCTCCTTACTGAGCCTTGAGGTCTTCATCTTCGACAATTAGCTTGCAAAACCATTTCCTCTCACCAAATTAGAAGGTATAATCTCCAAGTCAAACTCTTAGGTCTTTTCCATCCAACTTCCTCTCTTAGCCCCGAGATCTTGTTGAGTCAAAATGGACTTGATTACACTTATAGGGACCATCACCACTGTATGGGAATTAAAAATGTAGAATCTAAAAATTTTAACAAATAAGCGTTAACCACCGCATAGGCATGTTTCTCCAATTGATTGTACTTTAGCTCATGATTTTTCAAGGGACAACTCATGAAAGCAATGGGCGCTTCCAAACCTTCATCATTTTTCGAGCAAGGACAACATAGAGTGTATGTTCTAAAGCATAGCAATACATGATGAACTCCTTGTTGAAATCTGGAGATACAAGAGTTGGAGGTTTGGAAATGGCTTTATTTATCTCCTCAAATGTTGCTTTTCCTTCCTTATTCCACTTAAAACTTGCTTGAGGCTTCATCATGGAAGTTATATGTTTAGTCGATTCGAAAACTTAGGCACAAAATGACGAAGAAAGTTTACCTTTCCAAAAAAAAAAAAAGAACTCCTTCTTGCTGGTTGGTAAGGATAGTGCTTGAATAGCTCGATCCTCTCAGGATCAATGTGTGCTCCATGCTTGTTCACAATGTGTCCCAACAACTTACCTTCTGTGACTCCAAAAATGCATTTCTTAGGATTTAGAGAGATGCCATGTCTTCTACATCTTACAAGGACTTGATCCAAATGACGATATGATCTCCCCTCCTCTTTGAGAAAAATATGAGGTCATCCAGTAATGACAATGCAATATTTCAAATATTTTAAGGTCAACCCCATTTCCCTGCGGAAAGTGGCTCTAACATTGATCAAGCCAAAAGGCATTCTGTTTGTAGGAAAAAGTGCCCTAAGGTGTTGTGAAGGTCGTTTTTGCAATCCTCTTCTACCACCTTGATTTGGTTGTACCCTCGAATCCATCAAGCAAAGAGAGCATTTCAGATCCAGTGACTGCTTGTAAAATATGATCCATGATTGGGAGAGGGTAGTTATCCTTGAGAGATGCCTGATTCAGATTTCGAAAGTCTACACAAATCCTTATTTCCCCATTTTTCTTCCTTACTGGCACTATGTTAGCCACCCATGTTGAATGGTGGATGGGGAAGATGATTCTAGCATTGAGCATCTTTGTCACTTCTTCTTTGATAACATCAGCAATATTTGGATTATAGGGCCTTTGTTTTTTCCTGAAGGGCTTAGCTCCTTGCTTCAAAGGAATGGAGTGGTGCATTTCCTTTGGCTGAAAAGATTTGAGTTCATCATAGGAATAAGCCAACACATCTGAGTATTTTTGTAGCGAGAGAAAAAAAAATTCTCTTCTCTTCAGTGAGAAACATTTACCAATATTAACCATCCTTGGATTCTCTGAAGTGCCAATTTTTTCTTGATCAAAATCAGATGGAAACTGAGAAGATTGCTTTTCTTTTTCTTGGATGAACTTGTCATGTTTGTCAAAGAGATCTTACAAAGAAACTAGGCCTTAGGGATTTTGTTTCCTTTCAAGTATGATTACTCCTCTTCATCAATCCCATCAACTCCCTCCTTCTCTTCTTTGGGAAATGATTCACGGTGTGGGTTTTCACTTCCTTCAAAGAAAAATATCATTGAAGTTATCCCTTTGTTCTAAGAAGGATAAGATCTGATTGTCATCATTGAAGATCTCCCAGTGATTTGCATTATCTAGTATGTCTTAGTCCAACACAATCTCAATGGTCACTTTATCCTTGCCAAAAGAGGAATGAGGTGTCACTAAGGAAGCTGACACAGTTAGGGAATCAGCCTTTTCATTTTTCTCCCTAGGGATAGCTTCAATGGAGAATACGTCAAAGGATTCAATGTTGTCCCTCACCTGTTTCTATAATGCTTGAGTCAGGGATTTTTACTCGATATTCTTGTGCCGACTTGCTTCACCATAATCTCTCGCATCACCTTTTCATCTCATCTTTTTAATTCCCATGTCCTCTACTACATTCATGCATAAGAGTAATGCTTCATACTGTTGTATTATTTGTATTGTCAAATTGCAGCTTGTAGGCAAAAAGATATATCTCATGGGAGGGAGAGTATAATAATACTACACCAGCCCCTGAACTTGCTCTGGAATGGCTGCCATTAAACTCCATTATCCAAATTTGATCTTCTTCTTCTTCTATGAGGAGTGGAAAGTTCTCTTCCTTTTGTGATGTAAGGAAGTAGTTTCCTAGCCCACCATCTTGAAAAAGGATGTTAGCTTTTGGATCATCAGATTTCCTTACTATGAATTTCATCTTCCTGACTGGTAACAACTTCTTCATTTCTCCTTTCATTGGGATAGTTGTAGATGACCAATCCATTTTTATTTCTCCACCTAGATCTCTACAAAAACTTCTACTCAACAACATACCAAATGATGCTGGGATGTCTGCCACTAGAATGGTCAGGAGTATCTTCTTGTCAGGGTAATCAACTAGTGCAACCTGAGCATCCTTAATCCTTCCTACCAATGGAACTTGTTTGGATTCCATTGAATAGCATGTGCCATTTACCCGGGTCAAAGTAAGACCAAGAGCATTTGCAACTTTTTCTGGCATCACATTATCTGAGGCTCCAGAGTCTATAATGCAATTGTTCAGCTGGAAACCTTTGATGAGAAGTGACAGGTAAAAAGGCTCAACTCTATTGGTGTTGGAGGCACTGAGGGCTAGCATGTTTTGAGAAGATGGTGTGGGAAGCAAGCCTTTAGAATTAGATATTGGGGATGTAGAGTTACCACCCCGGACTGCTTTGATGAATCTGTCAAATTGGGTAGGATGTGTTTGTAGGTATTCAATCTCAGAGAGTTGAACCTTGGTTTTTCTTGCATGCTCCACAAAGTCAAATGGAGCTATGGTAGATGAGGAAGAGGTTCCGGAGTGGGAGAGGATTTAAATGACAGGGATTTTGTTACTTTTGGTACTAGGTTCTCCTTTTCAAATGTAGTACTTGGCTTGGAAGGAGATGAGGATGTTGTCTTTGATTGAAATTTAGATGTTCTTGCAGAACCAGTATTTAGAAGAGACTTGCTCTTGATAACTTTTGAGTTGAGAGGAGAATCAAAAACTTACTTGGCACAACAACATTATCCTTGGCAACTAGTGAGTCTAATTTCTCTTTGGTTGATTCCATGGAAGGTGGTAGTGGTGATCCTCTGCTGATGATCTTGTTTTGTGGAAGCTTGGGAGAACAATCTTCTTTGCTCTTCCTATCAACTCAGAATCACTTCTGGTGAAACACCATTCTTGGATTGTTCATGAGTGAAAACAACACATGAAAAACTTAGATCTTCTTCATGACCTTCCTCCTCATCGTTAACATACTCAATTAGGCCATTGTGCATGTCAACCTCTTCAATTTCAAGATAGTTTTCATAGTCATCCATGCTTTCTTCTTGATTTCTCGATGTCTGCTCCTTCTAATTCCCCGTGTCACGAGATGACATTGATTGGTGGTGCTTCAAGAGAAATCCTATGAGGGGGTGGAGTGATTCTTCGTATATCGGGAGGATTTGGTCTTCTTGGAGAATTCCTCATTGTGATTTGTGATAGCCGCTTCTTCAAAGCAACTAGGTCATTTGCCATTTTTAAAACATTGGATCGGTGGGTGACCGAATTTGAACCCTAAATTTTTGCTTCCCATTTGGTCCTTTCGCTTTGCCGAAAGAATTAGATCATCATTAGTCTCAATCTGCAAATTCTTGAACTTCCGTCAATGTTCTTGGTTAGTCTCTTCGAGGAAGAAACCAACTTCTAGTGGAAATGCAAAGGTGATGAAGAACCTTTTCAAGTTGTTTTTAGGGGGACCACATCTTCGGATCCTTCTTGTCAACCTATTATACCTTACTACAAAATATCTCATTGATTCAGAGGTTTCCTTCTTCATTTGAACCAATTGGACTAGCAGATATCGATAATGTTATGTGTTCTTGAACCTATGTTCAAATGCACTTCTTATGTCTTCCCAACATGTGACAGATATTGGGGGAATCATGTAGAACCATTCAACAACCTTTTCTTAGAGCGACTCCACAAAGAGACTAACTGAAGCATCTTCATCTTCAACTCCCAACACTCCACAAGTGGTGATGAATGTTGTTACATGTTCTTCTTGGAGTTGAGAACCATCCCCTTTGAATTTTGGAAAGTTCTTTCTTGAGCCTCTTGGGAGGTCATGAAGTGGTTGTGGAAGGGCGAGTGGACCAGTATTCCTTCCCCATGGCATGTTAGGCCTGTGTACTTCATCTTCATGATCACCCATTCTATTCCTGTTTCTAGCCTCCAGTCTTGCTAAGGTTACTTCATTGCTGCTCTTTCTTCTACTTCGAGTTGGAGTCTTTCTATTTCTTCAAGTTGAGCTCTTATCTCCTCTTCAACAACTGCCTCTCTTTCAAGCTCTTCAAATGTGGGATCAATTTTTCCTCACCTTAGTTTCCGAGTGTATCTTCTCTCAGCCAGCGTGAAGATTTACGCTCTTCTTTGGGGTACTGGAATTTGTCTTTGTCTCTCCAATTCGACAGCACATTCCTCTTCCTGGTCTAGAATCCTAATGACAATGAAGTATTGATTGACACTTTGTCTATTGTGCCAAATGGCTTCTCTCAAATCAGAAGCAATGTCTTCTTGGATGTGAAAGAGTAAATTAGGTCTCTCAATAGGAGGATTTCCCCAAATAGCTATGATTTACATCCATGTAGTTTGTGTGATTATTCCATCTCCAAAAATTTTTCACTTAGAATATTTTTTTAATTTGATGACCCTGAGGTCATTTTTAGGTGCAGATGTTGCAAGATTTGCCCCATGGTGGGTGCCAAAAAATGTTGGCTAGAAAATTTGTCTTGTGGAAAAATTGGTGGGTTTCAAGCCAATGCTATGGGAATCTAAGTCCCTCTACTTGAACGGTGCAGCTTCCGTATGTGCATGCAAAAATGGTGGATTCCAATGGTGGCCTTTTGACTAGAGATCCAACAAGGACACTCCACTAACCCTGTGGCAAAGCTAGCAATTTATCACTAGAGAAGAAATTTATGTCGAGAAGGGGAAAGGGAGTGAGAATGGAGGTAGGAGAAATTTATGTTGTGAGTAGAATATCAGATGCCCACACACATTAATTAGAAGTCTCGTTTACATGCATTTATAATTGGAAGAGAAACAAATCTGTAGGAGAAGCTACAAGACCGAATGAAACTCATTGATCGCAAAGTACCAATTAATTCCTCAATCAAAAAGGCAAAAATTCCTTCTTTTCTTATTGAAGCTTGAGCAGAGTTTGTACATAGCTTGAGGATGGAAGAAATTCAAGGAAGAAGAGAAGAATAGAAGAAGTGTGGCATTTTCCATCTTTTCCAGGTACAGAGCACTCTGGTCTTTTCTGAAATCAATCCCCCTTGGAATGACATCAAGAAGTCATTATATTCTTCGCAAGAAACCGTTACAACATTACAAATCATTCACGCCTCTTCAAATTCCTCTATCATGAAGAAAACACTCATGGCGGCTAAAACCAGACCTTGCAAAGCAATGTTACATTTGATTTGCCAGTTTAAATCTAGACCATTTGATTTGCTCCTCTAACTTTGAATTTGGGCAGTCCATGTGGCGGGAGAGGATTGTAGCGATTTCGGGGAAACCTTTCGCATTTTGTGATTTTTACGAGATTTGGAAATTTGGAACAAATTGGCCCACAACCCCACTTTGAATTTTAAACTAGGACACACGGCACATTCTTATTGGAAATGGGATCGCGGCCCTTTCCTTAAAGTTTTAACCTTTTTGGAAAAAGGCTCAAAAAAATTGATTTCCTCCATTGATGCCTTCTCTGATTTGAATTTTCAACTTAGACACGTGGCACACTCGATTGGGAATGCGAGTGCGGTAATTTTCTAAACCTTTTAACCTTTGGACCTTCCTTGCGGGCTTGAGATTTGAATTTTTCCCCGTGGGCTGATCGGGGCTATAGGTTCCTTTTGATTTTTTGCCTTTTTCACAAAAGGCTCAAAAGCTCAAATCCCTCTGCCCATCCGCTCATTCGAATTGAATTTTCCACGACAAGCTTCGCCTTTTAATTTTTTTCTCGTGATGCGAGATATCTGGAGCTGATTTGGTAGCGCCCTTTCTTCCCTAGAATTGTGCCACTGCGATACGTGGAGCCGTCCGCTGATCCTTCCATACTTATCCGATTTTACTCTTATTTTGAACTGGAACACATGGAGAGCCCGCGCTCAATTGAAGACTACCCCCATAATTGCACTTGAAATTACGCTATTGTGACACATGGAGCCATCCATTGAGTCTTTAAAGTACAACTAGACCGCACCAATCAGAGAGACCCACGTATCATTGGGGATCTTTGAGGAAAAAAATTGACAGGAAAGAAATGCCCATCACTTCACTATGAAAAAAACACAGAGGAAGAGAGCTTTGTTAATCGAGTCCAATTTTTGAATTTTCTTCACAAGCCATAGGCATGAAGGAAAAACAATGATTTGATGACCTGAGCCATAGAACAAGTGAACCATTTCTATCAAAAATGGGAGGGGAAAATGATATTACGTACACAGACTAGGAAGAGGAGGATTTCTAAAAAAATGAGCAGCACGGAGGTTTAAACAACTCAACGGCACAATTTTAGATAATTTCCTAAATCTCAAACTTTCCTTAGACACCAACGAAGGGCGTGAGCTCAAAATTTTTGGATTTGGCTATGAAAATGTAGAGCTCTTTTAAGGAGACAACAAGTATTTCTCTGGAGATAGAGGTTTTGATGAACAAATGTTTCTACAGGTGTGGAAGATTATGTAGGAATATGTTTTTATGTAGGAATAGAGTTAGAAGCTATGGTTTCAAGCACATGTGTGGAAGAACCAGTTTGTGATTCTCCTCTTTTTCTTCCATTTTCCCAACAAATCATCAATGTGTTTTTCCTTAGAAAACTCTTTCCATTTTATTGTAGGGTGTTCCCTCTCTAATGCATGTTTGACAATCAAGGTAATAAGACAGTGATGAGATAATGCAGACCTCCCCCTCTGATACTCCTTACTCATTTTATTTAAGATTTCATGTAAGAAATTAGGGACATTAACATGTCTTCCATTATTTAAATGATTAAGCAATTTAAAATGCACAATATTCAATCTTGAGTACCTACCCTCACAGGTGAAGTATTTTATAATGTAGTTTGCAACATCAGCCCAAAAGGGTTTTAGGGAAGTGCATAATGTACCTTGTCTGTCACTTACAAAATTATCATCATCGTCACCAAATTCCATTTGAGCCTCATCTGGATTTACCTTTGTAGGAAACAAATCACCTTCTGCCGGAAGTCCTATTACTGCAGCTAGAATTTCATCATCCACCTTAACTATCAAACCCTTAATAGTGGCCTTTCCATCCTTGAATGTGGTAGCAAACTCTGTCACCATGGACTCGTTGAATCCCTGAAACTTATTAATATAGTCCATCCATCCACTATCATGGAAATACTACAATATTTGTGGTTGATTGAAAGTTATGAGTGGTCTGTAGGCTCATTTCAAATTAGGTCTCCTCCCATTTCGAATTTGGAAAAATTCTTGAGCTCTAAGAGGAAAAATATTGCAGTTTACGGTGATTATGAAAAATTTGAGTAAGTGTAAAGCTTTTGAGTACTTGATGATTTCAAATTTTACAACCGACTCACATGCAACATGAAAAGGCATGCATTAATTTCATTTGAGGGGTGCAAGTGTGTGAGGTGAGGTCATGTGACGAAGTGGGGTGACATGGGTGAAAACTCATATAATGAAAGGCGGTGGCATATTATGGCTTATAAAGTCACTCATGACATGACACAAATATTAATCACATATAATTATTCTATCGCTACTTTATTAAAGTGAATTAAGTGCACTTATCTCAAGAGGTGCATTGGATGATGGTGACATGTGCCTTGTCATAATTTGTGCCTTTAGTTGCAAGCAGATTCATCATGACACTACAGGTTGAGGTGCTTTATTATGTTACAAACATTGTATAGAGTGCTGCAAGCATAGGTAGAGGCATGTTAAAGGATCCTTAGTAAAATTAGTTAATTCCTAGAAAGGGAAGGCTGATTTTTTTCTCTGGTGCCAGTCATCTTCATAAGTACTCGTAGGTGCAATTTTTCCTTATTTTCTTCATGTAATCACAAGTTATGCTAATAGGAAAACAAATCAAGGGTTTGTTGTATGCTACTATAAGTGGAAATTTATTCTTTGCACCATCTCCTTCTATCAAAGACCATGCACTTCTTGCAACAAATACACCAAATCCTACAAAACAAAAATTCTAAGAAAACAAAACATGTTAGTTGAGTGGTGCTAATCACCAAGAGGGCTGATCACATCAATTTTATCGACCCTTGAAACATTCAACAAGATGAATATACCAAGGCTACAAAAATTCTCATTCTTCAACAACTTCAACAGTGAACTAGCGGTTCAACTTTTGACCTTACTTATGATGTTCTCATCCCCATCCTCCCTTGACCTCCTCGAGCCTTTGCATGAAGGTGCTTTTATTAGTTGGATTTTTGTACAACCTTAACCTATGACCATTCACCAATTGTTTGAATCTCACATTATCTATGGCAGTGAGTTTCATAGATCCATTGGGAAATATTTTATTAATCTCATATGGGCCTAGCCACCTTTTCCAAATTTTTCCCATGCGGTCCTTGTACTCGAAGTCAAATAAGAGAACCCGATTACCTTCTTGGAATTATCTTGTCTTGATGAATCTGTCATGCCATTTGATCCTTTTATTTTGTATCACTTATGTATTATGCATAGCATGTCTCCTCATTTCATCTAGCTCATTGAGTTGGAGAATCCTCTACCTTTGAGCTTCAGAAAAATATATGCCTAGTTCAAGTGCATTCCTTAATGTCTTATGCTCAAATTAAATAGGAAGAACAATAATCTTCTTTGTACAAAATCTCGAATGGTGTAAAGTATAATGTTGTCTTCCAAGTTGTGTTGAATGCCCAAAATGCCTTTGGAAGTCTATATGCCCAATCTCTCTTGTGGAGTGCAATATTTTTGTCAATATGGCTTCTATTTCCCTATTTTTACCTCAACTTGACCATTAGATTGGGGGTGATAAGGTGTAGAATTCTTATGTCTGATTTCATATTCCTTAGCTAGATCAAAAATAACTTCAGTAGTGAAGTATCTCCCTTAAATTGTAACAATTTCTCTTAGTAATCCATACCTTGTGAAAATGTGGTCATATAATAATTTAGCAACTTTCTCACTCTTATGATTTGGCAGTGATTTCACTTTTTCCATTTAGTGAGGTAATCTGTACACACCAAAATGTACTCTTTCTGCTAAGATTTAGGATCTATTGGACCAATGAAGTCCAAACCCTATTTGTCAAATGGTTGCAATACTAACTGAGGCTACAGTGAAATCTCATCTGACTTGGTAGGCTTACCCATTCTTTGGTGTTTATCACACCTTCTTGTATACAATGTTGCATCTTTGTGTAGTGTAGTCTAGTAATACCTTTTTTTTAACACTTTATGTGTTGTTATTTTTACATCAAAATGTCCTCCACATGGTTCACTATGGTAGGATTTGAGGACATCATATATTTATTCATCATCTATGCATCTCCTCATAACATTATCTTTCCCCATGTGAAATAGAAAACCAATTATCCAAGAAAAATTCATACTTTTCTTAACAATGTATTTCTTTTCAGAATATAAATAGTGTGGAGGTGTCTTACCTGAGACTAAATAATTAGCTATATCAGCATACTAGGGTGTTCTAGTGGAAATGGAAAATAGGTGCTCATCTAGAAAAGATTCATCCACTACTTTTTCTTCATTATTATTCTCCATTCTTGAAAGAAATTTAGCTACAACATTGTCCTTACCAGGCTTATCCACAATGGTGACATCAAACTCTTGCAAGAGTAGTAACCATTTGATTATTTTGTTGCTTACAACTGTTTTTTGATTAAATATTTAATTGTTACATGATCAGTATGAATGAATACTAGATAACTTGTGATGTAGTGCCTGAACTTATTGATAGCATAAACCACTGCTAAGAATTATTTCTTTGTGATTGTATAGTTGAGTTCAGTGTGTTGTAGGTTCTTACTGACATAGTAGATTGTGTAGTTTAGGATTCCATATTTTTGTCCTAGAACAACTCCAATGGCATGATCTAAGGCATCAATATGAATGTGAAATGGAAAACTCCAATCTAGTCCTCTTAACATAGGTGCTGAAGTCAACATTTGCTTCAAATTCTGGAATGCAACCTCACATTTCTCAGTCCACTCAAAGGCAACATATTTTCCCAGTAGGAAAAATAATGGTGTTACAATCTTACTGAAGTCATGTATAAATATTCTATAATACACAACATGTCCCAAAAGTAATCTCCTTACATATTTTTACTTCTTTGGTGTTGGAAGATTTATAATCATAGATATTTTTGTTGGATCTACTTGAATTCTAGCAGTTGATAGATAATGCCCCAACACTATTCCTTCAGACATCATCATGTAACATTTTTCGTTGCTTAAGGATAGGTTATGCTCCTTACATATCTTGAGAACTTTGTCCAGATTCTTCATTGCTTCATCAAAATTACTTCCATATACTGTAAAATCATCCATATATACCTCCATGTAGTCATTGGTTAGATCTGAAAAAATTCTCAAAACTTGCTCACTGAAATGTAGCGGTGCATTGCATAAACCAAAAGGAAGAACAAAATATGCAAACGTTCCCCATGGGCACGTGAATGTGATCTTATTCAGGGTCGCAGTGCAATATGAATTTAGTTGTAGTCATTACACCATCTAAAAAAGAAAAATATTTCTTGCCAAATGAGAGTGTCAAGTACCTGATCAATGAAAGGAAGTGGAAAATGATCCTTCTTTGTTCTGCGTTCAACTCTCTATAGTCCATGTAGATTCTCCATTTTCCATTCTTATTAGGTACAATGACAAGGGGTGACACCCATTGACTATCTAAAATTGGATATATGAATCCAACATCTAATAATTTTTTAATTCTTCTTTCACTATATCCCTCACTGTTGGATTCATTCTTCTTTGTGGTTGTCTTATTGGCTTGCAACTATCTTTTATGTATATCTTATGTGTACAGAGCTTAGGGTGTATCCCATGCATATCTCCATAGTCCCATGCAAATGTTGTCTTTTTTTCTATAGAAGATAAATTAACAAATTCTCTTGCTACATGCTCAGCATTTTGTTCACATTAAGTGGCTTGCCCGAAGTAATTTGCACTTGCTTAGAGAGATCGGTCATGGAGCATACACTATTGCTTATAGAATTCAATATACAATCATGTGGAAGAAGTTGGTGGAGGATGTAATTCTTACCTGGAATGTTCATAGTTCTTTGTTGCGGTAGGATTTGATTCTCAGGACAGCTTATACATCGTAATTTTCCATCTACTTCTTCATTCTTAGATAATTATTTTGCAGGATGTTAGAAAGAACAACATCCTCTTCTTGCCCTTTAATTGTGCATGAATTCTCCAACATCATGAATTGTTGAGCGAGGATTTTTCTTCTTCTATCTTTTCAACTCAAATGGTTTGGGCTTCTTCATTGAAACAGGTTGTGCGGGGAAAATCATGAGATTTTTTTCCACTTCCATTAGAGATAATCATATTACGAGATTTGCATCTTATGAATGCATCGGTAGTTTCAAACCATTGTCTTCCCGGAGGATATGATATCCTCCCAAGCTTGCTTTTGGTGAAGAACAATAAAATCAACAAGATGCTCCCAATATTCTACCACTAATATTACTTCCTCTAGGGATCCTTCGAGGTTTAACTATTGATCTTTCTGCGAGATCTGATGCAAGACTGTGGTTGTTGGTCTTAGTCCCTCTAACTTCAAGTAATCTATAATTTTTTTTTTTCATTACATTTATTATTATCCCCAAATAAATCAATGTGTTCTTGATCATTATGCCATTGATTGTGACATTTACCAAAGGACTATCTGGATCTATATATTTGGGAAGAATTGAGTTCCAAAGCATAATATCAACTATTTTTCCAATGGCACTCGCATAATAGTTAGATATTTCCTTTTTCTTCCTAGTATCTTTATGCATAGATCTTTAACCAAATTTTTATAGATGGTGATGCATCCTAGAATTTACCAAGGTAAAATCCCGTGCGCGTGGCACATCAATCAACCTAGGTGAGTGTTCACTGAAGTGCACAAAAGTACCATGCCCCTCTTTAGGGTTCCTGTTGCAGGATGTTAACATGATGAAGACTTAATGCATTCATATCCATAATTAATATATCATTCTATAGAGCATGTCCAGATTTAGATCTAAAGAACAACATGTTTAAATAATATCCATAATGAGATCAACCATGTAAGAACCAATTATACTCAGGATTAATACTCTGATTTAACCAATACACTTCATTATATTAAATGCAATAAATACACAGAAGCTCATTACAATAGGTAATACCATAAGCTTATGCACACATCAAATCTGGTAGCATAACTTCACAGTAATTTAGTTCTCACATAGTCCTTCTATTCTACGTAGATCATTACATATTTATAAGGGTGGGGAATTTCCCTTCACTGCTTGCATAACTCCAAAAATAGGTCACATGTTGAAAATAGCCATGCACCTTTACAATCATAACCACACATGTAAGTGCGCTAACAATAGACCTCTTCTAGTTAACTGGTAGTAACAATTCTATTCTTAGCCCACACCCATGCAAAGCACTTAGTATCTACTCTTCCAAAATATCTTGTGTTCTATGCACGCTATCTCCAAAATATCTTGTACATGTGAAAATGGCTAAGTCTGAATCTACCCTTGTCTTTCATGCACGTGTCCTTCCCTATCCTTTTGTGCCTTTGAATGCCCTGTTCTCACGTGTGAACCTTCTATGTGCCTTCTGCTAAGTATCACACTTTTTCTGCTCAACATTACCCCACACTAAACTACATTTCCACCCTGAAAATGGTTGCCTTTTAATATGGAATGAATAAAGAATAAGGAATGGATGAATGTAAATAATTACTATACAAAGAATAATTATTTACTCTGCACCATCCTCTGCTTCAATTGGAAGAATTAGTTATGGATATTCTTCTTTTATTTATGCCTCTAATGTCTCCACTCATTCATTAGGCCTTTTCCTTTTACTCGGAATATTTCTTTAATAGACTCTAATTCATCCTTGGGAAATTTCTCCCTTTTCATTTTGTAATACTAACATAATGTTAGACATTGTAGACATTATCCCTTCTAGAAGATCCATCTTCTGTGCTATAAGTTTCCCAAGTTCATCCAACCTATTCTTATGGGGCTCTGGGCCACTGCAAGGGCCTCACACTTTTTCTTTACTAGTTCCAGTATCTCCACGCACCCTAAGGTTTCATCCTTTATTTCCTTCATACCTCATTATCCTCTACCATGGTTCTTATTCTTATGAATTCCTCTGGAGATGTATAATTTAATGCTTAATCCTCTTTCTTGATCCTCCTGCAAGGTTTGGAGCAATGCATCATATGATGAAATTTTCCGCACTATTGTAGCCTTTTCCCTATCTTCCTCCTTCTTAGGGTCCTTTGGTGCTGGCATCTGAACTGGTTTCTCCTCAAGCACCATATCAACTAAAATGTACGCACATAGTGCATAGGTTTGAAGGAGCGTTTTGGGTACTTTGGGCTCTAAGTGTGGTCTTGCTTAGAGGACATGATCCCCAATCTCCTCTTTCATGTCGATAAGGACCCCATTCTTCTTCTACTCTAGGTCCTTCTCTCCTTTCAAGCATGCGATCTCTGCATATTTTTCCTTGATCTCTTCTCTTAGCACTTTGATAGTGGTAGATTTGTCTATGTTCCTCCGTGCCACCTCTGTAGATACTTTTACCAAGGCATTACTTACTTGTTCATCAGACATAATAGTGGGTTTTACGGTTATATGTCGGCCTAAGGTTCCTTCTTCAACCTTCTTGACACACAGGATTCTTCACATACATAAAAGTCTAGCTCGTCCATGTGTGTGTGCATAGACCAAAATAGTTGCTTCCTTGTGCACGTGGTGGTCATGTCTTCATCCATCAGCTCCCATCCATATAACTCCTTAGGGCTCACCATGCTTTGAAAATGGGCACGGACAATTTTACTTGTGTCCTCAACATAGCCCAAATCTAGAATAGTAAACTCTCCACTTTTTCTTTTAGTTCTTATCCCCTTAGGAACTGGAGCACCAAGATTTGGAGTTGGATCCTCAACGTCCTGAGTAGTATTTTTCTTGTCTCTTTTGTTTTCTATACCCCTTCTCCTTCATTCTTCATCCTCATCTTTCATTTATTCATCTTTGGGTTTTTCCACATCCTCTGGTTGTATGGGATATCCAGACGCACTCTCTTCATACTCTTCTACCTCCTCATTCAGCTTCAATTTTCTCCTTCTTTTGTCGATTGTCTCCTTCTGCGAGAGAGAATCATGGTGATCTCCATACTGATTGTGGAGTAGCACCTTGATTTCTTGTTCATCTAAACACCCTCTTAAAGCAGCATTCTTCAGGGTCTACTCCTACCTCCAATTATTCATCTCCTTCTTCTTGTGCAGGGCGGAGTACTTGCGCATTCATATTCTACCACATCTGAGGGTTTCCTTCGTCCTCTACATACCAAGTTGACATTGTCCTCATGCTCTTCCTCCTCATCATCTACCTATATAGGTTCAGTGGGATTTGGAGCTGTATATTCTCCACTTTGTATGCTTTCCCTTAGGTGGCCTTGGGAGCACAAACTCATTCTCCACATATTTGTTACCCTCCAAATTAGGCTTAAGATGAAGGTAGATAAGTGCGGCCCCACTGTCTCCAATCACCAAACTCATGGGCTTCATGCTTATCATGTTTGAAATTAACCTCTCAATGTAGGCAATCTAACTTTGGATATACATAAGTCTTATGTAGCATGTGGTAGTTGTAGTCTACCTTGTCTGCAACAAAATTTAGGTGTCATGCATTGTTGAACCAATGGAATGATGCCTAGAAGTAGCGCATTGTGAAGGCATATGACGGAGTTACACTAGGGGCTCCAAGTCCCATCCTTCATCGTAAATCACATGATGCAGAAGTGTTGATATACCATGAACTAGACTACCTTTCCCACCACCGAAGGTAACTCCTTGGGGATGCACCACTCCTCTTCAAATGTCGTGTGGAGCCTATCATACCACATCTCTACCCTCTGCTTGAATGACCCACTCATTGACCCTTCACACAAGTACTTCTCAAATATTTCCACAAGGGACTTATTCTGCATGGGGTACTCCCATATCTTGTTCTTTGGCCCATTAGGCACTCTAATTTCAAAAAATAACAAGGACACTAGGACAACACTCTTTTATCACCCTCAAAATTCCCCTCTTTTTGAAGTCAACTTTTGAAAATTTTGAGTCAATACCTTGGAATAATGGATCACGTCGAGCCTGGTATTGTTTGCAGTTTTTCATTCCATGGAGAAAAATTAGAAATTCGGGTGTAAAGGTGGGGTTTTCCCTTTCTTATTATTTTCCATAGTCATGAATGACGGGCGTATCCTATCAATTTTTTTCCCCAACATCCATGGGTAGTACATGGACATCTCTGATTGGATGTGGCGTGACCATATTTCAAGCGGTAGTGGAAGCCTCCACACATTCCAATGGCATAACTCCAAGGCGGGGCCCAGAGGAAGTTCTCAAATAAGCACGGCGTTCATGTGCCCCAAGTCCAAAATGAAAACAGACCAAGCTTGAATTGGCTAAGTATAGAAGGTTCGAGAGGACGGTGCCACATGCCTCATTGACGCAACTTCAGGGGTTAAAGCCAAGTGTGGTTCCCCAAACTTACGTCGGCCCTCCACGTGTCCCAAGTCCAAAAAGAGACAGAGCCGATTGTTTAATTGACTAAGTATGAGGGGTTAGCGGAAGCCTCCATGTGCCTCAACGATGTAATTTCAGAAGTGAAACCAAAGGGCCAATCTCTAAATGAGTGTCAGCTCGCCACATGGTTAGAGTCAAAGGAGAGACAGAGTTGGTTTTTGAAACGTTCAGGACCGGTGGAAGGAGCCACGCATCAGCTTAGCGCCCTTTCAGGAGGTGAATCCAAAGTGAAAAATCAAATGAGTGCCAACTCTCTATGTCTAGGGTTCAACATAAGTCAAGTGGGAAGTAGGCCTGAATTGGCTAAATATAAAATAACTGGTAGAGCTCTCCACGTGTCTCTATGACACAACTTCAAAGGAAGAATCAAGAGTGGGTTCCCAAGTGTGTGTGGGCTCGCCACATGGTTAGAGTCAAAGAAAGGGCAGAGATGGCCATTGAATCGGCTAAGTATAGAAGGGTTTGCGGAAGCCTTTATGTGTCATCTTGGCATAAATTTAAAGGAAAAATCTAGAGGCAGGTCCTAAATGTGTGCTTTGAGCCTCCACGTGTCTAGGGTCAGACATATGACCCCAAAAAAAGGGACTTAGTCAAAAATGCAAAAATATTGAACTGGCCCGCAAAGGACACGTGGCCATGTTTCAAGCGTTAGCGGGGAGGTGGGCCCTTTTTGTGTTTTGATGTTGTTGAAAAGTCAAAGTGGGAAAGTGGGCCATCAGAGTGATTTGGGAATTTTTGTTTTGTTTCCATAAGGTAAAAATTCAAATATTAAGCCCACATCGAAAGTTAAAGTGCGAAGGCGGCCCATCAAAGTGATTTGGGAATTTGGGTTTTCTTTCTATAAGGAGCTTAAAGTTATAAAGTGACTGCGGCCCCACCCATGCCAAGGTAAAAATTCAAATGTTGAGCCCGCATCAAAAGTCAAAGTGGGGAAGTGGGTCGGTGGAGCAATTTGAGTTTTTGAGCCCGTGTTGAAAAGAAGTAAAATTATAAAAGTGACCCGTGACTCTGTCACCACTCAAGTAAAGCCATGTGTCAAGCCCGTATCAAAAGTGGGTGGGTGGGCCAAAATGTTCAAGTGTCATTTCTCTAAAAGGCACAAAATGCAAAAGGCATCCTCAGGCCCACTTCAGTTTTAATCTCTCCCACATGGATAGCTCAAATTCGAGTTTACAAAGGTAGATTAAATGGCTATGATTAAATGTGTCTGGTTTTTCGCCAAGCATGGAAATGGCGAGGCATTAGAGAATCTCGGACATCGGTTTCTCTAATCAGTTTCATCATTTTTGTAACCAAATGTAACCATTCTTGGGAGCTATTTAATGGCTTCTCCACACCGTTGTTAGGGTTGGATCCTAGTACTCTGTAAAGGTAATAGATTTGAAGTAATCAATACATAAGTTTTCCCTTTCTTCCTCTACTATTCCTTCTTTCCTTGTCTGAATATTTGGGAATCATCCATCTTTTATGATAGGAAACTTTATGTTCTTGTTTATATGATTTACTGTAACTTCACGTCTGCATGGAATTATATTGGTTATGAAAGTGAATGATTCTATTCTGCATCTCCCTGGTTCAATACGTATAAGGTTATACTCTGCTATCTATATTTCTTAAAGGTATTGTTATGTTCTTCCTTCCTCATCTCCTTAATTCTTCCATTCTTTTGTATTGATGATATTTGGGTATAAAACATTTCAAAGTATCACAAATCCACACTTTGAAAGTTGTACATTTGTATATAATTTTGGTTGCTTGCTTTCAAGGAACCTCTCCCATTAAAGAGGAGGGAATTGCTATCCCATGACCGTGGTTTTTAAAAGTATCATTTTAAAAACCCAACAAAAACCAAAGCTGATTCTCTCACCTATGGGTTCTTCCTCGATGATAGTCTCTGCAATGTAGCCTGATATGTTGTAAATTGTTCCCTGTGACATTCTCCTTGCAATGTGTAACCACATTATGTTCACCTGGGACCATCTTTCTTGATCATTCAATTTGGTGACTAGATGTGCATTTTTGTACCCATTTGGTTACTTCTTTAGTTTGTTGATATCCATTCGCGTGGACCCTTGGTGTACCCTAACTCCTTCCATGTCTCTAGGATTGCTGATTTATCTATCAAGTCACTATTCGATCCACTCATGTGCCCCTCAATCATGTTATAGTTAAAATTAGAGTAGCTGTAATCCTTACCCTGTGTCCGACAAAGTAGAAAAAAATTTCATGTACCCTACTCATCAACCACTGTACAAAGGTTCATACTTGCCAAAATATGGAAGCTCGTACAAATGGTAAACTCCAATCTACTTTAGCATCTTCTCTCCAACATCATCATACACTGACATGTCCTCTGTTGTGTGCTTTTTTGTCTTTGTATTCAACAACACATCCAATTCCTTTTTGTTATCTAATGTGCGGTGGTTGTAGTCACTTATCTTGCACTTCCTGGACATGAGAATCCCATTCTTGTCCCACTATCATGCCTTCTGGGTATTACATCTCTAAAAATTACTCTCGGGAGCAATTTCAACCTCTGCTTCCACCTTCTTCTTCCCTTTGGCTCCTACGGTAGGTGCTTTCTTTGGTGCCATCTATAAATCACAACTTTTTGTCCTCTGTAGTGTGCAAAATCTTGCCTTCTACCTTCTGCAACGTGAAAACTCAAACCCTAGCTTAAATCCATGTGCCCTAGTTGAAATCACATGCCCTAGATATTTCACAATGCTCTACCTCACTCAAACCCTTCACCAATGGGGACGTAAGATTCTCCTACACACAAATATGCTCCTCATGTCTGGTTTCACACTCTTCGCACCTCAACATGATTCTCTTAGCTTGGTCGCACTTAGCTCTTTCAATTTTTGTGATTTACAATAGTAAAAATGAACTCGTATCCATTCCTTATATAGATTTTCAAAATTTTGGTGCATTTATTGCTCCTTCACCTACCAATAATCCTCATTAATTGACCCTTTTCACATTTTTCTACATACGGTACATCTTTGTGCCTCAACTATAACCTTTTAGTGTGCCTTCCTACCTTTTGGCTACAAGCTTCTCTTTAGCGCACTTCCATGTGCCTAAGTACCTCATCACTACACCTTCTCCTGGTAGTCTCCACAACCACTACTTACCTTGCATTATATTGTTCCTTCATTTATCTCCATCTATGGTCCTTATTTGGAAGCAATCTTGTTCACCAACTCTTCAAACTTTGAATAGCACATGTAGTAGGTCGTTCCTTTATGTGTACCCATTTCTCAATAACCACCCCACACCAATGGTATGTACAATCCTCTACATATGAAAATACTACAAGTGGTAATTAGATTCTTGAGTGAAAATGTACTTATTTCACAAAACACCAACTAAATTGACAAAGTATTATGACGAAGAAAGAAATAAATTAAGGAATACATAATTGAAAGCCTAATCTAAATGGTAATCTTGCCTTATTACAAACACCAAGAAGACTTATTTATAGTAGGGCTTCACTACTCCCCGTTGAAGTAACCAGTAACCGTATTCCATAAAGTGTTTCTAACTGACAAGATCATGTTTCAATTATGTGAGTGATAACATATGGTCCTAACCAATGTACTTTGAATTTTCCTGGGTGGCGCAGAAACTTAGAATCATAGAGAAGCACCAGCTATCCTATCTCAATCTTCTTATCCCTAATGTGCCTATCATGCCATGCTTTCTACCTAGCTTTTTCTTGCTTTTGAATCTAGCATGTTATTTTTTGTCGCTTATCCAACTTAATCAACTTATCAATCCATTATTCTAATGCTTTCTCATCAACTAGACATGTAGCGCGCACAATGTTGGTACTCAAATTTGTTCTCCTTTTCGAGTCTAAGCAGATCAAAGATATGGCATGAATGTTGAAGACAGATGAATCATGGTGTGTGTCATTTTGTAGCCGGGGATATGATCTAACGCACTCAGTTTTTGGAAAGATGGATAGCACTCAAATAGGACTTGATCTTGTCCTAACTTTTTTAGGTTGTGCCTTTCAACCAAGGTAAGAGAACCTATTTTGTAACCCTCAAATGGTGAAGGAGATGAAGATATCCCTCAATTTGTGTAGATCAGTATGGAGATGGCCTTGAGAAAACATGATCAATTTCCCATTATTCAAACTCAACAGAGTGTCCTTTACTAAATGATGGAAATGCTTTCAAGACAAGGCTAAGGCTACTAAAGACATGGTATGATCCCGATTTGCTTTGTGAATTTTTGTAAATGGATTGTATTCTCAAAGGCATACAAGTGTGAATCGATCAATTTTGAACTTCCACGATCGGGAAAAAGGAAAAATGGTAGAGGCCCACGATTTGGAAAAACTAGGGCACACATATAAATTTCATTCAAATTGGGAGAAAACAACAAGTTTATTAGCATTTGAAGCATCCAAGCAAGAGGGGAAAAGTTGCAGACCACTAATTTGAGAGAAAAACATTTCAGAGCACGTAGAATTAAGGAAAAGTTTAGGGCAAAATGGTGCAAGCTCAAAAATGGCACCAACATATAATACACAAAGAAGGTAACATGAATTCCATAGGAAGAACTACTTATGTGCCAAACACCAATTAAAAAGGTGTGGCCTTGTTTAACCACTTGTATGTTGTTCTATACGCCCAAAGTAATGTAGAAACTTTATCATCCCAATCCTTTCTTCCAACATCACAAATTTTTGTCAATGTCTAGCTCAAAATCTTGTTGAAAGCCTCAATACAGTCCCATTTTCTTGAGGATGATATGGTGTATTCTTATGGTGTGCAATCATGAATTCATCCAAAAATTCTGATTGTCTCATTCAGAAAATGTGTGCCCCTATCACTGGTCAAACTCAAAGGGCATCCATACCTTGTAATAATATTTTCCCATAGAAACCTGGCTGATGTAGTTGTTGTACAATCCTTTGTAGGTGCTACTTCTACCCACCTTGTCAAATAGTTTGTGTAAGTAATGATATAGCACGATCCAGTCCTGCGCGGATGGTGAAATAGGACCCATAAAATCTATAGCCCATTTTATCAAAAGCCTTGCAATATGCCTTACAACTTTTATAGAGGGTCTCCCACCATAATCCAACAAGTAGAATCTTGCGTGCGGTGACATCACCTGCAATACCACCATGAGCCTCCTCCATGATATCTATGTGCTCATGCTCTAGTACATAACGATGTAATACTTCATCCCAACCTAACTTGTACAGGTCACCACTAATCAACATAAACGGTGCCGCACGAATAGCAAGTTGTTTCTTATTTAATGATTTCATCGCATCTAGCACCATACTTGTTCGTAGAAAGACAACAATGTCCTCTAATTCTGATGGCATGTGTTGTAACCTGTATAACTATGCATCGGGCATGGTATCTTCATTACTGCACTTATTCTCATGACTCGTATTCTAGATAGATTTTTCGGTCCAGAATTACTTTTCCCTGGTTTTACCACAACTGTGAAATCAAATTCTTGGAATAAGAGTACCCATCTGCATATGCACCCATGTAAAATAGGCTTGTTTACCAAATAATTAAATTCCATATGATCAGTATAAAAGACAAATGGTGTTGCTTTAGCAGTCTTGTCTAAATTTATGTAGCACATAAATCATCGACAAAGCTTCATGCTCTGTAGTTGTATAATTCTTCTATGTAGGAGTCAACTTTATCCTAGAAAAATAGATAGGATGATCTATAATACATTCTCCAGGATGAGCCAACACCACACCAATGGTCATACCAGAGGTGTCCACATGTACATGAAATATTTGGTCCCACAATAGAAAGCATATAATAGGCATTGTAGTAAGTTTCTCCTTCAATGTCTCGAATAAGCGTTGATGTGGTTCTCCCGATAGAGAACGTCCCTTTTCCTTTTAGTAACTCCTCCAAGGGTGCGAAACCTAAGCATACCCATTTATAAAATTTCTATAATACCCAGTATGTCCCAAGAATCCACACATCTCACTTTGACTGGTAGGCTCTTAGGGATGATATGACTACAACCTTAGCTAGATCAACCAACCAACCTTCTTAGCAAATGATGTGCCCTAATAGTATTCCAAATGGTGTAGAAAATACACATTTCTTGATGTTCAAAGAGATGCTTAACTACCAACATATTTCAAACATTAGGCGTAAATTGTCACAATGATCCTTAACAAGTCCATACACCATCCAGTCATCTAAATAAACATGCAAGAAGTTGTGAATAAAATATTTCAATGCTTGAACAAATATGCGCAAAAATATAGTAGGTGCATTTTTTAGACCAAAAGGCATCACAGTATATGTAAAGCTACCCCATTTAGTGGTAAAAGTAGTCTTTTCTGATCTGCTTTGTGAAATCCTAACTTTGATGATACCCAGAGAATCCATCTGTAAACATAGATTTCACACCTCGTAACGTCTTCTAGTATTTCCTTGGTGAATGGCGTAAGAAAGGGATCGATTACACATGCAACATTCAGCTCCCTATAGTCCGGACATATTCTAATCTGTCCATCCTTCTTGATACTAATCACCATTAGGCTGACCCATTCTAACTCGTCCAAGGGCTTGATGATTACAAATTTCAACATTTTTTCAATTTCTTCTTTCAAATTTTTGCGCAAGTTGGGGTTCGACCTATAGGGTCTCTTTCTAACCGGGCACACACTTTGTCCTTAAGCTTTATCTTCATTTATCCTAATGATTCATGCACGCCTTTGAGTTCATGGTATCCTCGAGGGAATAAGTCTTGATAATCTTGTAGTAACTCAATGATTTTTGCCACTTCAGAGTCAAACCAATAGTCCCCAATTATGGCCTCCTTAGGCTCAGCATCTGATCCAATATTCACTTTATTTGTCTTCATAGGTTCATGATAGGCATGTGTGGTCTTATCTACACTATCTAAAACCTCATGCCTACCTGTTGAATGGTCTATATCCATATTTTATACTTTTTCACCATCCACTAAGTTGACCATCTTCCCTTTTTCCTTCTCAAGGAAAGTGCACTTAAGTAGTGTGGCATCTATTTTTGTTTCTTCAACAAAACACACTCCCGAGTCTTCTTCATCAAACAAATCTTGAATGAGTTCTTCCGCCTTAGTACTATCTCCCATAGTTAAGCATTTTATAACCTTTAATGCCTCCTCTACTAGAGGTTTAGTAGAGAAATAGTCAAACATCTGGATCATTCCTACAATTAAATCCTACCAATTTCCAGTCTCTCTATAGAGTTCCGCATATACATACCAAACATTTGTGTAACCTTGTAAAGAGGAATAAAATTTGTACACCTAGAGCGAAGGTGGTAAAGCTTCTTGCCCCTCTATCCAGAGTCTCTCACACTGCTGAACGTGGTCTTTGAACAGGTTGATTACCATGATAAGTGCATATTTGAGTAGGTGCATTGATCCTGAAGATCTTGGTAGCATGAGCAATCCTAATTTCATTCCATCCTACAATATTATCCTTATGAACCACCCACTAGTGCGTTGTTGTCCCACATAGGGTATATGCTAGCATATTCCGTCTCTCCAACTGGTCTATCCATTGTTCCTCCATGGCACGTAGAAATACCGTAGGATCTCCTTCTCTAGTGTAACGAGGTACCGAGTTGTTACCTATTCTCCTGATATAATGAGGTCTATTATCCCTAGCAAATGTACTCTTTACTTCATGCCCTACTAACTCATAAGTACTATGAGCCCAATTATCACAAGAAACACTTGTAGTATCGCTAACAGACTATGCATCTTCCCACTGAAGGATTCCTTCTTTAGATGGCTCAAGCACCTCTGGGTCCCAGGGCACGCGTACATAAATCCTATTCAGGTCTTCCTCACTCAAAGGCTTAACATAGGGTGCAAATTTTCCATCTGTTAAAGGGATAATAACTCTTTCCTCCTTATTTTAAAAACTTATATAACCCTTGTTGAACCAAAGATCAACATTATTTGCATAGCACCAAGGACACCCAAGTAGAGCTGGGAAGCTATCTTCCTCTGCCCAGCCGCTAAAACCTCACAATCCCGGTGAACTTCAGTCCCTATATGGTAATGGATGCATATTTTAAAACTCTAATGGGAGTGGCCTTAGTCCAGTTAGCCATGAACAATACATTCAAAGATGGTTGTAATGGAGGTCTCCCCATTTGTACCCATGCATCTAAAGTAAGAACATTGACTTTTGCACCGTATCAATCAATATATTACTCAAAAGCCATCCATCCAAAACAGCATTCAGAGTGATTTCCTTGTCATAATCTAAGCTATGAGGGGGAAGATTTACATGCAAGATCTACCATCCAGTCTCAATACTTGTGTGCAAAGTGTTTCCCTTTAACCAATTCCCTAATAGTGGAATGATATTCTCTGGCGCAACATCTTACACACTTCTTTCAAGTCATCCATATCAGATTGGACCATTTTTATTGCTTTCTTTTGCTCCATCTTTCATGATTTCTCCTTTAAATATTGTATTTCACCTTGAATATTTCTGAGTACCTCCATGGTTTCTTGATAAACCTCATTTTGATGGACAAGATCTGGGTACCGTGCATGTAGAACCTCCTCCTTAGTGATGGTAGGCTTCGCTGCAATGCTTCTTTGGCACGTGTTGCTTCAGTGCGGGTAGTGATCTTTACCAGAAATGCCTTGGATTCTGGTTCCAACTTGGACATCCACTAATTTTTCACAATGCATGTTGTATCCTAACCATCTCGTGCCTTTGTTTTCTTGTTTATGCTGCTTACTAAGATGCTCATACAAGTCCGAGAATTCCTCATAACTATGATTATTTCCACAGAAAGAACATGTAATATTCTGAGGACATTCACACCTGTAGTGGTCAGGATATCTACATGTATAACATGTTCTGTGAGGAAACTTGCTTCATCCACCACCATGGCCTCGTCCTCTGAATCCACCATGGTATCCTTGATCTCTACCATGACCTCATTTAAAATGCCCTTCATTCCGATCATAGCATGCTTGATTGTGATATTGATCCTAATGTTCGTTCTTTCCTTTAGATTTATCTAGGACTCCTATCTGTCACACACCAATATATATAGCATCATGGATTTGACCAATTAGTTGGAAGTCTTCCATGTCATGAGTCGTGGACCTACAAATTTTATAGTAACAAGAGATATTCTTCCTTATTGCATGTTGTAATAATGGGCAATGACTAGCATCATGGTTTAAATGACATATCTCATAGTCTAGCAGCAATGAATGTAATGATCTATATGGAAAACTATCCTTGGTATGACCTTCCACCTCACAATATGTACACCAAATCCTTGTGCACATCTCATGTGCTAAATTTTTCGATAGCTTCTCCAACTACTTCGCCATGGCTGCGATCTATGCTTCCAAAAATGGGCTCATGCCAGTGTCTATACTTCTAATTGCCTCGACGTAAATCTACTTTAAGTGATTCACATGGATTAGTATATGTCTTTTGTGATACCGCCCTTCTAAAAGGTGTAATCAAACCTCCAATGAACCATTGCGCATGTTGGCTTGCATGAATATTATAAGAAAGCTTAGATAAAATCATTTTGAAATGGGCATCATACTCTCCCGGACTCTCAAAAGTGCCTTGCTTGATATCCTTGAGCACGATTATACTCTTACGCTCAAACTCGGGATGTGAAACTCTTTAAGGAAAACATCTTTTAAAGTGCATAGTCTACGCAAGTCCGATCGTGCTCAAACTTTCTATACCATTTGTGTGCGTGCCCTTGTAATGTAGTCAAAAATTGAATTTCCCTACGCTCGAAGCTATGATTCCTTTTGCGCGCCATAGGATTTCACACATGTGCACATGTTCAACAACATCTTCTATGCCCATATACTTTGGAAGATGAAAAGACATTTCCATTTAAATATTCTGGGGTTGGTGCAGACCTTGCCCACCTGATCCAGAACCCCCTATTTTTCCTCTGCCTCCAGAGCCACCGGATATGCCGTAAACTAGAACTGAATATACCTCATGATCCTCCAAATGTATCTAAATTCGTACTAGAAGATGTACTTCTATGTGTCCTAATAGTAGTACTAAATCACCCCCCTACGATCTGTGAAGTGTTACCACTCCCAGAAGTGAGTCCAAAATTATGCACGCTTGAATTCTATGTGGATGATACACCAGAAAAGGTACCTCTAAACAACAACAAAGATGTTTATGTTGCCATCGATGTGCTTGTTATATGAATTACTCATGTTCTCCCACTGCCTAAGTTATCCTGCCGACAGTTTATCATACTAGATCTGGAAGACCAAGCGCAACGGCAAGGTTGTTAGGTATATTCAAATGCAAGCCTATGGCCCAGGTCGTCTCTATTGGTGCACCTATATGTGAGGTCGAGGGGGTTCCCTATCATGATTTCCCAAATGGGGGAGTTCCTGATGCTCGGGTTCCACATCTTCTGCGTGAAATTCAAATCCTTCGTGATCCATCTCTCTCCACAATGCCATTCGCTCTGCAACATCTCCACTTCTCTATCTCCCTCTCACATGCGTCATTATACTTAAGTTTCATTTCCTCTCTCTTCCTTTATGTTGTTAGGTATTCCGTCTTTCACCAAACCTTCTCCTGCCCCCACGTGTGGTGGGGTTTAATAAGCCATTGGTTTGCTTTCTAAGTTCAGGGTTACCATCAAGAGTTTAATCGCCAAAGGAATGCCTAGTAGGTAAGTTCCCCTTGGATATCATAAAAATTGGAATTCTGCTACCTCTACGCAAGAATAAGTGGAAATTGAGTACTCCATAATATATTTATTTAGAACACCACAAAACCAAGTATCCATGACGTGTGTCCAAATTAGATCACCATCATAGAGGGCCCAAAATTCTTCTTACGTCTAGACAAGTGTACAATACCTCTAATTCCTTTTAAACACAAGCAATCAGCCACTCGTACATCTCTACTGGAAAAATAGTGAAAAATCTCTCATACAAATTGTCATACAAATTTTGTTCCACCCATGTGCATGTGTTAAACTCAAATCTGGTGCTAAACCTCTGTGCACATTCTTCTTTTAGATCATGTACCAACTCCTCAACACTTGTTAGGGTTAACCGATATGTCTTCATTGCGAACCATCCTGAAAACAACCCAAAAAGAGGTCCTAGAAATGGAACCAATGATGCAGCCTAGAATTTACTAGTAAAAGCCTAGGCACACTGGACACATCACTCACCTAGATTGAGTGCTCACCTAAAGCACACAAAGGTACCAAGCCCCTCTTTAGGGTTGTTGTTGCAGGATGTTAGCATGATGAAGACTTAATGCATTCAAATCCATAATTAATATATCATTCTCTGAGCATGTCCAGATCTAGATCTAAAGAACAACAAGTTTAAATAATATCCATAATGAAATCAACCATGCAAGAACCAATTATACTCAGGATTAATACTTTGATTCAGCCAATACACTCCATTATATTAAACATAATAAATACACATAAGCTCATTACAATAGGTAATACCATAAGCTTATGTGTGCATCAAATCTAGCAACATAACTTCACAGTAATTCAATTCTCACACAGTCCTTCTATTCTACGTAGATCATTACATATTTATAAGGGTGGGGAATTTCCCTTCACCGCTTGCATAACTCTAAAAATAGGTCGCATGCTAAAAATAGCCATGTGCCTTTACAATCATAGCCACACATGTAAGTGTGCTAATAATAGACCTCTTCTAGTTAACTAGTAGTAGCAATTCTATTCTTAGCCCACACCCATGCAAAGTGCTTAGTAGCCACTCTTCCAAAAATAGTCGATGCGTGTTGCGTAAGTCTTTATCTCGGTTTGTGTGCTCTGCACGCTATCTCCAAAAATAGCCCGTACATGTGAAAATGGCTAAGTCCTGAATCTTCCCTTGTCTTTCACACGCGTGTCCTTCCCTATCCTTCCATGCCTTGAATTCCCTATTCTCGGATCTGCAAACATTCTCGTGTGCCTTCTACTAAGTATCACAATTTGTCTTCTCATAGATGGGCACATCCTTAATAGCTTGAATCAATGGAATTTTGACACAAATTTATTTTAGTTGGTTGATAAAGTTAGAATAATATTCTTATTTAAGGTCAATCTTATTTTCTTATAACCATTCAGGAAATGGTGGCTCATTACCTTATGTTTTACCCTTGCTAGAATTTTTCTCGGGTTGTTGTTAATTAGCATGCAACATCTTTTGTTGTTACTTTGGATCTATCTCAGTGTGTCATGGTTCCTCAACAATTTCAGTAATGGTGGGTCCAGCTGGTGAAGGAAGTGCTCTTCCTGAGTGGAGGTGGATATATTTTATATCAATAGATTAGGTACGGTTTTGAGATGGTTCAGTGGAATAGGATGGCTGAGCAACTTTATTGTTTTGGTTAGGCATTGACTGAGTTGGTAGTTGGGTAGCTTTTGGTTGAGAGCATGCTTGAGGGTTTTGCATTAGAGATTTATGTTGCAGATAAGGAGGTTGCTGATAGGATTATTGGTAATTTGGACGTGGGTTATTCCACCGTTATCATCCCCTCCAAGGTTATTGCCATGATTGAGGAGGTTTATACCATTGTTGTTGTGGTTGGCCTTGGAATTTAGGTTACCAATGTTGTTGGTATTTGTTAGGATAGGGGCTCAACCTTGAGGGTTATACTAAGGTAGAGGCTTCATATATAAATTATTAGACCAATTTTGAAATGAATGCATAGGGTCTTGTGTCATATCTCCTTTCCTCAACGACCATGGTTTTCTTTGAGGAACATATAAAACTTTCCCATCCTCTGTCTCCAACATATTTAAATCAGGTGAAGCCTCCCTTTCTTGAGAAATGATAGCCAATTATCTACATCTACAATCATATTTCTTCCTTCTATATGCATGTCGGGACTCGTGAGTGCTTCTTCTGAATCTTCCTTTTTATTTTTGGCATGTAGAACATATAATTGATTGGCCATGTCATTGACAATATCCTGCTTCATTGTTTTAAACATGTTGACAATCTATTACTTGGATATGTCGCCAATTGTTTTGGTAGCTGATCCACCTCTTGATTTTACACTTCTTACCCTCTTCATAGTAGCTCTTGAGTAATTTTTACAGGCTTCACAGATTTCTGTAAAATTAGATTTTGAAATGTCTCCTACTCCTATTAGATCTAGAGCATCCATGTCCTCCTCACTGAGTTCCTTCAAAAAGATAAATTTGAGAGATCCAGGTGGTAGTTTGGTGTGCCTTGACTTTTGAACACAAAACATGAACCTTTCCAAATAGCATTCCAATGGTTCGTCCTCTTTTTGTGTCATTTTGTATATTTCATCACTCCCTCTGTTGCTTGGTCTGTAATAATCTTAGTACTTATCGATGAATTTCTCCTTCGTTTATGCCCATGTCGTTATTCTGACAATTCTTCCAAATCACATGAACCATCTCAAGGATACATTCTTGAGTGTAACAGGAAATATCTTTAATTAATGTGTATTAATAGTATAATCATAACTCCTGCATAGAACATTGAACTCAAACAAAAAGGTGTCTGGGTCTTCTGACATGGATCCATAAAATTTGGGAAAGGATGAGGGAGAAATATTCTTCATACCAATAGCTACATTGTTTTCAAGGATGGGGAACTCAAATTTGGTTGCCCCATTTTGAACATTCTAATTTAATTCTTCTTTCATTTATGGGTGCTTAGGAACAACTTCAAATATTTCACTTAGAGGATTTTCTTCGAACAACAAACCTAAGTACGAAGGTTTCTTCTTTGGAATCCCTAGAGGTATATGAAGAGATATGTGTCACTTGTGGATAAGTTAAAAATATACCATGGGAATCCCTTAGGTGGTGCATGCATCAACTAGCTCAACTCAGTCAACATAAATCAGTGGGGGGTTGGTTGGAAGTGAATTTTCTAAAACCTAAACTACTCTAAGAAATAAAAACCTCTTCAAAAACCTTATAACTTGGCAGTATCCCTAGAAATGGTGCAAAAAATTGTTGGTGTAAATTAACTTGCAACAATTAATATGTTGTTCATTAATCTACAATCATTTAATTATCAGACCTAGGGACGCAAACTTTCAATATTGATAGTGTTATATGCATAGTTACATATGTTTGAGGAGTGTAAAGGTAAATTGTCACTATAATTAGAAAATAACAATACTGGAAATGAACTAGATTATGACTGAAAGTAAATATTATGACTATGGAAAAACATGTAAAATGGAATATAGATAAAGGTATAAATCTACAATTCAAACCATGTAATGAATTAAAGGAAAAATAAAATGAGAGGCTTAGAAACCACAAGTGGGCCTGCCTTGGGTACTAATCTATCCTAAGGCTCGTGTCTAATTTTTTTTAACAAAAATCATATTCTTATTTCATCATCATGAAGATTAAAAATGGAAGAATGTAGCAAACTCTATATCTATGGATCGATCTATCTTACTCTATTACCATATATATTACTATCTTGTTTTACAACATGAAAATTTCCTTTTATATCCTTCATTACAACAGAGGTGTGAAGAGATGGATTCATACTAGGAGTTACAATTGGCTTCAGTAAAATATCATAACCAAGCAATCTAAAAATTTGCATGCAAAAAAATTATTTAGGAGATGTTTTAATACAATCACATAACTTAACTAACTGATCGATTGAACAACCAATTATTAAATTATAAATTCAATCAACTAGTTCTTTGTTTGAGTTGTAACACATAATCGGTGATGGCATCAAATATTCTTCTTATTCACATAAATTCTTCTCTATCAACACGTGTTAGCTTAGGTGAAGTGTCTACATTGTTTAATTTCCTCAAATTCACAACTTTATATGTCCGTGACCTCCTTTAGTTGTGAATGCTTAGCTATAGGTGGGTCCCTTTGGCTACATGTCGGCCACTATGGGTGACCGATATGCTTGAATGAGTTTCTTTAGCTGCATATTAGTGGATACACATAACAAATCTTTGCAATCAAGGATGATATTTATTCAAAGAATTATTTAACATCACATTACATCCATAAGAATAAATGCATACCCATAATCCACAAAATAAAGTAAACTTAGTAATAATTATATTAACTAATATATGTGTCATAAGTTCAAGTTATAATGGAAATGTTCAATAGTATAACTAGGAAATACAAGTTCAGGGGTACACATGGATTAAACAAAATACAAGAGATGAGGTGTTTAAATAGGAAATAAAATGACTCATCTCGTAAATGCAATTCCGCATTTACATAGGAAAATAAAACACAATTATATTATATCTTCACAATAAGTCGTACACAATATATGGCTAATATATAGCCAAGCAAATAGCTAAAACTACATCCTATAATGTAGGAGTAGTTACAAACAAAAAGCTATATACGTGAAGTTGTTTAAAACAACTTCACATATAATTCCAGGTAATTATTTGTTGTTTCTCAACAACTCATAATATAATGTTTACACTATAATAATATTCCCAACATACACCCCCTTAGTGTGAACATGGGGTGAAGTGTAGTTGAAACCAGAATCATATGCCTACGCATATTTTTAGGTCTCGCATACTGCTCTCCTCTCCTCTGGACACCAGCTGCCCTCCTATACAACTATTTCACTGACTGACACCTTCCACACCACATCACAACACTTCAAGAGAACATATAGGAATACTCGCATGTACCAAGCAAACATACACAAACTGTTGCTCTTTATTCTACACACCAGATAAAATAAACACACAACTAGAAATAAATATGTCACCACCACAAAATACGGCCTCGTCGTTGGCGACTGACGAGAGGACGCTGCTTGTCCTCCATCCTCCTGTGCCTCCATCCTCCAGTTTGGTTATTTTTAGAAGAGATAATCTTCATCGCTAGGGCAAGAAAGTTCTTCATCAGTTGCATAATCTTCCCAGTCAGTTTCTTCTTCAACAATATAAGCCTTTTGATCAATCTTATCATCCAGTAGATCTTGTGCCCGCTTTTTACAATTTAAAATGACATGCCCCACTTCTTTACAATAGTAACATTTGATTTGTCCCTTTTTAGGAATGTGCTTTGAATTGTACTTACCCTTTTTTGATGATGTACTAGCTTTATTGTGTACATATAAGACCTCTTCTTCTGGTTCTGAAGGTTCATTCTGATCAAGAAGAGTAGAAACTACTCCTTCTAAACTAATTTTAATCTTGCTCAAAGTAAAAACCATATGAGACATTTTTTTAGGCAAACTATTCAAAAGAATGGCTTTGGCATCATCATCTTTTACCTTCTCATTAATACCTGCAAGCTGATTGAGAAGAGAGCGAAACTTGCTGATGTGTTCTGCCATTTTTATACTTTCATCCATCTTTAACCCATATAATTTTTGCTTCAGTGTTGTCTTTGCACTTTCTGCTTCAGATCCGAATAGCTTATTTAATGTCTCCCAGATTTCCTTTGCAGACTTTGTGAAGTCTACATGGTGCAAGTACACCTTTGACAAACCGAGACCAATAGTTCCCAAGGCCTTTTGATCCTTGATATTCCACTTCGCGAGATCTGTTGGATTTGTTGGTGTTGTCACATTTGGTTTGACCACATCCCACAAATCTTTTTCAATCAAATTCATTGCATTTGGATTCGCCAAGTGTGAAAATCACGTCCTTCGAATTTCTCAACGAGACTCAATTTCTCCATTTTTTTAATCTTTTCCCTCACTTTGACGAGTGTCGGTTTCAACCGAAAATGCACCCTCTTACAAACACAATAATATGATGATACTTAAGACAACTTAGACAATTTAAAAAGTAATAAAAGAAAATTACTTTTTAAATATTATAAACAACATGACGTTTAATATAATAAATCTTGACCCAACTTTAATGACACTCAATGAAATAAACCATTACCTTAGAAAGTAATATTTGATTACTTTCTAAATACCAATAATAACTATGGACCCAATCTATTAGCGCCTGATATCAATTTTCTGTCTACGTGGATGTGGATTCTCAATTCAGAATGCAACGACCTTTCATCATTGAGTGATTGAATTTAATGCATGTAGAAAATAATGCAACCAAAAGAAAAACTCATACCCATATACAGATCAGAACCTTCTGAAGATGGATGCGCAGCTGTGAATAATGGAACGATCAGATGCCAATATAATATGGGAGTAGTATTCAGCCGAGATAAAACAGGGAGATCGTGTGCACACCCATTACCACCAAAACTCATCAATTTCAACTGCTCGGTGGTCCATGAATCCAGATTTGTAGATCTAACAAAACTGATATGAACACTTCATATATCACAGAATAACAACGCTCTATTGAATTGCAACGTGTGGCTGCGTGAGGTCTAATTATTTACTTTTTTTTAAAAACGTCATATTTCAATACAAAACTGCTCACTCATCCAAAAATGATTTCAAAAACCATTTCTGGGTTTTGTTCCTCACATCTCTAGCTTTCCAGAACACTTGACGATTCTCAATTTCGTTGAGAATTGAGAAAGTTACGAGTGTTTAACTAAAACGTGAATTCGTAAGGAATTACACGTCTTAAACCGCTCTGATGCCAAATGTAAATGCAGATCCAGATTTACATAGGAAAATAAAACACAATTATATTATATCTTCACAATAAGTCATACACAATATATGGCTAATATATAGCCAAGCAAATAGCTAAAACTACATCCTATAATGTAGGAGTAATTCTGAATAAAAAGCTATATACGTGAAGTTGTTTAAAACAACTTCACATATAATCAGTAATTATTTGTTGTTTCTCAACAACTCATAATATAATGTTTACACTATAATAATATTCCCAACATCATCATTGCTTTTGTTAAAAGAGATATTTTTGAGGGAGATTATACACCAAGAAGCTTCTAGTACAAACTATGGGAAAAACACTTAAACTAGAAGCAACCATGAATAGAACTAAGTGTGTAGGTCATAGTAAGATCAATGTAGAAAATTCATCTACTATGATGATAAAGAGATTTGAATAGTTTAGAGATGATATAGTGAATAGTCGAAGAGTACGATTAAAATGTTTTACCAATTCTTAGAATTTTTTTGAAAGTCTCTCAAAAAATAAGTTCCTTGTCTTATAATGTTATAATGTGATTATGCAAATAATATGCAGTGTGGATGCAACATTGTACAAATTGAAATGCAAATGAACTATGCATAGAAACATATAAGGTGAAATGAATTGAATTATTCACCAAACGCTTCATCTTATAAATTACACGGATGATACGTGCGAATGTTATAGTCCTCCATGACTTGATATAGGCCTAACCACTTTGGTCCAAAATTTTTCCTTCACCGGTATTTTTTCCATCTAGCTATGCAATATCAAAACAAGGTATCTGACCTATATTTCTCATTCATATACCTTTTAATTATACTAATGAGACATCTTGTTAGCATATATGCGATGATTTTATTTAGCTCTAAGTCAAGCTTCATCCGAGTTTCAAGTTTGAACCATCCACACTTCTCTATACCCATCTTCACCTAAGATACCTTGCAAAGATATTCGATGACTAGGTATTTTAACTTCCAGTGGTAAGACCACCTTAGATCCAAAGACCAAATAATAAGGGGTTTCCCCCATAGGCATCCGCACTAATGTCCTATAGGCCTAAGAGGCCGAAATATATTTAAATGGTAGTCACACTTATTCTCCTTGATTATTTTGAGGAGTATGGACTTCAATGTTTTATTTGTAGCCTCAACCTGTCCATTGGCTTGAGGGTAATATAAAGAGGTTGTGTGATGCAAGATTTTGAATTGTGAGCACAACTCACACACCTCTTCATTATTAAAGGATGTGTCATTATTTGAGATAATGACTTATGGGACTCCATACCTACAGATGATATGATTCAAAATGAATTTTGTGATCACCAACCCAACTACAGTAATAAGAGGCATGCCCTTGACCCACTTTGTGAAATATTTCATGGCCATAATGATAAATTTGTGGCCATCTGTTGATGATGGAGAGAACTTACCTATCAAATCCAAACCCCAGACAGAGAAGGGATAAGGTGTCATAATTGGGTGCAAAGCCTTAAGCAAGGATGTGTATCTCATGTAATAATTCTTGACATTTATGGCACCTACATACATATTTTACAACATCATGCTTTAAGGTAGGCTTGAAGTAACCGATCCGATGGATTTTCCAAGCGTAGCATGCCCTCCAAAGTGACCCCCACATAATCCGCTTTTGGGATTTAAAGAGAATCATTTCAGACTCTTCTTCATCCACACACCTCAAAACCATGTCGTCAAGGATCTCGTGATAGAGAAAATTTTCTATAATTACATAGTTGGCAGCTATGATGCATAGCCATTGCCTTTGTTGTGAGGTTTCTTCCTTAGGATATACACAGACACAATGTGATTAACGATATCATATTGTAGTCATTTTTGCACCCACCAAGAACAAGGGAACCTCATGTGTGTCGGCCTATCACCCAAGGGGGGGTTGGGCGCTCACCGGGCACATGAGAGGGAGATGAGTCTCTCTTTTATGTGAGTCTAGTGGAAGGCATAGTTCATGATTCTGACTTAGTGATTTAACAGACATGAAGAAGCTATAGAGCTCAGGACGACTTCTACACCCCTTCAGTCATAACAGAAACAAAGCGCACAAATGAAAATAATAGAACCAAGAATTTGTAAATCCACAAATATACTTAATCATTCAAGTAAGGTCCATGATTATACAAGATCAAAAGCAGAGTAAAAACATGTAGATAATACAGAAGGAGATCTTAATGTAAACATAGTGGTAACCTTATCATATTCATTCATAGTCTTGCTACAAAGTATCACAGAGAGGCAGACCATAGTCATGTGCCATATCTAGATCCATACATGTATACTCAAAAAAAAAAAAATATTCCCCATTTCCCCATTACATCCTTACTAGAATCATTTACCCATTTTCATCCCATAGTTCTCGCATAGTAATTCTGCAGAGCTCCGCTACCTCACTTCTGTCTCTGTTCTTTGCCAAGGGTGCATGTATAAATAGGCATCTAAGTTCTAACAAACTTCTCTACAACCTCAGATCTGGCCCCAAGTGTCAAGGTGTGGGTCGCCCCAGCACATGCCTCTCCATGTCATGATTATCTTTTTGGATCTTCCTATCGCAAGGTATATTCCTTTTAGGACACCCTATCGCCAGGTTGGAACCTTATCCAAATGGAACATGTTCTTCATGTGTTTACGTCCAAAAGGCCAAAAATGGCTAAGTCCCAAATTTGTCTTCATGCGGCACATGCATACTTGGTTCTCCAAGAACCCTTTTTGAATCCTTCCTTATACGCCTTCACTTGCACACTTCCTCTAGCCGTGCGCGCCTACGTGCCTTTAAGATTTGGAAGTTATATTAGGGGCCCAACTATTACCCCACACTTCACTTGTTCTTCGCCCTCAAGAACCTTCTCAAAGAATGCAAGGCCTTGCCTTGGAAAATAATGGAGGGAAAGAATAAAGAATGGGGAGAGAAAGAATAGGGGAAAATTTCCTAAAGAAGAAGAAGGGAAAATTTTTGCCATAGGTCGGCCTCCAGTGTACTCCAAGCGTTGACTTCATCCTGCACTTTAGTGTAGATATCACCAACCAAGGTGCTCACCTCGTCAAAGGTTAATCCTTCCCCTTGTGTGGTAATGGTTTCCACCATAGTCTCTAGTTCCTTAGTGTGATCTTCTAGGGCATCCATCTTCCTCGTGATAATCTTGTAGAGCTCTTTTAGCCGGGTTTTGATTGAGACTCGCTGGTTCTCAATAGCTTCAGACTTCTTTTCTACTTCAGCTATGATCCTTTCTCGCTCGGCTCTATTGCCCTTATTCTTTTCCCTAAAGTCCTTTAGCTCGGCCTTGTCGCTGTAAGTAGCATGCTTGTCACTTTGTCTTGATCTACGTAGTGGTCGTAGGTGACCCCCAGCGGTTTGTGCAGCTATTCTTACATCGGAAAGCACCTTGTTGTATTCAGCCACGAGTGCGACGACCTTCAACTTGTCTTCCTTCTCCAAGCGCACAACTACCTCCTCTACCGACTCCAAGGCCAAAGGCTGCCTTTCCATGGTGAGGATCTAAGTCAAGTCCTCTAGGCATTCCAGGGAGGATCTATACTTTTACATGGGAGGGTTAAGGTCCGGGTGCTTCGTGATAATCACTTGGGAGATGAGTTCCACCTTCTTGGAAACTTCACGCACTTTAGCCTTCTCCTCTTGAAGCTCCCTCTGTAGTTGAGTGCTGATTAATTTCTCAAGGCTTAGGTCCTTTGTTAGCTTCACTACTTCTTCCTTCCTCTTCTCCAATAGGTCCTCCAAGACTTTAACCCTATCATTCCTACCGAAGAGCCTAGCCTTGATTTCCACGAAGACCTTGTTGAGTGCATTACACACTTGCTCATCCGATATTTGTTGTGTGTTTACAATGGGGTTGTCCCCTTTCCTTCGAGACAAATTAATATCGCTCCTTGGTTAACCTCGAACTCAGGCTCATCGAGGTGGGAGTCGAATGCCCATGATAGCATCTTCCTTATTCGCAGGTATCCACCCTCAGGGTCAAAGGATTCCATGGCGGTGAGCTCCTTGGTGGGCACGGTACTCTGGAAACACGCACACAAAACTTTGTTGGGGTCATCAATGTAACCCATCATTGTTCTTCCCCCTTCCACGTATTTACTTCCCATGTGCACACCCTTGGGAATAGTTACCAAAAGAGTTGGGCCTTTTGTGCTACCCACACTCTTCTCCCTCTGCTCTTCTTTGAATTCACCGAGCACTAGCTCCGCGCTGCACTCCAACTCCTCTTCGACTAGGGTATTGATTATCTTCTCTACCTCCCTTGTCACTTTCTCATTCACCTCCTCTTGAGTGAGCTTGGGCATATCTGGCTCCTTGGTACTAGCCCCTTCGCTCCTTTCTTCACTCCACGCACCTTCCTCCCCTTGGGTGCCCTTCCTCCTTACAAAGATGAAAGCATCATTTGTATCCTCTGCTTCCTCTCCCTCCGAATCATGGACATCAATCGGCTCTTGATCCACCTCCAACTCTTCCCCTTCATCATCATCCTTTTCACCTATATAGGCATTTGGGTCATCTGTATCTTCAGACCCTTGTTCCTCCATCCCTTGTTCTTCTTCCCTTGTAGAAAAATCTAGAGTCGGGGATGTTGTCTTCTCTTCATCTGAAGGTTCTTCAGGGGATGGTGGCTTCACAGGCTCAGGGTCTTCTCCCTGACCACCATTCTCCTCTTCTTCCAGACGTAGGTACTCGGCCCTGCGGTATCTATGTTCTGCCTCTCCACCACCCTTTGTTCTTCTTCCTCTTCTCTCTCCTTGCACTTTGGCGTGAACTTCTTTCTTCCCATGGGGTCATCTGGAATGGATATCTCATTCTCCACGTACGCACCCTTTTCAAATTTCAGCCTTATGCGCAGGTAGATCCTAGCAGCAGCACTCTCAACAATCGGTAAGGTCAACGGCCTTACGATGTGCACATCCTGTGACACATACCTTTCAACATATGCACTTCCCCGGGTAGACCAGCTTCTTTCTCATCTCCTTGTGCTCTCTGTCAAGGGTGGAAAACTCTAGATTTAATTTCTTTGATTCCTTGTATCTATTCACCCCTGCTTGGAAAAATTGGGCAGTAAATGAGAAGGGGAGTTTGCACCAGGGACTCCAACTGCCATCCACCAAGATGAATCTACCAATGTAGAAGTCTGGTATACCAGAAATCTGCTTCTCCTTCAGTCGCCATGGGAGTTGCTCAGGAATCCACCATTCAGCCCCGAATGCGTTCCTAAGGCACATGTACCATTTGTCTAAGCGCGCCTTGTGCACCCCTGTCATTGAATCACATGTGTATTTCTGGAATCTATCTGTGGGTGAGGGATCTTCAGTGGGGTACTCCCATATGAATTTATCAGATGCATCTGGCACCCCAATTTCTGAGAACACAATTGTTAATAGAATGTTTCCAAACAAGATCTTTCCTCCATTCTCTCATGCTGCTTATGATTTCATTTGCTATGTACTGGGAGATGTTGTATACGGTGCCCTCCATGACCTTCCTATAGACATTCAACCAGGGCTTGCTCACCTGGGTCCACCTCTCTTGTCCATTCAGCTTGGAGACAAGGTGCGTGGCCATCTTCATCACCGGATCTTGATATCCGAGACGTCGTAGTATCTTGATCCCTTCTTATAATCCTGGGATGTAATGGTTTCTTTGATTTCCTCCTCATCCTGGAGGTCATCTATGAGCACGTCCCTGCACATTTGAGGCCTGTGAAGTGTGAAATTAATTGGGGAGTTATGCACATTTTGTGCCCTGTGAAGTAGAAGAAATCTTCGTGCACGTGCATCATTAACCATTGGTACAAGCACTCAGGCTTCCCAGTATGGTAACTCGTAAAAAGGCGGAGAAGCCTGCCTTCTCCATTTTCACCTTGACTACGTCATTGTAGATTGGCATCCCATCAGGTGTTCATTTATTTGTGGGGCACACTAGCTCCAGCGCCATTTCCTTTGCGATTATACTTGACCGGTGATTGTAGTCGATCATGGTCATCTATCTTATGTGGGACTCCCACTCTTGCCCTAGCAAAACCCCATCCGGGTATTGCATCTCTGAGTACCATTCCTCATTGGTATCCAAGGGGATTTCTTCTTCTTTCTTCTTTCCTTTTCCCTTACCCTTTCCCCTCTTGGATTGTACTATAGGTTTATCAACTAGTTTTGTGGCTGTCATTTTACCCTTTGCTTTCATTCCTGGTTACTTTCGAGTTGTCTGAGAGTTTTCTTCGCGTGCCCCATGCCCTAGAGCACAAACCCTAATCTCTAATTTTCCTCCTTCGATCACGGTGCTCTTTCACAATGTTCCTCACACCCATGAATCACTTCTGCTCTAGTTTGTAGATCTAATGGACCGATTGCGTGTAAGTTTTTGAGATTTTCCTTCACACAAGTCAGCTCTCAAAACCCTAGCTCTTGAAAGAAAATCATTCTCCTTATTTTCGCAAAGTGAAATAATGAACTGCCCATCCTTGTATTTATAGCTTTTCCTACTTTTATGCATTAAAGGCTAGGCTACCTACCACCATATGACAATATTTAATGTGACATTTTCAAACAAACCCGACTTCGAGCTTTTTCCTTACGCGCCCAATCCTTACATGAAATTTTTTTCACCTGTTCCCAATTCTTGTGTGAAACTACTTTTACCCTCGCGCCCAATCCTTGCACTGAAAACTTTTCCAACCTTCTAGCGCATGCAAGCAATCCATCTTGACAGAAGACTCTTGCGCATGTTACCAGTGCCAAAGGCACCTCTTCCATCCTCATGATTCTTGCTTTTTCCTACCTCGTGTTTTTGTGCTTTTTCTCCTTGTATGTGGATTTCCAATGTAACCTTATTTTGCCACCCATCTGCCTTCTTTTCTCCTAATGCATCTTTTCAATAGGGCCAATTCCAATGGTCTACCAACCCAATCCTCCTGAGAATAACTCCATGCTTCCCTTTATCAACTCACCCCACACTAAATCGATGTGCGGTCCTCTGCGCATTCATAAGTCAAAAAGTAATAAGGTTCTTTGGCGCCCAAGGCGCAAAACAAGACAACTACATGAAAGGGAAAAAAAAGAAGGAAAAACATAAAAGGAAATTCTAAACTAACTGGAAAAATTGCCTTATTTACAAACACTAAGAAACATTATTTATAGTAGGGCTTCAGCCTACTCCCATTGAAGTGTCTAGGTAATTTTGTTCCATCCAACGCTTATAACTAAGCGTGCCCAAATCAAGGATGTATGAAATTACATAAGGACCCAACCAATGCACCTTCAACTTTCCAGGATGGTGTAGAATTTTGAATCATATAGCAATACCATCTGGCCAACGTCAAACTATTTGTTCTTAGTGTGGCGGTCATGCCATGCCTTTTACTTAGCTTTTCAGTTGTTTGGCTCCATCTTGCTAGTGAGCGCCTTTCATCCAACTTTATCAATTCATCAATTCTTTCTTCTAGCGCTTGTTCATCATCCAACCCTCCTATGCGTGCTATACACAATGATGGTAGCATGAATTCAACTAGAAAAATAGCCTCCGTGAACACACCAATTGAAATGGTGTGGCCTTGTTCAACCTTTTATACGTTGTTCTGTATGCCCAAAGAACTATTGATACCTTGTCATCCCAATCCTACCTACCCACATCACATATCTTAGTCAATGTGTGACTAAGGATTTTGTTGAATGCTTCTGCAGTCCCATTTTCCTGAGGGTGATAAGGGGTAGTCTTGTGATGGGCTACCATGAATTCTACCAATAGAATCCTAATGGTTTCATTTAAGAAGTGAGTGCCCCTATCACTTGTTAAACTTAATGGGCACCCATACCTGCTTATAATGTTTTCCCACAAAAATCTAGCAATCGTGGTTGTGGTGCAATCCTTAGTGGCGTGGCCTCTGCCCACCTTGTCAAATAATTAGTGTAGGTGATAATATACCGTGAGTTAGTCCTTCAAATGCAATTTGGTGAGATTGGTCGACAAAATATATTGCCCATTTTTCAAAAGGTTCTCGCTTTCTAGCGATGGGGCGCAAGGGCATCTCATCCCTTCATCCGAGGTTTTCCAAGGCTTTGGCGAAGTGGTCACAGGCCTTGCAAAACTTAATGAAATCCTAGTGAATCATCTCCTACCATAGTCCAGAAACTAGGATTTTACACGCAGTTACGTTCCCCGCATATTGTCCTCCAGCAATCCCACCATGAGATTCTTCTATTATAGCCATGCACTCATGTTCTAATACACATCGGCACAAAACCTCATCACGGCCCATTTTATACAAATCCCCATTGATCAACATGAAGGGAATGGCATGTATGGCTAACCTTTTCCTTTCCAGAGCATTCATCCCTTCGAGTGCCACACCTTCCTTGAGAAAAATAGTGATGTCTTCTAACTCCGAGGGTGCACGCCGCAACCTGAATAGTTGCACGTCCTACATGGTTTCTTCGATACTTTACACATCCTCTCCCGAATCAATCGTGGATAAATGATCCAGCCCACAATTGTTCTTTCCTAGTTTTACCACCACTTTGAACTCAAATTCTTGAAATAAAAGTACCCAACGGCATATGTGCCCTTGTAACACTGCTTTGTTTACTAGATACTTCAAAGCCATATGGTCAGTGTAGAATATGAAGGGAGTCGCTAGTAGATATTGTCTAAATTTGTGGAGCACGTAGATCATTGGCAATGCCTCAGCTCGGTCGTTGTATAATTTTGTTCTGCTGGTGTCAACTTTCTACTTACAAAACAAAAGGGATGATCAACAATACCCTCTCCCAGTTGAGCAAGAATGGCTCCCATTGTTGTACTGAGGCATCCACGTGAACATGGAAATGTTTATCCCATGATGGGAATCATAGAATAGGTGCGGTGATAAGCCTTTCTTTTAGAGTGTCAAATGCCCTCTTTAGCCTCTCCCCACCGAAAGGTACTCTTATGTCTGAGCAATATTTCCAAAGGCGCGGTGATCTTGGCGTATCCCTTAATGAACTTTCTATAGTACCCAGTGTGTCCAAGAAATCCACACATGGTGCTTTGGCTGGTAGGCTCCCCTAACCCCACAATAACTATAAATTTCACGGGATCCACTAGTAAGCCCTCTTTGCATATGATATGCCCCAACAACATTCCAAAAGGAGTTGCAAAGATACATTTCTTGATGTTGAGGGAGATCCTCAACTACCGACATCTCTCAAACATCAACCTTAAGTTATCACAATGGTCCCTAACCAATCCATACACCATCCAATCATCCAAATACACTTGAAGGAACTTGTGGATAAAGTCCTTAAATGCTTGCACCACTATGCGCAAAAATACAATGGGTGCATTCCTCAATCCAAAGGGCATGACCGTGTATGCAAAGCTTCCCCACTCGGTGGCGAAAGTTGTCTTTTCTTGGTCTTCCTTGGCAATCCTTACTTGGTGATATCCTAAGAATCCATCCGTAAAGGAATAGACCTCACGCCCAATAACTCCTTCCAAAATTTCTTCAGTAAAGGGGGTGGGAAAAGGATCTATGATAAACAACATTCAATTCCTGTAATCCACGCATATCCTAATCCACCCATCCTTCTTTATGCTGATCACCATTGGACTTATCCATTCTGATTCCTCCATAGCCTCAATGATACCGGATGCTATCATTTTGTCTAGCTCTTCTTTAACCCTTACGCGCATGTTGGGATTCATCCTGTAAGGCCTCTTCCTGACCAGGCGCGCACCATCTTTCAAATTTATCCTCATTTCCCCCAATGAATGGTGGACACCTTTCAACTCATGGTATCCGCATAGGAATAAATCCTCAAATTCATACAAGAGATCGATGATCTTTGATACTTCCTTGTCTGACCAATAGTCCCCAATGATAGCTTCCTTGGGCTCCTTCTCCAAGCCGATGTTAACTTTCTTGGTTTTGAGTGGTTCATGATATGCGCACACACATGCATCTGCACTATCAACCACTTCGTGCATCCCAACCGAATGGTCGACATTCAGGTTTTCCATCTCCTCTCCATCAACAACGTATACCATCTTTCCTTTCTCCTTTTTGGCACACACGCACTTGAATTGTATGTCTTCTAGTTCCTCCTCTTTGAACTATGCTTCCAAGCTAGGTCCACCAAGTAAGTTTACTAATCTATCTTCTACCATGGCACAATCCCCCAAAGTGAGGCGTTTGATAGTCTACAACGCCTCATCAATTGGTTGAATGGTACTTTGTACTCGAATGTGTGAACCAAGTCAATCACTAATTCCTGCCAACTTCCCGTTTGGTGGCGTGTTTCAAAATGGATGTACCAAGCACACGTACAACCTTGTAGTGTTGAATATAGCTTGTGCACCCAAAGGGAGGGTGGTAAAGCTTCCGTGCCTTCTCCCCAGGCTTCCTCACATGCCTTAATGTGGGAGGAGGTGGGTCCATTTCCATTGTAATCATTGATAGCAGTGGGTATGTTGCTCTTCGAGAATCGGATAGTGAGCATAATTATAACTTCACGCCATGCCAAAAAAATTTTCACTATGTGTGGCCCACCACCTCGCTGTTGTGCCTATCAAAACATAACTCAGCATACCTCATCGCTCGTCCTCCCTCCAGTGAGCTTCCATTTCCCTCAAAAATACCTTAGGGTATGCATCCCTAGAATACTTGGTTATTGTATTTCCTCCCAGGTGCCAAATTATACATGTCATTGTTACCTTGGTCACTGATCCTTTTAGATGTCGCCCATTAATTCATAAGTCCCATGTGCCCAATTATCACATGCTATACTGGTAGTATCACTGACATATTAAGCATCATCAAACTAGATGACTCCTTCTGTAGGGTGGATGGTCTCTGGATCTCTTATGGAGTGCACATATATTCTATCTAGGACCTCCTCTCCAAGGGGTTCAGTATAGGGGTGGACTTCCCATCAGCAAGTGGTATAATCACCCTCTCTTCCTTGTTTTCAAATCTTATGTACCCCTTGTTAAACTAGAGATCTGCATTATTCTTATAACACCATGGGCGCCCAAGTAAAGCTGGGAAATTATCTGCCTCGGCAAGCGCCAAGACTTCAAAATCCCTAGTGAACCTAGTCCCCTGAATGGTAATGGTCACATCCTTCAAGACACCTATGGGCATTGCCTTTGTCTTATTTTCCATATACAACACATTTGAAGATGGCTATAATGCAAGTCTTCCCATTTGATGCCAGGCATCTAGAGTGAGAACATTAACCTCTGCGCCTATGTCAATGAGGATGTTGCTAAGCAACCATCCATCCACTACTGCGTTCAAGGTAATCTCTTTGTCATAATCAAGGTGAGGTGGGAGGTTTGCATGCAGGATCTACCTTTCGTGTTCTTCCCCGGTGTGTGGCACCTTTTCTCTCAACCATGCCCCTAGAAAGGGAATAACATTCTCCTACCTCAGCAGTTTACACACCTCCTTAACCTCATCCAAGTCATCCTTTGGTGCTTCTATGGTCTTCTTTGTTCATATTTTCTAGTATGTTCTTTTAAGCATTGGATCTCCCCTTGTAAACTTTGAATTACATCCATGGTTTCTGGTAGACTTATTTTTGGTGAGCCAGGTTTGGATACTTCCCATGTACTACTTCTTCCCTCGAAACCAGAGGTCTCGCCTAGGCACTTCCCTTGTGTGTGCGGACTCTGCCCTTGTTGTTTCCATAACAGGCTCCAGATTCGATTCACGTATCACTCGTAGAAGCCATTGTGCGCGTCAACCTTCTTAATACTCACCATGGCAGCGCTTTTATCCTTCCAAGATCAAGTTTACTCATATGTTCGTATAACTCTGGGCACTCTTCGTACTTATGTTTTTTTCCACACCATGAGCATTGTAGAAGATCTGGACATTCGCGCTTATAATGGTCTGTGGCTCCACAATTAAAACACGTCCCATGTGGGAACTCACTTCTTCCTCTGCGGTTACCATGACCATGAAATCCTCTACGAAACCCTCTTCCACGTGCACCTCCATCTCCATGCTCTTCATACCCACGGTCATCTCCTTTGGAACTGCTGGCAATGCCAGTCTAGCGCACACCAAGATCAATTGCCTCATGAATCTGGTCAATCAATCTACAATCCTTGGTGTCATGTGTGGTTGAGGTACATATCTTACAATAACAAGATACATTTTTACGGATCGCATGCTACAACAAGGGACACTACTTGCATCATGGTCCCCGTGACATATTTCACAATTTACCGCTACGGTGCACACCGCCTTCCGAGTACATACCCCACCATTATCCTTTGTGTGTCCTTCTACGTTACAATTTGTGCACCACATCCCACCGTGAATCTCTGGAACTATGTTGGCAGATAATTTCTCCAATTGCTTAGCCATGGCAGTGATCTGAGCCTCCAAAAATGGGCTAACACTAGTGTCAACACTACCAACTGCCTCAGTGTGCAAAGTAGCTTCCAACGCTTCACGCGGGTCCGTGAATGTTTTATGAGATAAAGCCCTCCTAAAGGGTGTGATCAATCCTCCAAAAAACCACTAAGCATGTTTTGAAGGGTGGATATCATAAGATAGTTTAGACAAAAGAGTTTTAAAGCACGCATCATATTCCCGCACGCTCTCTACCATGCCCTACTAGATTTCTTTGAGAGATCTGATGCTCTTTTGTTCAAACTCAGGTATGTGGAATTCCACCAAGAATGCATTTCTCAGCGTGGTATAATCCACAACAATCTGATGAGGGTCATACTTTCTATACCAACTATGCATGTGTCCTTGTAAAGTTATCACAAATTGACTGGCCTTTCGATCCTGGGTCATGTGATCCCCTTTGCACACCATAACAACTCACACTTATGCACATGCTCTGCAACATCTTCTATCCCACTGTAATATGGTAAGTGTAGAGACATCTTGAAAAATACTTGAGGAGGTGGCTGAGGCCCTTGTCCTCCCGATCCAGTCCCTTGGTTTCCTCTCGGTGTTTCCTCCTCCACCGACCCACTAGACCTTGAGCCACTAGCTCCACCACTTCTACCTCCAGATCCTCTTGTGTTAGGTATAGGGCCTGTGTTTATCATGTCGAATGCTCCTGTTGTCCCACTAAATTACGCACCAACAGTTTGTGAACTAGTACCACTCCTAGTCATATTTCCTCCACCACTTCCTAACATGCTTCCAAAACTAGTTGTATACGTGCCTTGTCCAAACATTCCACCAAATACCGGAATAGTGTGTGAAGCCATAGAAGTCCCAAACAAAAATTTGTATCTTTTGGGTACCGATCAGTTGCTTCCACTGATATCAAATGGACCAACTGTACTTTTCCCTCGTTCAAACAAACCAAGCACTAAGGTTCTCTCACTAGGTGGGGTCGAAGCCTTTCTCTACGCCTCATCGCCTAAAGGTTTTCTCTCCCACACTTACCAAGATGGGGTACCACAGATTGTTTGGGTTCCACATCCTCTCGCGTAAACCTCAACTCCTTTCCACCATGTCTAGCTCCATAACCCACTTGTACTCTGTGTTGTCTATCGATATCCTTTTCATGTGCTTTGTTATACTTGAGTTGTCTCTCCTCCCTTTCCTTTTCAATCATTAGATCAGCCATCTTTCCCCAACCTAGCTTCCTTGCCAAGTGCTTAGAGAGGTTTAGCCGGCCATAGGAAATGTCTCTAAACCCATGGTTACCATCAATATTTTGATTGCTAGGGAATAACATGCAAAAATGATCCTCTAGGCTCCCGTAAAAACTCAAACTCAGCAACTTTTGGATAGGAATACATGGAAATGGCATATTCCAGAGTGTAGCTAGTCAATACTCCCTTCCACCAATGATCTATAACATGGGTCCACGTTAGATCAACATCTTGCAAGTTCTGATATGTTTCTTGGGTCCAAGGGTGTGATTTATAACACCACCCCGATCTAGATGTATAAGCCAAGAGCCATTCGAATAACTCTACTGGGAAACAACAAAAGAAGGTTTTGTACAACTCATGATAAAGAGTGTCTTCCACCCATCTTCGCGTATCAAACCCAGATCCGTACTGAATCTCTGAGTGAATTCGTCCTCTCGTGCTTTTAAACCAATCTTTAACACCTTCAAGTGTTAAGTGCTACACCATCACTTTTTACACAGATCATGATGTATGCCATGTTCCACTACAACTTCAAAAAGAGGTCCCAACAATGGAACCAAGATGTAGTCATTTTTGCACCCACCAAGAACAAGGGAACCTCATGCGCACCGGCCTATCACCCAGCAGGCGCTGGGCACTCACCCGGTGCGTGAGAGGGAGCCGAGTCTCTCTTTTATGTGATTCTAGTGGAAGGCATAGTTCATGATTCTGACTTAGTGATTTAACAAACATGAAGAAGCTATAGAGCTCAGGATGACTTCTACACTCCTTCAGTCATAACAGAAACAAAGCACGCAATAGAAATAATAGAACCAAGAAGTTGTAAATCCACAAATATACTTAATCATTCAAGTAAGGTCCATGATTATACAAGATCAAAAGTAGAGTAAAAACATGCAAATAATACAGAAAGATATCTTAATGTAAACATAGTGGTAACCTTATCATATTCATTCATAGTCTTGCTACAAAGTATCACAGAGAGGCAGACCATAGTCATGCGCCATATCTGGATCCATACATGTATACTCACAAAATAAAATTCATTCCCCATTTCCCCATTACATCCTTACTAGAATCATTTACCCATTTTCATCCCATAGTTCTCACAGTAATTCTGCAGAGCTTCGCTACCTCACTTTTGTCTCTCGTTCTTTTTGCAAGGGCACGCATATAAATATGCATCGATTTCTAAAAAACTTCTCTACAACCTCAGATCTGGCCCCAAGTGTCAAGGTGTGGGTCACCCCAGTGCATGCCTCTCCATGTCATGATTATCTTTTTGGATCTTCCTATCACAAGGTATATTCCTTTCAGACACCCACGTTCTTGCTAGAACCTTATCCAAACGGAACATGTTCTTCATGTGTTCTATCCAAAAGGCCAAAAACAGCTAAGTTCTGAATTTTTCTTCACGTGGCACTCGTGTCCTTAGTTCTCCAAGAACACTTTTGAATCCTGCGCCTTATGCACCTTCACTTGTGTGCTTCCTCTGGCCATGCGCGCCTATGCGCCTTTAAGATTTGGAAGCTATATTAGGGGCCCAACATTTTCTATGTCATTGAAGGATCTCGTGATAGAGAACATTTTCTATAATTACATAGTTGGCAGCTATGATGCATAGCCATTTCCTTTGTTGTGAGGTTTCTCCCTTAGGATATACATGGTCCACAATGTGATTAATGATATCATAATACCATGGACACGATGCAATGGGAGGCTTTGTTTCCACATAAAATACACACTCATCAGGGAAATCTAGGTCGATTAGGTCCCAACAATCTATCGGGCTGTCTTCCAACCAATCAACAATAATTTTTCCTTTGATGGACTTCTGGTTGATGAAGGTGAGTTCAAATTCACCCATAAATGTGAGAAAATATCCAACATTTTTAGATAAGGCACCTTGAGTCAAGAAAGTTCGTAGTTGGTCAGACTTTACGAATACCCTAGTCTCTTGGTTAAACATATAATGCCTTAAGATTTTCGTCGCAAAACTATTTCTAGAAATCTTTCTCTACTTTCTTATAGCACATCTCATAGTCAATAAAAGTGTGACTAATGAATTAAACAACACGTTCATGGTTATCATCATCTTAATGTGCCAACATGTAAGATAGCGAGACCTCGGTGGCTCAAGATTATAAGATCAAAGGATGATCAGATTTGGGTGGCATGAGTGTAGGTGGTGACATAAGAAAATGTTTGATTGACTCAAATGCTTCATGAAATTTGGAATTCCACTCTTGACTTCACTCCTTTAACAAATTTTTAATAGATGGAAAACATAAGTTAGATCGGGATAAATCATGCGGATTACCCCAAGTTTACCTTAAAAGACCTAATGCTTTATTCATCTAAAGGTGGAGTCATCTCCAAAAGCGCCTCATATTTTTTGGATCTACATAAATTCCTTAGGAAGAAATGATATACCCCAGTAATTTTCCTATTAACACCCCGAATACGCACTATTTTGGATTCAAGGTTACACCGTATTTGATAAGACAAGAAAGGATAATGTGAAGCACCTCGTGAGGATTGCAACGCCATCGGCCTTATCTAGAAGGAAATTGACGTAAGATTCCAAAATATTATGGATAAGATCATGGAAGATATATGTCATTGATTGTTGGTAGGTGGCTCTGGTATTTTTCAAACCAAATGACATGATCAAGCGTAATAGAAGTTTCCCAAGGAGTAGTAAAAGGTAGTCTTGGTTTGATCCTCCTCGAGAGATCCTTATCTAATTGTAGCTAAAGAATCCATCCATAAATGAGAACAAATCATATCCATTTTTTCCATCTACAATGATATCGGTGTAAGGAAATGGAAAGTCATCCTTAGGAAAAGATTTGTTGATGTCTCCAAAGTCGATACAGATGCCTATCTTCCCATTATTTTTAAGAACCAAGATGATGTTAGACACCCACATGGAATATTCCACTGGTTTAATGAAACCCACCTAAAGGAGCTTCATTACTTCTTCTTTAACCATTAAAGTGACCTTTGACTTCATCGGTCGTGACTTCTAATTCATGAGTTTAGCATCGGGATTCGTGATGAGGTTGTGAACCACCACATCAGAGATATTCTCATCATTTCCTCAGTTGAAGAAAAAGGGTTTCAAATGCTCTTTGAGCACATTTGTATGAGATTATATCTTGTCTAGAATCAAAGAAGAACTGAGCTTCAAGATCTTAGGTTTGTCCTTCATCCCTATATTAATATCAATGTTCTTGTAGAGCTATTTTGTGTGGAGATATTTTGATAAATAGCCCCTCTCCTTTTGTTGCCCCTTCTTAGCTTCTTTTGTTTGCTCGATCCAAAATAGACTAAGTATAAAGACGAATGCAGAGAGTATCCACGTGTCTCCTTGGCACAATTGGGATAGGAGTGGGGAAAGAAGAGATCTTAATCTTGTGAAGCGTTGATCCCCGTCACTGCACTCGAAGGCTTTACTTAGCGGAGAGAGGTCAGAAAGATATTAGTTATGCTCAGAGGACTCTTCACATGTCACCCTAGTATAGATTCAAATAGAGGAAAGAATGGGGGCCATAAACAAATGTGCATTTTCCATGTGTCTATCGGGTGCATTTTGAAGAGTAGAGTCTCAGATTAAATCCTCGAGAAGCGTCATCCTACCACGTAGCGAGGAACAAGATTCACCGACTAAGGAAGTGCCAACCATATAAATTAAAGACAGATTGAAAATATCCCAAAGAAGCAGTTAAAATTTTGGCTCAAAAAGGAAAGATCATGTAAGAGAATTGAATGATAGGAGTTAAGGCTCTAGTTCCAGACATTGGGGACGGAGCCCCAAGCATCTACAATAATTTCGACATAACCATCTAGCTGAGGATCCCAACACTTGGTGCTTCCCTTACAATAATTCTCATATGTTGAAGGACTTCCCCAAGGGAACTTGCAACTAAGGGTAGCCAAACAACAATCAAGAGAAGGTTATGACACATGCACAACTAGACCCCACTAGTCTCAAGTGGGATTCCAAAATGTCGCTTTCACATCCCATATGCAAGGAATGTCCCTAGAATAAGAAGCATAGATTGCACCAGAGCATGCCCTTTTCTCTTGGGTAAAAGGAAAGGATTTTGTAATCATAAATGAAGTGTCTGTCCTGAAACCTATTCAGTTTAACTATAACACCCGATTCAAGAAGAGAATCATTGAAGTAGATGCACCAACTTCAAGTTCAACTGACAAGACATACAAAGATCCTCCGACCATCATGAAAAACTTTCGCCAAGAGTAAGGGAAGCTCTAAATAAAAATGTGAAGGATCAAGATATCCATCACCTCGATAAGGAAAGGATAAAGCATCAACCACCTCATAAATCATCGCTGCTTGGACCCATCAATGTAGTCCAACAACTGCAAAGGCACTAGCTAATGCATCTTTATGGGATCTTCTAAGTATCCCCAAACAAAAGGAGTTTCTCTAAGAAGTACTCAAATTAGAAGAGGATTTCACCATCGCAACCATGGAGAAAGGATAGGTCAAAGTCACCCGAGTGCCTATAAAGGCTATATTGTTGAACCAAAAAGGAGAGGTGAGTAAACCAAGGCCCAACCCCTTCTTTTTAACTCTTATTATAGGTAAGAAGTTATTACATAACTCCATGATAGACTGGTGCAAGCACTACTGTCATGCCCCAGGTAATTGTAGATTCTTTAGGAATTCAATACGAACCCTTGAAGAAAGGAGTTATGCAACTAGACAGGAAGTCTATTCCAACCATTGGGATTATCAAGGGACTCCCATTACATCTCTATTCATGTCTGAATATAACTGTTTGGCAAGATATCATGGTGATTAATGTTCCACCAGTCTTCAGAATTTGCCTCTCTCGAGATTTCACAGCTAAGATCAGGGGTTATATGTCTCTGGATTGGTCCCATTTAATCCTATAAACCAAGTACAAGTCCAAAATGAAGGTCTTGTCAAAACCCCTCTCCAAGGAGCATATAACGGACAAAGTGCATTCCAGCTTTGAGGCCTCCCATGCTATGATCACCAGAGAAGAAGAATTGTGCATAAAAGATGGGGAGCCTCAAGGAAGTGATCATCTATTTAATCTTCCCCCTGGAGATCCTTTTCGGAACTTCGACTCCACTAACTTAGGCACTTACGTCATTTTCGATGAAAACCCCACAATCCCAAAGGTGGAAGGGGGCATGATGAATGGGAGGGAAACCCTCCCAGGAATCCTCCAATGTGGATCCTACATTTTAATGAGGCTAGGAGAAAGAACGGATTGGGAGCCGAGTTTTCCTAATATCCATGACTGTAAGAAAATACTCCATTCTCAGCGCTTCAGGGTTCTCCCGTACTAGTAATAAGGTAGAGTACGAAGCCTTGGTGCATGGATTTTCCACCACCCGAAAGGAGGGTATCAGAAATTGAGAGTATTTGGTGACTCAGAGTTGGTGGTCACACAAGTAAGAAATATTTCTGCCACCAAGAACCCAAGGATGAGATCCTATCGACACCGGGTATGGGATTTGATAGATGATTTCAAAGCTTTCAATATTAAGGTAATTCCTTGTGATCAAAATACGAGGGTCGACAGATGGATATGATAGGGTCTTAATTTGACCGACTTAGGATTTAATTACAAATAAAGACACCATAAAAGTGATCATTCACCCTCTATCCCGACAACTTCCACCATTGGTAGGTGTTCAATAATGAGAAACATGTCATACACTTCCTCCGGCGGTCAATGACTCAATTCACAAATCAACTCCAACCCAAGATCGAAGAAGCATATGGAGATCAAATAATTCAGCTAAAGACAAATAAACTCCCAAGGGGTTAATTAATCTTGAAAGTATTTTTAATTCAGATGATGCTAGTTACCGACCAAGAAATTTTGAGGCGTTGAAGGAAGACTATGTAGAACTAGAAATAGCTAAGGACAAACGATCAAAGTCGAAAGTTGGTGATCCAAAAGGAAAGAGACAAACTCGCCCCTTGTGTCACAAATATGATAAAGTAATGGCTTGGACATATACTTGATCTACATGGTTATGAAAATACATTATCCAGCACACCATTGACCTGGAAGAAGGGACTAATCCTGTGTGTCAAAAACATAGGCATGTGAACCCTAAGGTAGAAGCCCTCATGGTTGAAGAATTAAGAAATCTATTAGAGGCTCGTATCATTTTTCCAATCAAACACATGATGTGGGTCTCCAACCTGGTCCCAGTGAGGAAGAAGAATGGTGAAATACAACTTTGTGTGGACTTTAGAGATCTGAATAGGGCCTCCCTAAAAGACCATTACCCCTTTCCCTCTATGGAACAAATATTACAGCAATCACAGATCCGAGATGTTTTCTCTGTTGGATGGATTTTCGGGTTATAACCAAATATGGCTCATGGAAAGAGATCAGCATAAGACTACCTTCACAACCAAGTGGGGAACCTTCTCCTATGTAAAGATGCCTTTTGGGCTCACCAATGCAAGGGCTACTTTTCAAAGAGCCATGGATACCGCGTTTGGGGCGTTAATAAACAAGGTAATCCTCATATACCTTGATAACCTTACGGTGTTTACTAAAACAGTGGATGAACACTTTGACGCCTTAGAAGCTGTGTTAATAAAATGTCAAGAGTCTGAAATCTCTCTAAACCCAAAGAAATGTATCTTTTGAATATCCCAAGGAAAGTTCCTGGGACATGTTGTGTCAAAGGAGGGAGTCTCTATTGATCCCGGAGTCAAGACCATTTTGGAGCTTCCTTACCGCTAACAAGAAGGTTGTTTAATCCTTCTTAGGAAATATCAACTTTGATGGTGAGTTTATATTAGATTTTGTGGGAACAATCCACCTGATCACTCTCATGCTAATAAAAGATATAGGCTTCAAATGGATAGATGAAGGTCGTTAGTCCTTTGAATTAATAAAGAGGGCTATTGCATCAACCCCATGCTCCACAACTCCAACTTCTCAAAAGATTTCATTATGTGTGTATATGGGGGAAAGAATAACATAGTGTCTATGGTAACCCAAAAGGGAGAACAACAAGGGGAGGAACACCCAATCGCCTTCTTTTCAAAACTCTCCATGACTATGAAATGAGATACAATTTTGTGGAAAGACAAGCTTACGCCATAGTTAAAGGTCTAAAAATTTTAGACACCTTGTTACACATAACAAAATCCGGGTCACCGTGGTTCACTCTAACATCAAAGAATACATATGGAGGGTGAGATAATATTAAAAGGTCCAACTAGATAACCAAGATCTTGGAGTACGACATAAAAGTAAAACCCACAAAGCTTGTGAGAGGCAAGGGACTGTGTCAATATTTGACATAGGAATCTATCCTAGAGGCCAATAGCGAATGGGGGGAGGTAATGTACCTACAGGAGGATAGGCCTGAAGGGTGGGTCTTTGACAGAATTCATTTTATGCAAACTAGAAAGTACCCATGTCATCTCCCCTTTAAAAAGAGGAGATATTATAGGCAACAGGGGAGTAATTTCATCATAGTTAATGGCTTCCTCTTCAGGAGGAATTTTAATGGAATCCTGCTGAGATGCCTGGACAACAAGGAGGCCAAAAGGGTCTTACATGAATTACACCATGGGATCTCGAGAGGCCATTTTTCTACCCAGACTACAACCATAAAAATCCTACATGTGGGATAATTTTGGCCAAGTCTATTCACCGACAGTTAGTTAGAGGTAAGTAGATGCAGGGTGTGCCAAGTTTATACTTGGTTTCCTTAGAAATGCAAAGATTACCCTCAATCCTATCTTGGTAGAGGAACCCTTTGTCCAATGGGGTATGGATTTCATCGGGATGGTAAATCTAGTTTCCAACATCAGCCACAAATGGATCCTTACAGAAACTAACTACTTCACTCGGTGGGTGGAAGCAGTGCCCCTTAACGACGCCATGATGAAAATGTAATCCTAGGACTCCTACATGATATAACCACATATTTTGGGCCACCCCGCAAGGTTCCATTAGATATTGCTAAAGCTTTTGTGGGAGCCAAGGTATCTGATTTTGTAGTAAAACATGGAATTTACCTAAAGACATCTTCCAACTATTATCCACAGGGAAATGGTTTGGTGGAATCTACCAATAAAAACTTGATCAGACTTGTCAAGTGAATGGGGCATGAGCATAATAAATTATGGCATGAACACATCAAGATAGCCTTATGGGCTGATCAAATCACCCCAAAGTAGATCCTAAAAGCTTCACCGTATGAGATAGTTTACGGAAAAGCACCATGATACTGGTTTCCTAGAGATCCCCGCATTACAACTATTAAAACAGTCGAGATAAATGAGAATGGAGCAATACAAGTAAGAATAACTGAACTAGTGGAGCTCTAAGATAAATGAGAATCAGCTCATGAGGCCATGATTAGCCGCCAGCAGATAGTCGAGACTTGGTTCGATTGAAAGGCATCAGAGCCATATATTCAGGTCGAACCACGGTCCTAAAATGGGATGCAAGAGCCCCTAAGCCAAAGAATCATGGAAAAATTGACCCCCTATGGACATGAAACTTTCAAATCAACGGGTGTAAACAACATAATGCATTTGAGCTCGAAACTATGGAGGGGGATCCCTTAGCCATCCCAGTGAATGGGATCCACTTAAAATTGTTCTTGTAGGCCCTTTTCCATATTGTATTATATGTACAGTTGTTTTTTTACTTGTCTGTTTTGTTTTCTTTTTGGGTGTCTCGGACATATGTCCCTTTTAGAGGCATTTATCCCCTTTTGATATTTTGATCAAACCGTATAACCCCATTTTATTTCTCGAATTAACGATCTAGCGATTTCCTTGGCATCCAAGGGGAGAAAAGATTTTGACATGATGAAAATCCCCTCAAAAAGTGTGAAATGTCATCTAGAGTTCATTAATAGGAAAGGGTTCGTTGTGTGAAGTGACCCTATTTTCATGTGAGCCATTATGATTAAAATGATGACGAATCTATAAGTATTAAAGAGCATTCAACATGCCAACATTTGTTAGGTTCCCCAAATCAGTTATCAAATTCTAGAGCTAAAAAAATTATAGTTGTTCCTAAATTCAAAAGAGCACTATGGCAGCTTCTATCTCTCGCATCATCCATAAATTCTTACATAGGGTGACATTGCCCCCTCGTAATCCATAGCTGAAGTTAAATTTTCCACATCAAGGGCTCTAGTTCTGTGACCCCACCATAATCTCTGACCCCACCGATAATGTTTTTGACCCATCCCTCAATAAAAGCCCAAAGCTTTAAGGGAGGCAGCATTTTCTAGGTTCCTCAAGCTGGTGGATATAAAGTCATTAGGAAATAAGAGATAAAATATGCGGAATAATCCCTTACAAAATCACAACAAGAGAAACTAATATGCAAAAATATTACGTAACTCAAATAAAAGTGCAAAATAAATAACACAACACAGAGAGACAAGATTTAACATGGTTCACCCAATTTGGGCTATGTCCACCAAGAATCACTTGCTCGATTTTATTACAAGCCTCCACTCTCCCAATACAATACCCGAGATCCGCTTTGGATCTATGCTCAACAAACTCTCTGAGAATTCACACCCGAATTCAAAACACATCTCGCAATACATTTGCTTGTCTATCTATCATATGCATAAGACCATATAAATAGACAACTACTTAAGCGCTTTGATACAAAACCGTGAGTATCAAAACCATGGGAAAAAAACCATGGGTACCAAAAACCATGGGCCCAAAAACAGCCCATAACGGTTACCCATTACCCATGGGTTAATAAACCACCCTTAGCTTTAGTTTATCCCTTATGACCACCTTAGTCATCATGTCTACAGGATTATGACTGGTATGAATCTTCTCCAACTTCAACTTATCTTCCTCCAAAGTTGTCCTGATGAAGTGATATCTCAACTATATATGCTTCATCTTGGAGTGGAAAGCAGAGTTCTTAGCTAGGTGTATACCACTCTGACTATCACTATGTAGCTTACATTCCTCCCGCTTATGACCCAACTCCTCGAGCAATTGTTGTAACCAAATCATCTCTTTGCTTGCCTCTGTGGCAGCAACATACTTAGCCTCTATGGTTGAAAAAGCCACCATCTTTTGTAGTTGTGAAATCCAACTTACTGTTGTCCCACCTACAATGTAAATATAACTCTGTCGTGCTCTTCACATGCCTACATCTCCAGCCATGTCCGAATCTACATAATGACGTAAAGTGGTGTCTGATCCACTGTAGCATAAAACTGTCCCCATGGTCCCTCTCAAATACCGAAGGATCCACTTTACTACTTGCCAATGCTCTTTACCTGGATCACTCATAAATCTACTCACAGCTCCTACTGCATGGGCAATATTAGGCCTAGTGCATACCATAGCATACATCAAACTGCCAACCGCTGATGAGTAAGGTACCTTGGACATATGGTTTCTTTCTTGCTCTGTCTTAGGACACTACTCCTTTGATAACTTAAAATGGCTTGCCAAAGGAGTCCCAACCGGTTTAGCATCCTGCATGTTAAACCTATCCAATACCTTCTTAATGTACTCTTCCTGAGATAAAGTCAGCTTCCATTCCTTCCTATCCCGAGTTATCCTCATACCAAGGATTTGTCTGGCAGCCCCCAAATCCTTCATATCAAAGGATTCACTTAGTTGTTTCTTGAGTACTTTTATTTCCTGCATGTTTTTACCTATAACCAACATATCATCAACATACAAACACAGGATAATATAATTTCCATCCTCAAATTTGTTTGTATACACGCAATGGTCAGAATGAAATCTGATATAACCTTACTCCATCATGAAGCTATCAAACTTCTTATACCATTGACGTGGAGCTTGTTTCAGGCCATACAAGCTCTTCTTCAGTTTGCACACCATCTCCTCTTTACCTTTGACTTCATATCCTTCTAGCTGCTGCATATATAGCTCCTCCTCCAAATCACCATGGAGAAATGTAGTCTTTACATCTAATTGTTCTAAGTGCAAGTCTTCTTGCCACTATTCCAAGAACAGTTCTAATAGAAGTCATTTTTACTACAGGAGAAAATATCTCATCAAAATCTATACCTTATTTCTGTGCAAACCCCTTGACCACCAACCGGGCCTTATATCTTTTCTTTCCTCCTTCTTCATCTTTAACTCTGTACACCCACTTGTTCTGCAATGCTCTTTTTCCTTCCGGTAGCTTCACCAAATCCCAAGTCTGGTTCTCCATGAGAGACTTATGCTCCTCATCCATGGCTTGCTCCCACTTCTTACTGGCATCTACCTGCATTGCTTCATCAAATCTCTCTAGCTCTCCACTATCAGTGAGTAATAAATAATAAAGAGAAGGAGAAAACGTTCAGGTTCTTTTCTTACCCTAGAAGACCTCCTCACTGTAGGAGTTTGGGGTTCCTGTTGAGTAGGTTCCTGAACTGATTCATGGGTCACTTTCCCATCTAGAAGATCCTCTACCACTGCATATTATTTCTTGGATTCTTCCCTATTTTCCTGCAATTGTTGCTTATACATGACTTTCTCATTAAAGACCACATCCCTAGACCGAATGATTTTATTGTCTTTAATAATCCAACATTTAAATCCAAATTCATCACCACCATAACCAATAAAAGTGCATTTTTCTGATTTAGCCTCTAGCTTGGTCCTATCATCCTTGTCAATATGAACAAACACCTCACATCCAAAGACTCTAAGAAATGAGTAATTGAATTTCTTACCGTACCAAGCCTCCTCAGGTATGCCTCCATCCAAGGCACTTGAGGGTCCTCTGTTTATCAAGTACACAACTGTGCTCACCACTTCTGCCCAAAAATAAAGAGGCAGTCCTGCATGTATCCTCATGCTCCTAGCACGTTCCATTATTGTTCTGTTCATCCTTTCTGACACCCCATTCTGCTGCGGGGTTCCTGGAACTGTCTTTTGCCTATGGATTCCATTCTTAGAACAATAATCATCAAATTCATTGTTGTAATACTCCCCTCCATTATCTAACCTGAGACATTTTAACTTAAGGCCTGTTTTATTCTCTACCAAGGCTTTCCATTTAAAAAAAGTATCAAATACATCAGATTTGTTTCTAATACAATAAACCCAAACTTTCCTTGTTGCATCATCAATAAAAGTAACATAATAACTTGAACCCCCAAGAGATGATACATGAGTCGGCCCCCACACATCAGAATGTACCAACTCTAACTTACTCTCTTTCTTCATAGGTCTAACCTTGAGAAACCTTACTCACTTCTGTTTCCCATATATGCAGTTCTCACAGAAATCCAAACTTGTTTCTATATATCTAGGAAAATTCTTCTTTATGATGTCCATGCCCTTATGGTTCATATGACTGAGCCTATAGTGCCATAATGTTGTATCTGCATCTGAAGCCACAATATTACAATCATTAGTATTATCAGTGGTTAAATACAAGGTTCTAACCTTCTTACCTCTTGCCACCATAAGAGCACCCTTGGTGACCTTCCAAGAGTCAGATGTAAATATCACAGTACAACCATCACTTTCCAATTGCCCCACCAATATCAAATTTCTCCTTAATGTAGGCACATGTCTGACATCCTTCAATAGCCATGTATTCTCATTCTGCATCTTAACCTGAACAGAACCTTTTCCAACTATACTGCAAGGCTCATCATCACCAAGTAAAACATGCCCAAAATCCCCTTGAACATAATCAACAAAATAATGCCTATGTGGAGTAGCATGAAAAGAAGCCCTTGAATCTAAAACCCAAGATTCATTAATATTATGCAAAGAAAAAATCAAAGCATCTTGACATACATTACCCTATGCCACATTTGACTCCTTATTTTCTTCCCCGTTGTTTCTTCTTTTCTCGAAGCTCCCAGCAGTCCTTCTTTGCTTGCCCGCACTTTCCACAGCCCAACATAAAATCTTGCTCTTGGATTTTGACCTTGCACGATCTTTCGATTTTCCATGGTTTCCTCTATTCTTCTTTCCCTCTAGTTTCCACTCACAAAGCATTCCCAAGTAGAAGATTCCCCATAGCTTTTTCTTCACATTTCCTCACTTAGAATCACCCCTACAACATCCTCAAACTTCAACTTCGAGTTAGTGGAACCAAGTTGCTTACCGCCATTACCACTCTATTCCAAATTTCGTAAAGAGCACGAATTAATAATGTCCTAACTTCTTCATCAAATTCTATCAGTAACCAAAGCTAGCATATTCATAACCATATTGAAATCATTTAAATGATCTGCTACTGAACTATTCTCAGACATCTTCATATTAAACAACTTTTTCATTAAAAATATCTTGTTAGAGGCAGAGGGTTTTTCATATAATTTCCCTAATGCATCCATTAGATCTTTTGTAGTCTTTTCCTTTGAAACATTAAATAATACCAAAGATGCAAGACACAACCAGATCATTCCAAGTGCCTTCTGATCTAACAAATCCCATTCCGCATCTGTCATACTCGAGGGTTTGTTCACCTTCTCAGATAGCGGAGTATAAAGATCCTTCTGATAAAGGTAATCTTCCATCTGCATCTTCCAAAGACTGAAATTCTGCCCGTTGAATTTATCAACCCTAGATCTTCCATCATCTACCATAGCTCCCACTCAAGATAAAAATTTCCCTACGATTCAACACTTTAGTAAACCAAACTAGGCTCTGATACCAATTTTTAGGAAATAAGAGAAAAATATGCGAGTAATCCCTTACGAATCACAACAAAGAGAAACTAATATGTAGAAAATATTACAATCTCAAATAAAAGTGCGAGAATAAATAACAAAACACAGAGAGAGACAATATTTAACGTGGTTCACCCAATTTGGGCTACGTCCACCAAGAATCACTTGCTCATATTTTATTACAAGCCTCCACTCTCTCAATACAATACCCAGATCTGTTTGGAGCTATGCTCAACAAACTCTACAGAATTCACACCCAAATTCAAAACACATCTCGTAATACATTTGCATGTCTATCTATCATATGCATAAGACCATATAAATAGACAACTAATTAAGCAGCTTTGATACAAAACCATGGGTATCAAAACCATGGGCAAAAACCATGGGTATCAAAACAATGGGTACCAAAAAAACCATGGGCCCAAAAACAGCCCATAACGGTTACCCATTACCCATGGGTTAATAAACCACCCATGAAAATTTGTTTTGGGGGCTTCACCCCCCTGACCCGCTCACCGACAAGCGGGACCATCATAAAAATACCCGAGTGTAACACATAGAAGGTGTACCACACTCTAACATGAAAATAGGCTCCATAAACATAACAAATTCTTCAACTCTAGAACCTGGAGCACCATGCTTGCCCAATACATGGTACCCCTCTCACACCCATGCCCAGAAATCATTCAGATGTGTACGGATTGTTTCGAGTTCAGAACCCACACTATTCATGGTAGGCACTTAAAGGTGGTAATTCTATCACAAACTATCAGAGACATATTGGCTCTGGTAAGGGACCCAGTGGCCAGTTTCTATGACATGGCCAAACTCCAAATTGTCTAGGCATAGTGCCAAAATAAGGTCATGTTCCTTAATAGGGAACTAAGATAGGAAAATACAGACAATATAGGAATCACCGGCTTTCCCATACCACTGAAATCACTTTTAGTGGACTCTCAGGATGCCTGCTCCATGCTCATCTTCATTTTTGGGTAGGATTCAGATAGAGGCATCGAATATTGGTAGATGGGAGCCTTGTTCGAATATGGTCTCGCCGCCAAAGAATAGACATATCACTCTTACTTTGTTAAAATCATTGCAAGGGGTCCATTTGTGAACAACTTGATCTATTATTAGTATCCCTAACCTTCAGGTATTCATCGTATTTGTTTCATCTCATTCTTTATCAAAATGCTGAATATTTTAGTCAATTTATGACTCTAAATATCTGGGATGTGTAAGTAGACTCACAGAGGGTCATACCAGTGTCTGCATGGACCCATGTATTGTCTCACTTGTCAAATGTATACAAATTCTGTAATTCTTTTATGGATCCCCTTTTACCGAGAAATTGACCCAGACGGATCAAATGAGAATGAGAGATTCATTACATTCTATATTCGTAAATCCTCGCACCCCTTGTGATTAATTCTTTTCCAGGGGACATTCCATGATTCACCTTCACAGTTTTAAGGAGGCATCCTTTATGCTCCCCAGAGTCCTCATGACTCAAGTGGTTGGCCTTGAAATTACCCGAAAGCTAGTAGTCCTGGACACGAGTTCAGCTCAACCCGAAAGAAGAAGATGATTTTCGAGCTTCCTTGAGCAAGGAGGAATTACCATATTAAAAAGGAAGGAAGAGCATGGCCTTACGAAAACATTAGCCTCCTATGGGTTCACTCTAATTTAGGATTCATGGAGGTATGACCCAGATGGAAAAATGGCTAAGATTTGGTTGATAACCGAGTCTCAGACCCCTACAAACATGAGCCTAGGGAGTTTTTCGACACAAGGTGAAGTCCCCAGGAGGATTCGCTGATATATTTATCGAGCTCTCGGACATACCATCCCCGAGCTGGGAATCATTCCATCAGGTCAAATACAAGTATGATCCCACTCTTACTATAGCTAAGGGACTTTGAGAGGCCCTACAAGAGAAGTATTGAAGGACAAAAAAATTGAGGCCTTTTAGAATTACAGCAGGAGATTTTTTAGACCATTGTGAATTTTGAGACTGTCTCTAGTGATGAGCATTGGGAAGAGTTCTAGGATGGGGATCATGTGTCCAACAAAGTAAGTGAGGATATGGTCACAATAATGTCGGGGTGGCCCACGAAATCAACTACAGAGTCCTCCAGCCTCCAAAAACAACAATAATCACCTGCCTCACCTCCATCTTCCATTCCTCAACATAATCCTTCAATCTCAGCTTCCACACCGTAACCTCCAGTTATCCCCTTGGGAGAGAGACCTATGGAAGAACCACCCTCCATCCCATCATGTAAGAAGTCAAAATCGTATTAGTTTCTATTTCCACTCATCCTCTCCCTTCTCCCAGAGATCCATTTCAATCTCCCCTTCCACCTCCTTTCTCCCTTTCTAAAGGTTATCCTTTGTCTCTCTCTCCGTCACAGACTCTCTCTCCACCCCCCACCACTTTTTTTTTTCCACACTCTCCTCAAACATACTAGCATTCTCTCCCCGTGATGATTGGATACTCCACGGCCCCGCTGGCTTTGACACCCCAACCACAAATCACAATCCCTTACAACTTGTCGTCTAGTTTCCCATTCGCAGGAGGATGGTCCCTTCTTCCTCTGAGTTTTTGAGTCAAGCCGAGTCTGTCAAGGCTTCCCAAGACAATAGAAGGGAAAGAAAAAGAAAAAGGAGATGGCGGCTGGAGCTACCAAGCACATGCGGTCATTATATGACCATCAACAAATTTCCTTGACAATCTCCCACCTTTTCCCTCAGGTATCCAAACTCGCAGGGCAAATGCAGCTAGAGGATTATTCCATTAGTGTTGTCGTGGTCGATCTTTCGGAGTTTCAGCCTTGAGATAAGGTTGAATTGATGAACAAAACGTGACAATAGTCACTACAGACTATTTAAATCTCGAAGAATCAGCTCAAGAAGGCACAACCCAACCTTTGGAAAGTAGAGGCCATAGTCGCTACTCACCAAGCCAAGATAAAGGCTAAGGGAAAATAAATTGACCAACTCCATAAAGAGTTGAAAGGATCCCCATCTCGAGAGACCCTCGTAGCATTGTAGGCTGAAAACAATAGACTCCAAATCAAGCTCAGATCATCTGATGATGAGGTCAAGGATTTGACCCATAAATTGTCACAAAAATCTTAGAAAGGAGGGATTGTAATGTTGGTACATGAGCTTTATGCCTCTACTTTGTGACCAAATTACTACTACGGAAATGGCCTTGGCCCCCACACTTAGATTCATATCTGATGCTCAGGGGTTATGCTCAAATGTAGAATTTGTTGCTTCTACCATAATAAATGCAGTGTTCTCCAAGGTCCTGAAGCCAGAATCTTGATTCAAAAGCTTTATGATGCTTCAGACTCTGCCCTTCAGGGCGGGAATCACATATAGATGACTTATTGCTACAAAAATTAATGAGATTCTGAGCTGTGAAAAGGCTTCTACCAAATGCCGAATCTTTTCTCACAGCTACACCATGGTATCAAGGAGAGAGGAAGCAAAGCATTAACGAGCTAGTTCAGTTAGGTTTTCCTTCTCCCTTCCCTAACAATTCTACGGTCCTCACAAAGGACCAAATCTAATAGCTCCTGATTGCTAAGCGCCAAGACAAGATTGTCTTTTAGCCTTTAAAGGAGAGCTCTAGTGTGGCCGAGGTGGAGACCATCTTAAACCCCATTATTCAGCTGGAGTTCTACCTACATGCGGTGGTGCGAGCCTTCACAATTTCTTACATAAAGAGATAATCGAGCTAAACCGAGCCTATCATCAGGCGTTGCAAAGGACAACCTACCTAGCCGAAGAAGAATGGCTCAGACATTGCTTCGAGTTGCAGAATCTTTGAGTGGCATTTTTCAAAGCCACAATTTAGAAATTTTTGAGGATGGGAGAGATAGGATTCTTCCATGACTGCACGGATTCCCCTGGTGATTCACCATAGCTATAGAGTTATTTTGTTTGGAGCTCTTTCGATAAATAACCCCTCTCCTTTTGTTTCCCCTTCTTGGGTTCTTTTGTTCGCTCAGCTCAAAAATTGACTAAGTATAGAGATGAACGTGGAGAGTATCCACATGTCTCCTTGGCATAATTGGGATATGAGTGGGGAAAGAAGAGATCTTAAGATTGTGCCCCATTGTACACACCCGTCATAGACCCTAAAGGATTTCATTAGCAGAGAGAGGTCGAAAGATATTAGTTACACACATAGGACTCTCCACGTGTCACCCTGGTGCAGATTTAAATAAAGGAAAGAATGGGGGCCACAAACAAACGTGCATTTTTCATGTTTCTATAGGGTGCATTTTGAAGAGTAGATTCTCAGATTAAATACTTGAGAAGCGTCAGTCCACCACATAGCGAGGAAAAATCTTCACCGACTAAGGAAGCACCAATTGTATAAATTAAAGACAGTTGCAAATATCTCGAAGAAGCAGTGAGATTTTGGCTCAAAAATGAAATATCATGTAAGAGAATTGAATGATAAGAGTTAAGGATTTGGTTCTAAACATCGGGGATGGAGCCCCAAACATCTACAATAAGGGATAACATCCCAAAACAATAGTAGGTCTTTTCGGGGAGGACCAAAGAAAAAGGGATAGAAACTAAGGAAGAAAGGAGAACGTTCAGTTTTGTAATAGCCAGCCTTAGCAAGATCTTCCATTATAAGGAGTTGTAATCTGTGCCATTTTGGCCTTATGTATGATTTCCTTTATATATTAAGTTCTTGTTCTGTAATAGAGCTCTTCATATTCTGAATCTTTGTTTCGTTAAATGATGTCGGGAAGTTATACATCTATCATGCTTTAAGCCCTTAGACTTTGACTTATCTGTGTCTGTTATGTTTTCCCCCTTCTTTCATCATTCTAATATAAATCTAAGGTATCGTCAAATAGATAGATCATGCTTTAATGCTCTTCAAACTATTTCGATTGAACTCTCTAGACATTTCTCTTTCTATAGTATTTATCTTGGCACATCACCTCCATTAAAGTTTTATGTTTCTTTCAGATTTCTCCTAACTTTATCTCACACTACAGAGAAGAGCCAACTTCTTTAAAATATGGAGGTCACCTTAGGGTGCACATCCCACTAACCTAAGGTTTCCTATGACTCTGATGGTTCATCCGCAAGGATAATCATCAACAGCCCTTCAATCAAATAGGTGTTACCCTCTTTGAACTCGGGTGGGACCAGAGATAGCTCCAAATCTTCTTCCTCTACCTCATATATCTCAAGACCCTCTGATGAGGAAGAACACAATGTATGATATCCAAAGTAGGAGGAAGGGTGAGGTCTAAGAGAAAAGCCTCTCTTATGGTGCGCTAGATGAAGATCAATCTATGCAATCCTAGGATTATCTCATCATTCTCCATAAATTCCATGGTGGTAGGCTCATTCCCATCTTCAACATATTCCAGAATCGCATTGGTTATAAATTTTTGAACTAAGGGTTCAAGATCAAACTAAGACCGTAAACTCAGTTTCCTTCAAGCCCTTGCTTAGAAAAAAGTGAGAGGAATAAGTAGCCATTAAATCAGCTAAGAGGTTTTATTCTCTAGGTATGGATTCGATAGAAATGAAGTCAAAATATTTTCTAAGTTCAAGAATGGTGGTCTTGTAGAGTTGCAGGTTTTCCACTCGGTCTCGTAAACTTCTGAAACTTGATTAGTGACAAGTTTGTAATAACCTAAAACTCAAACGTTGTTAATGCTCATCCTCTTAGCTATGATGAGACCAAGAAGAATAGCCTCATACTCTGTGGAATTATTTGTACATTCAAGTTTAACCTAAAGGAAAAAGTCATGATCCTCCCTCTGGAGAAGTAAGGATCACCCCAGCCCCAATGACATAACAACACTTCACACCATCATAGTTGAGGGTCCGAAATCATTAGGGAAGATATAAGTTTGATCATTTTTAGAATCTTCTTCCTTGACCTCTGAGACCTCAACCATACAGACCTTGTTAAAGACACTAGATGGGAGAGAACCAATCCTAAGAGCATGTCCTATGCCTAAAGAATCAAACGAGAGAATGATAGCCAAGTCAATCTCCAAACTCTTAACGATCTCTCGTTGTATTTTGCGATACTATTTTTACTACAAAACTTTTAATTTTCTAGAATCAACCCCTCACCGCCCTTAGGGGTTTCCAACTCAGTCATAGGAACAAGTTGGGACTCATCCCTTGAGTCTTGGGGCTTGTTCAACTGATTGGTCGAGAGCTTGAACTCGTATGAATCTCGGTTCCTTCTTTAGGTTCACCAAATGCATGTCAAATGGATTTGGGTCGCCTTGGGATACGAAAAGCTTTACGAGGTACAATAATTTTACCTCTTAAAACAACGTGGAAGGGATCACCTTTATTATATGAATCTAGGGTCGATCAAGAATCATATTATAGTTGGTTTACTTGATCTATAATATAAAAATTAGTCAACATGTTCTTTGGTCCAAGGGTTATTGGAAGGAATATAGTCCCAATATACGTTGCCTTAAGACTATCGTATCCTCTCAACATATTTCACGTTGAAGAACAATTGAGTTCTTTATAGCCTAACTTCTAAACAAATGAGAAAGGGACTATGTTGACAGCAGCTCCGTCATCTATCACTACACACTTAACATAGTTATTGTAAATCCAAACTTGGAGGTACAACATAGGGTCACCTCTCCATGTCAATTCAGCATCATTTTTATCTTACTAATATCAAACGAAAACCTCACATCTCTCTTGGGATTCCATGGAGGATAGACATGAAAATCTAAAATATTAACTTGGGCTTCCAGAGGAGGGGTGATGTGAATTAGATGACCAAGGCCTAACGCTTCTAGTCAATTTGCTTGATGTATACGGGAATTATTTAACAAATCCAAAAGGGAAATGTATAAAAAGTTCTTGGTCATATTTGTGATTAAATAATAGGCCCCTAGTAGTTTAGGATACATCGTTGCATCTTCGACATTGAGGGATACATGGGAAGAGGTTGTGAGGAATAATCATGAGTGCGGGTCACTGCATTAACCTCAAGTTCGGTCTCTAACTCCACTAAACCCACAATATTGGTCTGATTTCAATTGTCTAAAAGGGGAGCTACCAAAGGGTTTGACGAAGTAGATGCTTCATGATCATTGTTTCTAACAGGGGACCCCTTTTTTAGTACCATGAGGGTTAAGATTTCTATTCTCAGGGCACATTGGAAGCGGTCCC